>MU867098.1:61148-347607 GCA_033725935.1 Cladorrhinum sp. PSN259 | reverse complement strand
GGGGTTTGGCCCTGGGTGGGGGGTGGTGGTGTTTTACTGGACAAAAATTAACCTAAACTGCCAGAAAAATTCCATCTCTGTGCGAATTTGCTGCATCTGCCCTTGCCCCCCCCCCCCCCCCCCCCTCCTCACACCCATTCCCCTTGATCTGCTCTCGACCATTTGCTCCTCTCATAGCAATAACAAAAAAACAGGCGCCCGGAGCTTCGGGGGGTCCTGGGTCCTGCATCGATATCTCATATCTCAATCTCGCCTGCGTGCTCTCCTGCCTCACACACGCATTGCCGGGGGGCATAGAGCGGCCGGACAACGTAGGATAAAACCGCTGCGGACTGACCAGAGCGACTCAAACGACGGGACACCAGACTCAAACGTGGGGGTTGATGTCGTCTCGACGACGCTCAATTTGCAACTGCAGCGTCCGTGGAGGGCTGCAAATGCACAGATACCGTACAAGCAGAGCTCTCTTCAGACGCTGCAGTGCACCCTCCTCCCACCATCTTCTTCCCGTCCCGTTTGCCCCCCAAGAAAAATCATTTTGACCTGCAGCAGGGCGAACGAACTTGTTGCTCGCGCACTAAAAGGCAGCCAGACTAAAAACCGGCCTCGGGCGGGCGCTGTTTCATTGGTTGCCTTCTTCCCCCTACTGCGTAAGGGGGGACTGGTCAATGGCAATTCTCTCTTCAAGCCTCCTTGGTGGTTTTGTGGTTGGGACGAAACCCTGTGTGCATTGCAGGTTGGAATTCCGAAGATCAGTCCCAATCAACACGACTTGTGCAGTAGCACCAGCACTATCAGGAATAGCGGCGACATTTCTTTTCCGCCTTTCTTGCTTTGCCCAGACATTGGGAACCAATCTAGCGGACCTTCCAAGCTTGGGATGACGAGCTTACCAATGTCACAAGACGACGTCGACTACACTCGAAGCTCTAAAAGTTGCGCATTTTCTTCAGGTTGACAAGCCAATTGAGTAAAAAAAAAAAAATCAAGTTGGTGTAATGGAATGTTGGGTTGTGTGCTCTGTGACTAGACGCTTTCTGTGATGGGCATCACATCAGGCAGATTCTGGGGGCGTTCTGGCTATGCACCTATCTGTCGGTTTTTTTACATTTACACTTACACGGCAACGAAGGCGAATGCTGATCACTGCCTCTTCTTCGTGCAAAGTACTGCATGAGAACAGCGGGACTTGATCATTCCAACCCCCCTCTCTGCTGTGTGAACACACTCCTCAACAGCCATCAAGTCACACTCCCCTCCAGGTTCCTTTTCCCCGTATCATCGAGTGTGCTTGGCTCCTTGGCTTAAGCCGCTTTCAGAACCACCTGCAGCAGCAACTGCTGCGTCTGCTCCACCACAGGACCATGGGGACAAATCAGTGAGCTTCATTGGTGTCGACGGCATGCTTGGGATTGCGTGTCGAATTGGGAGGCAGAAGGCTGGCTGGTGCTCCCTCCTGCATCAATAATTGCCTGCACACTCTGTGCCTGCCCGCCTGCCTCTCTCGTGCCTGGAGAGGTTGCAGGTGCTGGCGAATGAAAGGGGGCGCGCTCTGTCTGCAGGACCCGTTTCAACCATCCATATGATGTCGCATCGAAACTTGCAGAGCGTCCGAGTTGATTGCAGGATGCCCCTATCTACATGGACATCTACGTCCACGGGTTGGGGGCGGGGCGGATGTCGACACTAGAGAGATAGGGAGTGGGTAAAACTGTTGCAACGCCGTGACAAGATCACGAACCCTTCCTTGCTGCGGCGACGGGGGCAACGGAGTACTAAATTTGGGACCCCGGATTATCTCTTTCTTCAAGCGGTGCTGTGCAGGGCGGGATCTTCACGGCAGTCACGGCAACTCCCTCAGCAGGTATCCATGGCACCCACGGGAACACCCATTCACGGTGGAGCAATCCATAATTCTTGTTTGATTTTCTGACTAGTTCTCGTTCGATGTCGACCGTGAGGCCAAAACTTGGGCACCGCGACTTGTTGGTGGAACGATTTCGAGTGGTGACACGGCAGTGTGGTGTTTTTTTTTTGTTTTTTTTTTGGGCGCATGGCCGCACGGGAATATGGGCTCGTGCTGTTTAAGATGGACATGACGCCAGAACTGACAAAACTAACGGCTATTCCCACTGAATTCCACCCTCAATGCGACCCGGACATCTCATGGGTGGACTATTGCGCGGTCGCCGTTGTGCTGGTTGTGGATTGTTGTGGGTTGTTGTGGATTGTTCCGGTGATGAGCAAAAGGGAAACCTTCCATCTTTCCATCGTTCCCTTCCATCCATGGAAAAGACTCGTTGGGGGTCACTTGCCCATCAGCGTTCAAGATAGGAAACAGTGCTCCACTGGCCCCTTCACGGCAAGCCAGGCGATTCGCCGATGGCGGCGGGCGACCACCCCTGCCCTGATTCCTCGTTGAAATCTGTGGGGGATCGGGTCGGTCGTGGCTGCCGACGAATGCCGAGCCACCGCTTATTCCTTTTTATCCTCATGTCTTGAACCGTGCTTATCAATCCCATATCATCATCAACCTCGTCGCCGCCGGATTATGCATGATCTAGTGTGGATGGCAATCTCCGTGTTTGTAGAGACTGGACCGAAACCGCAGATCGGATATCGTCATGTGTTTTACTGCCATGGCTTCCAACGACAGCATTGATGATATCGACTTGTCACCGTCAGCAGCGATATCGGTCATGTAGTGCAGCTGGATGCTTCAATTGGAGGGCACTCAATATACGCAGCATCTCGAGTGCATCCCCACTGCTGCAAGACTACCACACCTGCCTGAATGAACCAACCAGCCAACAGAGGCCTGCGTTATCAGAGAGAGGTTGTTTCGGAAACCAAACCTGCTCCTGAACGATCGGGACCTTCCGTGCTAGGAGGTGATCTCTCCACCTTGCAGCAGCTTTGGGAGCAATCGACATGACGGCGGCGGCACACACTTTGCGAATCCTGCTGAGCGCCATGATCAGATACTATCGCAAATTTTCATCATCAGAGACATATTCCCGTCTGCCAGCCGGGCCGGTCAAGTCAGCTGGAGAACTAGCAGCCACCGACACGGAGATCAGTCTCGATTAGAACGTTTTAATTCCCAAAACAGGTGATGATCCCACCAACTTGGACAGGCGTGGGGCCAGCTCATCCAGCACAATCGGCAAATCCAGCTGGCCGGCGTCGAGACGAGCAAATTTGTTTCTGGTGCAATCTGCGGTGCCTGCATCTCTGTCAAATCACGGCCGAAGAACATGCGGTTGATCGCATCCACCCCGCAAAGATTCGGGCAGAGGCCGAGACGCCACAAATCCCAACCAGTCCAACAAGCTCCCAATCATTGCCTCATCGAGACAGAACACCAGGGGTCAGGGTTCATGACAGAGCTTGAGTGAAGCCTTTCAAGGCCGAAAGGCGACATGACGATGAGATGTGGCGCCCGGTGATCGCATATTTCACTTTTTCTTTTTCTGCGGCCGCCTTTCTCCTTGATGCCTTCTCTTGGTCTGAGCACATGCTACGGACCAAGGCAGTGAGCCTGAATGATTCACACTACCAGCCTAGCGCGTCGTCATTTTGGTGCGGTGGCTTTGAAGAGTTTCAAGTTCACTGTGAGGTGCGAGTCACCTTACGGGAGGGTGTGAGTGCACTGGAAGGAAGTCAGGCTCGGTGAGATCGGCCTGGTTGATGTCGGTGAGCAGCCAATCACATTCAACGAGGCCTTCCGAAACCGTCACCAACAGCCCTAGCAAGTGCTTACCCTTGAAGAGCTCACCTTGAGATCTATCATATTTTGAGCCCCGGTGAAGCCGGAAGATGATAAGCAAAGAAGCGTTCGAATCCGAGCTGCTGGTATCATCACATCCTCCCAGACAATGCAAAGGGTATCACGCCCGGCTGTTCCTGATATCACGAATTTCAGGTTTTCCATACAGGGGGGTGCATATCAACGAAAGAAAAATCTTTGATATTTTTTTTCTTTTCTTTTCTCTTTGGCAATGCCCCTGTGCGGCGTAGACCCTCGATCGAGTTCGATATGCATCTCAAAGTAGCAAAAGGGGTGGTCGTATCACGCCCGCCGCGGGTCTTTCCCAATGTGGAGGTACACTAGGGTAGGCATCTGGAAGTTGATGTTTTCCAAAATCATGAACTTGAGACTCAAGCTCAGTCCTCAGCCCGTATCACCGATCACCGCTCAAATCATTGATCATCTTTGGGGGGGTCTTTTTGCGTGAGGGGTGGAGTCCAATTTCCATACCATTCCCATCAGCGAACTGACCGTGCACTCATCGTCAACCCCCATTCCCCTGGTTCATTATCCATCATCTTGGGGTGTGAATTCTTCGGGCGTGGCTGTTTGGCCGTGCGTCAAGTTAACTTTTTCCCTTTTTGCATTGCCCAGCCAAGAGGCCCTGATCATCGTCACTTATTGGCTGGTTCCCCTTGGCGACTCGCCCATCCGGCATTGGCCAGTCCTTGTCGTTTTCGAAAGGGGGGTAGGATTAGATTGGTTCAAACTGACCACCTCTTGGAGAATTTTAGCCACTATCAAAATTTTTCAAACAGTAAAAAATTGTTTCGTGGGGTGGTGCAAGACGTCTAGATAGTGTATGTACATCAGACCTGGCCCGGTCTGATCTTCCCGTGCCTACATATTCAGCTTATTAAAAACACAGCACATCAAGCATCAAGCATCACGGCTGAATGGTCGGTCGGCCGGTCTGTCTGGATGCAGGCAGTCATGCAAGACCTGCAGACCACAGCGGCCGTCAATGGGCCGCAACCCAATTGAAACGAGCCAGAGCGCTTGTCCTGTCTCGTGGGAATGGGGCTGAAAAGTTGGATGGTTCGAGCGAGATGAGATGAAGAGTGAAAATTTTTCTGTTCAACGGTCAACACATTGAAGGCCTGGGCCACACACATCATAAACATGGGCAACAAACAATAACAAACCCCACATGGCGTCTGAGGTCAGAAAAAGGGAGTCTTGATTCTTACACCCCCTCCTCAGTTGGTTATGCCCTTCCCAAGGACCCTAATCAACAAACAAAAAACAGATTTGATATTGTACGGGAGTCGATTCTTCATCCTCGCCTTCTTTACTCTCCCCCCTGTTTCGTCCCTTGAGGTTTGATTACATGCAGCGTAGCGTAGGGAGCACTGTAAGGCACAGAAGGGTAGGTATCATCGCTCATCCCAAACGGCCTGCGAGATTCACCAGATTCAGACTGGAAAAGAAAAAAAAAAGTGGAAATGCATTCGGATGGCGGCAGGGCGAGTTTCTTCTGCTTTTCTGACTAGCTTTAATTTGGCCCAGCGTTGTATCCTTCTTCCAAGGGCCAGAACCAAGGCACACGCCTGCGCTACTTGCTTGATCTGGGATGGTTCGAGCTGGAGTTGCAAATCACTGAATGGCATTCATTGGCTGGTCTTTCCAAGTGGTAGGCAGATGCAGCGGCAGCGCCCGCCATATTGGCCAGGGGGGAGTGAGGACTTGGTATTCAGAGTGGGCAGGCATTTTTTTGACGACAGGCTAAAGATTTCATTATCCTTTCCAAGGATCGCTTCTCTAGGCAAAATGAGGCAAAGATGGGCAAGCGAAAAACAAGCGAAGAATGTTGAAAAAAGATTTGGGTGAGGTTCCAGATTCAAATTCAGGAGAAGCTAAACGAACCAGCCTGGAAAGTTGACGCCTTCTGCTGTGCTCATGAGGCGACTGGCCGGAGAGGGCCCGGAGATGGAAATTGTAAAGTCGTAACAAGAAAACCTGGGGAATAAAACACACAGATCACCAATGCACAACACAAAAAAAAAAGGGGGGGGGGGGGTTTAGGGGGCAGCAAACACCCTGATCTCGCGCGTCTTTCTTTCTTATTTGAGATCGGGAACTTCCAGGTTTTTGATAGTGTACGTTAAACTGAAGCCAAGATTGCAACGCTCTTGCTCTCAAAGCAGGGGTGAACCCCTCGACAAACAGGTCCCCCAGTGTCCCCTCCGCATTTTTAGGTGGGGCGTTTGGAATTCGCAGACTCCACCCGGAGCAAAATAACAGTGCCAAGACTCACACCTGCGCACCTCTGTGGGTCTTCCCCGCAATTTGGAAATGCAATGACGACAGAAAAGGGAAAGGCTTCGTTTTTGCTCTTTTCATTTGTTGCGCTGCTCTCTTGTCTGTTTTCTGTCATCTGTCATTTCTCGCTAGCTAGGGAGGCCTGGAGATTCCTTCGGTCAAGGTGCCGGACCCGACCGGAATATTCCATCGGTGAGAGTTGAGGTATTGGTGATAACTAATCAACGACGACGACGAAAGGAAAAGGCCACTCCTAGCCTGGAATCCTTCCCAGGATGTCGGGCACGGGACGGGCGGACGAACGGACAACTTCTTGACCAACAGAAAGAAGTGAACAACAAAAGCCACCCGCTTCCAAAATGATCTCAGGTGCCGTGTCGTTGGGACCATCAGGATGCCAAGCGCACGGTCGGGCAGACACCGAGCGTCTGACCTTGCCCACCTCACCCACACCCCGTAAAGGTACGGAACACCAAAAGGTTGGTTCGAGTGGAGCCCGAAAGGTGTCGATCGTTCGTTATGAAACTCAGGAACCAACTGTAAGAAACATCGCCAACCTTGTCGACAAGACGAGTCTCTAGCCTCTTCTGAGCTTCGGAGGACGGAAGCTGTCGAAAGCACATCACATCACAAGGGCAGCACGGCCGTTGCACCCAAGAAGAAAGCAGTGCCGCACTGTTACCGAAAGCCAGAAACTTGGCGATCCAGAATCCCCACCAACGCTATTTCCATCAATGGCATCCTCCGTCAACCTCCTATCTCGTACTCGGAAAATCCACCTCCAGTGATTTTTTTAGTCTTGAACCCAAGAGAAACGCTGCTTTCTCACCTCAGACTACTACCGTTCGCGGGATTCCTCCAAGCCACCATACCATTATCCCACCTAGCTGGGACCGCCCGCGCTATCTCACTGTCGTCGTCGGTACCAACAGTCCACACGCTAGCTGGGGCAAACGCTAATGCGAAATGCGCACATGGCATATCGTGCGCACTGGTGGGGAAGCGCACAAGGCAGGCAGCAAGACATTCGAAAGCGGAGCGAGGGCGGCATCTCAGGTGAGGAAGACAACAAGCGCGCAGTCAACACACAATGTATGGCCGAGCACACTCGAGGAAGGCCAAGAAAAGATGACAGGTATCATGATGCCATGCTGCAACGAGTTCTATCACAATCCTCTTTACTCTTATCAGTCCCTTCACATGGGACCCAGCTCGTTGGTCAGACGTCTCACCTTTGGGATCCTTCCTGCACGAAGCCAGAAACGAGAGATCGGGTTGTTGTTTGGAGCTAACCACCACATCCATATCGCCTTGATATGAAGGTTTTAAACGCTCGTCCTTGTCAACAAAGGCAAGGATGCAAGGGTTTGGGTGGGAAAGGTGACCTACCTCATCCATATCTCATCACACTTGTCCTGGTGTGCTGAGCAGGTAGGGTAGTATGAATGACCTCTTTTCTCTTATACTCCACACACACACTTGCTTCCAAACGAACAAAAGCGTTCACGGGCTTGAGAAGAAGGAAAACCTCAGGTTTGTCTCACATGATTGAGTGCGCTTGCGCAAGAGAAAGGGAAACTTGCCCCACCCCCAAACAGTTCATGCAGAGAGACGTTCGCCAATCCTTCCCTCCCCTGGCAAGGTGTGTGTGGTGTGTGCGGTGTGCAAGGCCCTTCGCGCTGCGCAACAATTTATTTTGCACTTTGATCTCTATCTGTCAAAATCTCACTCTTTTTCTTCTTCCCGGCCGGCAGCGGCAGTCACATCATCGAAGGATCAAGGTATGTAAGCTATTGTAAGCCACGCCATTTGATTTACACTACCTAGGGTGCCAGCTAGTACAGAATAATTAGTCTGTGCAGATCCAGATTTTGACCGTCACAAGCATTTTTGCTCGCAAGCTTTCACTGAAACTGCTGTAGCTTAGCTCGGTGATGGATGGTTATTTTACTTTTTTGCTCGGGTCCTTGCGGGGAGGCGAATATTGAACGGGCACCAACACTGACGGGTTAGGGTAATGTATGTACATACGCCGTTAGAGTGGTGGTCCAATTTTAATAATTTTTTTTTGAGGTTCTAGATTTGCTAAATGTCGTGAGGTTCTAGATTTGCTGAAATGCCAGGCAAGGAGAAAAAAAATCTGCCGATTTTTTTTTCTTTTTTCTTTTTCTTTTCTGGCTAGTGATAGCCTTTTTTTTCCCCTAACAACTCCGTCTTTTTTTTTTTTCTTTTTTTCTTCTTTTTTTTTCCCCCTGAGAAGTAGTAGTAGTGGAGTTAGTGGTCTAGACCTTTTCTTTTCTTTGCGATTTTACTGAGTTGCATTATCCGAGGAGGGAAGAAAGAGCCGGAGATATGCCATCCCCGTCTGCGTCCAAGTTCCGGACGGATGTCCCGTTCAGGATATATACACAGCAGAGCAGAGCAGAGCAGAGGGACATTTCATTTTGAGGATAGAAGGGGTTATCCATTCATTTACATACAGCAGTTCGAATGCTTGAAGAACTGCAGTCTGCAGAGGTGTATTGCCTTTTGAGGGATGCAGGCAGGCAGGCAGGTAGAGCAGCAGGTAGGGTGGTAACTGGCACTCACATCTTTTTCTTTGCTTTTTCTTTACCTTTGCCTACCTGGTTCTATCTGTTGCAACAACAGTACAGTACGTACAGGAGGGTTTTTTATTCCCGAGCGGCTTTCCTCTTCTTTTTTTTTCTTTTTTTTTCTTTTTTTTTTTTCCTGAGCTGAGGTTTGCTTTGTCATTCGTCAGAACAGTTTACCGTCCGGATGTCCCAAATAGGAATAAGAGATGCTGTGTGTGCCAATGTGCGTGTGTGTGTGTGCCAATGTGTGTGTGCCAATGTGCGTGTGTGTGTGTGTGTGCCTACCCGCGTAACTACTGCAGGACACCTGCAATAATCTGCATCAATCTGCAATCTGCAACCAAGGAAATATATCAAACCATACTTTGGAGTTGGATGGGATGGATGGATGGGACATGGGATTGAGCCAAACAAGGGAATTGTGGCTTTTGTTTTTTGCCAGCGTTTTGTACATACATACGATAAGCATGACGGGTTGATTGGATGGGATGACGTTTACATACCCCGCAGAATGTTGTCTAGAGTACATCGCATGTAGGTTGGTGTATGTATGCTATGCAACTCGAGGACTTTTCTTGACCAGTTAAAGGCCTGTGTAGGTGTCTGGTTGTGGTGGTGGTGGTGGTGGTGCAGCATGGCTGAGACGTGATACTTACCCCACGCTTTCAGATATGCATGTTGAAGTGTGTGTGTGTGGAGGGAGGGAGGGAGGGAAGGAGGAAGGGGAAGGCAGCTGACGTTTTTTCCTTTCTCTCTCTCTCTCTCTCACACACACACATACACACTCTCTCTCCTCTCGCGCATCCCATTCGGCTCTTATCGACGCTACGGGCAATTATAATTGAGACATGCATGCATACAGATATACTAGATGGATGGATAGATGGATGCATTGGCGGCAAAATTGATCAGAGGGGAAGGGGAAACAATTGATCTTCATTATTAAAACTTGTCTAATCCCAAACGTGTTGTTATGTATGGGGGAGGCGAGAGAACAGCTGCGGTGTTCACACACTGAAGCAGTCAAAGCAGCGAGGAAGTGGCAAGTGGAAAAAAAAAAAAAAAAAAGGTGGTGTGCTGCCGTAGTGGTGGGAGGAGTGCGTTGAAAAAGGATATGCGGGTGTATGGCGTGCATGTCATTACCCCAGACGACTAAAGGGAAAGAGGGGGTAGGGTAGGAAGTGGAAGTTGAAGTGAGTAAAAAAAGAGTGTGAATGTGTGTGGCGGATATAACACACCACCATCATGATTGGGGTTGGAGCTGTTGCGAACTGATCAGGGCCCGACGGGTTTCCTGAGAAGGAATCACACCTTGAATTAGGTAACAGTCTGCCCACACGCACACTACTCATATGGACACACACACCTTGATCGGGAGATTAAGGCAAGAGTTGGAAACAGGTGTCGTGACGAGGTGATTGGTTGCTCACCTTACCATTGGAGGGAAATAAGGGCTGTAAGGGGAGGATACCACATGATTGAGTGTGAAAATTTTCTGATCAGTTTCTTTCTACTAACCTGCTCTGAATTCCTTTGTGATCTCGTGTTGCTCCAAGACCCCGACGAGGCAGGATGGACGGACACCTCGACAGACCTAATGAGACAGGAAAAGCAGGGAAAAGGACAGATTCAGATGCAGGAACAGAGCAGACGGAGCTGCACGCGTGTCCCTTCCGGCCGAACCAAAAGGGGAGTACGTAATCCTTTGGTGTGAGTCGTGATGTCTTGTGTCTTAGTTTTTCTGCCAAAACCTTGGACTTGATGAACGTATGTGAGAAGCGATACCGAATTAGTTTTCTTTGCCTCGTGGTTTGGGTGGCTGAGTGCAGAGAGGGGGTGGGTGTATGTTGACAAAAAAGGGGTGCTCAATACGCATGTGCTCAGACAAGATGGAGAAGGCCGCTGCATACAGTACGAATATGTTTTATTTTCAGCTCGCTCGGGTTGCCTCGTGGTGGTGAAAGTTAGAGCAGGCTACTAGCAGTTCCGCGGCAGGCGCTCTGAATGAGAGAATATGATATCTCAATGTCTCTCGCTTCCTCGTTTTCACCACGAGGTTCAATCCGAGGGCTGGACTTTGAAGCAGGAACGTGAGATGTCTCGTTGCTTGGACGTTTTGGAAGGCAAAAAAGAAAAAAAGATATATTATAGAAAGATTCGGTAGTATGTCTCTCCCTTTCTTGGCCCGGTCTCATTGCATCTCGGTCCTCGTGGCTGTTGATGCGGCGGCCGCGGAAAAGGAAGAAAAAAAAAAAGAAGAAGGGAGGTGTGTGTCAATAAAGAGATATGTCATCAAATACCTTCTCATTCATGTCTCACTTCAAGACTGACTGATATGCAAGGTGGTGCGTTCGTTTTTCCCTCTGCCTGAGCGGGACGGGAACGAATCAAGTGATAACTCATATTTTTTGCTTCCTCGTCTTGTTTGATGAGACCGGAATCAACAAAGTAAACAAAAGGGAGACCAAAAAAGGAAAGGAAGAAAAAAACAGATGACGGAAGACGCACCATGCTTCGGTCCGGTCCGACCGCATAACAGTGGGATTATTAAGATTAATTCCTGACGTCGGCAGTCGAAATCGACTGATACCATACGCATGATGAAGCAATATCTCGCTCCTCCCTCCCTCATGATCCAGTAAAGTGAGCAGGAGAGGGGAAATGGAGGGGTGACACAGCAGAGAACCCCAGGCCTTTGAATGCTACACCACCGTGACCCTTCAACTGCTTGAAGTGGATGTCTGTAATGGAGTTGAGGGGACATGGACATGTAACCGTAGCAGAACCAGCACCGATGCTGTTCCACCAACCTCACTGGAGATACGAAACAGCGGGTGATAGCCCACACTCCAGGAGGGGTGCAAAAACAAGTGTGTGCAATCACCCGTTGACGTGACATCTCATGCCTCAGTTTGTGCGATGGTGGTTTATGCATGTCATGGAACGGGTGGATGCGTTTGTCTTCTCTTTCTCCTCCTCCGCTTTGGGATGGTAGTAGGATCGTCCGTCTGTCTGCCTCTTGTACGTCATACGATGAGGCAATTATACTACAACATGACCAAACCGAGCCGGCCCAGCCCCTCTTGGTGATATGAGACAAATTCAGAAAGAAAAAGGATACTAGAGAGACGGAGAGGGGTGACACAGAGCACAAGCACGAGCAGGTACATGTCAGAACCAAATAGAACAAAAACGGGTGTGAGACATGCATCTATAGGGACCAAAACCGGAAACACCGACAGGAATTATTGACTCGGAGATGGGATTCACGTCTTCAGCCCGAGAGAGAGATCCACTTGATGATCATTGTGCGGATGTAGGAGATGACTGTTTGTTGTTACCCCCCTTATTATTCTTCGAGGCAAGCTGAAAGGGTGGGTGCTTGGAGATCTCTCGTCCAAACGATTGATGGTGTGGTTGGATGTTGCGGGTCCAGCTGCTGCCGCAGTAAGGCCGTGATCGTGGATACTGGACGGCATTTGGGGTTGATAGGTCATGGGCAGATGATGATGTATCGATTTAGCTTCGTTAAAGTCAGTCGTCACGGTTGTGCAAATGCGTGACATGCATGTGGGTGCTTTGATGTGGACCATGAAGCATTACCAGCAAAGTGATTCTTATTGGGACAGTCCAAGGGATGGTTCTGTTGAGATTTTTGTCTAGGCTTGAAGGTGACAGGACTGCTTCTACTGTATACTTCATAACCGGAAACGCGAAAAAGTGGAACAGCGGTAGCATAGTAAATAGTATGACCTAACAAGCTGCCGCCACCAGCGCCTGTCATGGAAGACTAAAGGAATACTCTGAGATAGGAACTCTTTATCGTGTAGTGGATGTATGAGGGGAAAGACCAGCGGCCTGACTGGAAAGTAGTACATGCCAGATCTCTCAATCATGACGATGCTTACAAACGTAGATCTCAGGCATATTGGATGATAAAGTTCGTCCCGGCAGTTATAGGGGTTATCATCAAAACCATGGAGAGTCGGGGAAAACTTCCTTTGGCACCGGGCATCGATCTGAAAGCCCTACCTTGCTTGGAGATGCCTGGTAAAGCAAGCCTTTAGTGCCTAAAAGGACTGGAATTCCAAAGTTCGTCCAAAGGAATAACTTTGACGATAGGGTCATTCAGTTCCCCGTATCGAGCCATCTCGGGGCTTGTTCCCTCCATCGAGGACAATTATGAAGTGATATCATCACCAAGTTATCAATATAAGCCTCCTTAAGAGGGTACAACCATCTGCCTGACCCAAAAACACGGGTGCTTTCACTCCTATTATGCACCCTTGTATCTATACTTTAGACCCTTCAACTCTCTCTCCGGGTCAACGCTCGCCTGTATCATCGTCAGCGCAGATCCTGTCATTGGTCTCCTACCTCGACCCTCAGAACTTACCATCATAACCTTCGCTCCAACAACGACACCATACACAACCCCAGGCAACACACCCAACAGCACCCCGTTATGCGTCCCCTTCACTCTTTGCTCCAGCAACCCATTCAACCCAGCCAACACCACCAAACCCAGATTCAGAAAAGGCAGGTACCGCTCCAGCGGTCCCTTCACATCCAGCACCGGAATAGACGAGGAAGAAGAATCCAAAACGGGAATGCCAGTCTTTTCGGGTGGTAACGTGTGAATGAGGTACGTCGTTGCTACCAAGGAGGACAAGGAAATGAGAGTAAAGACGGCAGAAGGGGAGGAGGCAGAGTGTGAGAAGAGAAAGACGGGGAGAAGAAACGGGATGGTTGAGATTAGGGGTAGGAAGAAGAGAATGCGGGCTGTTGTTTCGTTGCGTCGGGCGTTGGACTGTGTGAGTGTTGTTATGAGATTCTCTTGTTCTGATATTGTAACAGAATGCTTAGTGAAATGCAATCAGGTTTCAGGAAGATAAAAAAACATACCTTGTTCATCCATAATTTCTGGAAGACTGTTATCCGAGTCATGTCCATCATCATCGTCGCTTGGGTATCGAAACGTCTTGCGCAGACGGGCAGTTGCTGACTTTCTAGCCATTTTTGCCCAAGTGTTGTTAAGAGGTGAAGTGAAGCTCTGTTGAGCTCCCAGGCGCTGATGAAGCACAATGACGTTTGTGGGTTGTGGCTTGGCATGGCCCACTTGATAGCTTGTTAGATGAATCTTTCTTCAAAATGCATACTCGCTTCCTTTCAACAACCACCTGGCCAAAATCATCACCACGTGCTGATCCGCGGGGAACAAAGCCACAACGGGATTGCGAGTACCTGTGAATTAGCCATGATTTAGAGTTTGAACCGCCCGTTGACTACCACCAATCTCCATCTCTTTAGCTGCTTTGACCGATTCCTTCAGCTCGGCGCAGGCTTATCTCACTCACTGTCTTTTCGCTGATCTTTCTCACTCAGACTTTGTACAAGCAACTAATTCCATCGCTCCAGGATTGAGACCGAACCAATCTGAGCCCAGCATGTCGCTAACGGAAGTCTGTCTATCTACTTTCCCCCCCTCTTTGTCAGACACACAAAAGAGGGTGGCTTATATACCCATCACTCACTACTAATTAATCATTGACACGAGAAAGCCATTTACTGGTTGTCAGCAACACGGCTGAGCTCTCTCTCATCAAAGCCTCGCCCTTTGTTCGCATACAGCCTCTTCCTTTGGTTACCTCTTGGCCCCCATTTTTAGAATACCACCTGCTTACCTAGGTAGGTATCGACAATAAGATGACCGCCACTTCCAATGTTTGCCCTCACCTCTCTTCCTTTGTTAGATCTTCAAGTCCGAGGACAGCCTCAGAAGAAGCATTATATACTCAGCTTCCTCGTCCTTCTTCTTCTTCTTCTCATCCCCAGAACCATCGATTCGTCGACGATACAGCGCTCAAACCACTCTTGCTTCCCATTCGACGGCCAATCACAATGTCTTCTCCATCCAGAACAAAGTCCCTATTGGGGCCGATAACCTTGGTACTTGCACTTCTCTCGATCGACGCGGCTATTTCCCTCGCGCTTGTCTCATCCATGGTCGCCTTCTTGCACGGATACGGCAGCGGTCCGTTTGAGATCAGGAATCCAGGAGGCAGTAACATCCTACTTGCTGGGCACCCCGCAAACCTGATAACAAATCAGGGACACACAACCAATGGCGCAGGCGGGACGGCTCTCATACTTGTGGGGGTTGGAGGAATCATTGCGTTGCTCTTGGAAAGAAGGGCGCGGAATCGTTTCGCCAGATCGTCTCCTGTCTTCTACATCTGGGCTGTCATTGTCGTCCTGAGCTGTCTGCTCAGCCTTGCCGCACTCGTTTATACGTTTGTCGAGACGTCAATCACTGATAACCAGAGTATAAACCTGGCAGTTGCCCAAGCGAACCAGGCTCCCACGAGATATCCTCTCGACCGGTGGACGCCCGAGAATTGGTACATGGCGGTGTTGGATCTGTCGTTGGTGGACCCTAGGGATAGAAGTGGGATTACGACTAATTTGAGACTGATGAGAGGATGGCGATGGAATACTATTCCACTGTTTGTGCTGGGGCTTGTATTGGCGATTTTGGTTATTGTAGAGGTTGTCAGGGGTAGGAAGGTGAGGAGGGAGGGCCGATATAGGGCTCCTGGGGAGACGGGAAAGTTGACTTTCTGATAAGGTAAATTGGACATGAAAATTGACAACTAGAATTGTTATTATCTTCTCAAAAAATCAATTTATTACTTTGATATGAAAACCCAACTCTCGTCAGAGCCGTTGTAAGAGGGCTACGTCTACCTGGTGCACTGGTTAACTAGATATGCACTGATAGATGCATAATATACCCCTGCCAATTGGGGAACCGCGGGTCGCAAGCTTTCTCCAAAGGTGGGCTGCTATCGAACCTCACCCCAGAGCTTCCCAGCATACCAAAAACACAACTTTCGCATCCAGACAAAAATGCTCTCACGATTAATACAACAAAGGGCGGGTGGCCCCCTCCTCCTCCCGCGGAGGATATCTTCTTCCTCGTCAATCGCCACAACTAGACTCCTCCTCTCCAGAATACCCTCCTCCTCCTCCTCCTCCTCCTCCTCCTCCCAAATACAGCTACAGCTACAGCAAAAACGAACACTCATCGCAGCCCCAAAACCAACAGACGGTCCCTTGATGGAACGCAGATCAGACCGAGAACTTCCTAGTCAGTTTTTTTTACTCTTTCACTTTTTAAACCTCCTCGCATAAACTAACAGAGTTTTTACAAAAGACATTGAATCCTCCAGCTGGATCCGCACCCTCCCCCTCTTCGCGGCCCTCATAATCTTGGCCTCGGTCGCGATATTCAACTACCAAAAGCTCTCCTCCCCCATCGTCTCTGCGACCCTGTACGCCCTCCGCGTGTCGGAACAGGGCCGCTCCCACCTGGGCGACAACATCTACTTTGCCCAGCAGATCCCCTGGATTTCCGGAGAGATGAATCAGGTTCGAGGGAGAATCAACATCCACTTCAAAGTCAAGGGAACGAAAGCGGAGGGAGTGATGCATTTCGCCAGTTTCAGACCGAGTCCCAGGGGGGTGTTTGAGACGACCGAGTGGTGGCTCGAGGTTGGGGACAAGAAGATTGATTTGCTCGAGGATGGGGACCCATTCAAGGGTATGACGAGCGCTACTGATAGTAACTTGTTGATGGTTGATGAGGAGGATGAGCGGGAGCAGGTTAAGAGGGGGTACAGGAAGTGAATTGGATGCATGTGAGAATGACTGGAGAGAGAGAGACAGAAAGCATTTGTACGATGAATACCACACGCAAAATCGTAGGAGAGTGTGGTGTATTACGCACCCTCTTACACATACTTGTAAATTTAGTTGTATATCTTATGATACAGACAAAAACAAAAAAAACAAAGAATTTTTTCAAAGTCGTCTAAGCCCTTAAATCCTCTGGTGGTGCCTCCTCCATAGCAAGCACATCCTCAACCATCTTGGCCTGCTCCGGGGTAGGCTCCCAAGTCCCCCTCAACATCTCCTCCAACCTCTTTTCCCTCCTCGCAGCCTTGAGCTCCAAATGCTTCTCCCTCGCAGCCTGCAAGTGTTCCTCAGCATGGGGAAACCTCTCCTGCAGCAACTTCAAAGTCTTTTCCACATGCTCCTGCGGCGGAGGCGGCTTCTTGACCGCATCCTGAATCTTGACCATCGCACCCTTGGGACCGGCAACCGCCCCCTTGACCACCACGATACCCAAGTCATTGTCGATCATCAGAATGGGCAAGTTCTGAACCGTAACCCTCTCGTTGCCCATCCTTCCGGGCATCTTCTTGCCGGGCAACACCCTGCTGCCGCTGCCCTGCGAGGGGCCGGCAGAACCGATCGTGCGGTGGTTCTTGGAATTACCGTGCGAGGCCTCCTGGCCCGCGAATCCGTGCCTCTTCATACCGCCCGCGAAACCCTGGCCCCTCGAGTTGCTGCGGACGTCGACCCTCTGACCGATGTAGAACCAGTCCGGCTTCAGCTCCACCCCGACGGGGAGCAGTCCCTTCTCGTCCCTGACCCTGAACTCCGCGAGGACCTCCTTGGGCGCCACACCTTTCGCCTCGTAGTAACCCAGCATGGGAGCTCCCACGTTGGCGGGCGATCGAGCTCCGAACCCCACCTGGACGGCCCAGTACCCGTGGTCTTTGCGCGTCTTGTTGAGCAGGGTCTGGACCCTGTCGAGCTGGAGGACGGTGCAAGGGATGCGGGCGCCGGTGCGGCCCATGAATGCCGTCATGCCCTTCTTGACTGCCAGGACGCCGGTGCGGATCGGGGTTGACTGTTCCCTGCGCTTGAGTGCCGCTGCGGGGCCCGTGGTTGGTGCGGGCAGGCCCGAGGATACCTGGTTGAAGCGGTTGGGGCGGTCGCGCTTGTTTTGGGTTGACCAGCCGTATTTGACTTGATTTTTGGGTGTGGTGGAAAATGGTCTAAAGGCAAAAGAAGGTCGGAGGGGCAGAGAGAGCTGCCGCCAGCAGCGGGCTGCTGGCAGCCTTGGTGTTGGCATTTTCTTGGGGTGTTTCTGTGGTCAATCGGATTTGGGAATGGAGAAGCTCGGTCGGTTATGGCATTGGTTGTTGTCGTCGGTTGGGATTAGGTGGGGTGGTGGTGGCCGACTTGACGACGGCGAGGTCGCGATATAGGCTTGAGTCGGCAGAAAAAAAGAGTTAAAGCTGCCGACAGGGGTGTTGCTTGACAAAGAGTTATGGGTTGAACCCTAACCCTTCCCTTGATGAAAGCTGGCTGGCTGTCTCTCAGTCTTCAGTGGTTGTCCACAAACAGCTCCAGTGGCTGCTGATGCCCCTCAGAAACAACCTGCAGGCGTGTTTTAACTTGACAATTTGTTAGCACTTTAACCCTTGACAACCACCCCCTCAACATCCGTAAAAAGAAATACCGCCAAAATGGTGCTTTACTACACTTCTAATGTTGTCGACCCCCCTGCGTATATCTACGTGGGCAAGGATAAATTCGAAAGTAGGACTTGCTCCTCCCCCTCATAAATCTCATTCATGAAAAAGAGTGACTGACATGAACCTTCAGATGAGGAACTCATCGCCCACGGCTGGGAAGAAGACGTGTGGTAAGTTTCATATCTCATGCAATCTCACAATATCTGTTGAGAATTTTGACTCACTCTTTCTCTCAGGGTATGAAATTTACCACTTTTACCATCATCCCGCCCCCCCTCTGTTGCAAATATGTTATTCACACACACATTTCTCCCTTTCCCATACAGTTCCACGTAGACAAGCTCTCCTCAGCCCATATCTACCTCCGCCTCCGAGAAGGCGAAACGTGGGACACCATCCCGGAGGAGCTCCTAACGGACCTGGGCCAGCTCACAAAGGCAAACTCGATCGAGGGAAACAAAAAGGACAACGTCACGATAATCTACACGCCCTGGTCGAACCTGAAAAAGGACGGGTCCATGGCCGTCGGGCAGGTCAGCTTCAAGGACCCCCGCAAGGTGAAAAAGATCCTCATCGCCCAGAGGGAGAACCCCATCGTGAACAGGCTCAACAAGACCAAAGTGGAAAAACAGCCCGATCTGCGCCAGGAGAAGGAGGACCGTCTGAAGGAGCTGCGCAAGAGAGACCAGGCCGCCGTTCAGGCCAGGAAGAAGGAGGAAGCGAAGGTCATGAAGGAGCGCCAGGAGAAAAAGTGGCAGAAGGATCACGCCTATGATGACATCTTTACTGACGAGAATTTGGCTGGTATGTATCTCCCCCCGGACGACGGGAAAAGAATAGTGTTAAAAACTCGCGAGCTAATATGTGTGCTTGGTAACAGGATCAAGTAATCAAGATCGTGACGAAACCTGGGAGGATGACTTTATGTGATTTTTTCCCCCTTTCAAACCACTACTTTTACTTCATCCGTTCTTAAAAATCCAGCGTTTTTTTTTTAGACTGATGGATTATTATGATGATTATTTCCCTGGACCCCCTCCAATCCCACTTCCCATCTGATTGACATTCGTTCCCTTGAGTTTATGATCGGCAGGATTCGCCGCCGCCTCGTACAAAATATTTTGAGGTGCCCTCCCCAGCTGCATCCACTCGCCCTTGAATCCCAGGTAAGATATGCGGGTGACGTCTTCGTCCCCGTCGCCAAAGTTGTCGGGGAAGAAGAGGGTCAAGTGGCGGACTGCCGAGAATCTGGCTCGGCGCTGGGGGGAAGTCATATCAGTACAAATAAAGGGGTTTGAAGAAGAAGACATGAGAAGAAACAACTTACAACAGCAAGTTCCTGGACTTCAGACGTGCGGCTCAGCTCAAAGACTTGGGTGCCCTCCAGGTCTTCGGCCGTGGAAAAGTCGATACCCTCGCGGTTGATTATGACTTTGAGCGTCTTGGGTGCCGATTCAGAGTCTGAGGTGCGGATGAGGATCGAGTGCAATTTGACTTGGCCTGTGAATCTGTTTTACTCGTCAGCATCATGCTACAGTATATCCCGATTTCATACAACCTGGTAGATAGATGGTATGAATTGTCATTGTGAAATTATCGTGATTGAGTGTGTGAGTTGAGCCAAGAATGTTCACAAAACGAAATACAGACGAACACAAAACTATCATGCAAAATAACTTGATGAAATATGAAAAAAAAAAAAAAAGTATAAATAATACATACGGAACACAAACCAACAGCTGCTCGTCCGCGTCGCTCTCAATCTCGGGCTCAGTCTCAAGTCTCTCCGCCCACGTCTTTTTGATCACCGCCTTCCCGCTCCCGTACTGGGACTCATTCAAGGTGACAATCTTGTCGAAATCAATGTGCTGGTAAAGAGAAAACTGCAAGGCGGGCGTGATGTCGTCTGAGTGGTCGTGTTCTGCTCCTCCTCCACCCCCCGAGTGCGAGTGGTCGTGTTCGTCGTGGCAGCTGTGTCCGTGGTGGTGTGACATTTTAAATGGTAAATGGAGAGGAGAGAAAAAAAAACCCCCAGTCTTGAATTATTGGTGTTTTCTTGAAAAGTTGAAAGTCAAGAACAAGTTGGTATTGAGAGGTGAGCTGGTGTGGGAAGCTTGTAATAGAAGCTGCCGCCTAACAATTTTGCGGGGGCGGGGTGCTTGGTACGTAGGTGGTTTGAGATAATAAAACCGCTGGAAGCGTACCATGATTAACGTAGTTGCCACTCACTTTCACACTTGAGCAAGCCACGATGTCGAAATTCATGCAACGCAAAAGTCCTATAATAAGAAAGGGGTATATATTTCAAATCAAACGCTTGTCTATGACATAACGTTGCAACACCACCAGAAACGCAACACGAATAATTTAGTAAACGGCCCCCTATTCAACTAAATCATCTAAACCCGCTCAACCTCACACCACTAGGTCTCCCACCGTTCTGTCTCTTCTTCTTGAAAGGACTCAACCTCCCACCAAAGGAATCTCTTCCACCAATCGAATCCCTCTTCTTCGCCACACCCAACGAATCCCTCTTCTTGATTGCAGCCCCTCCGCCAAAACCAAATAACATTCTCTGCGACGGTGTTCCGCCATCAAACTGACTCTGTCCCTGACTGTGACTCTGGGACTCACCATCGCCCTTCAAATACTCCCTCCTCAACGGACTGCCCTCCCTCATAACCCTCCTGACAGGCGACCTTAAGAAAGTGGGAGACCCAGGAACCTGCTGCGAGAAGACCAACTGACTGCTAGGCAAGATGGCCGCCGGCTCGTTACTACTACCCTCCATGATTGAGTCCTCTCCAAATATGGCCTGAGATAGTCTCTCGTTTCTTCTTCTGCGAGCCTCAATTTTGCGTCTGCGGCGGTTGATGAGCTCCTCTGATTCCAAATCTTGGCCTGGTCGCCAGGTGATGCTGTCTGGGTTCGTGCCGAGCTCCCAGGGAGTCAAGTCTAACTGGGGATCGTTGGAAGAAGTAGCCGTGGTCGTGATGTATTTTCTGAGATGGAGAGCTGTGGATATCGGTTGGGTAGGTTGGGAAGAAGAAGAAGCTTTGGTAGGGCTATCAGGTTGTGAGGAGTACGGCTGTGAGGAGTGAATGTATTGAGAAGAAGAGTTTTTTGCTGGGCTGTGAGGAGTTGAGGAAAAAGGTTGAGAGGCGGAGAATTGGGATTGGGAGCGAGGTTGTGAGGAGGAATCGTCAGGAGGAATCCATTCCCGTGGCACTGAATTGATGCCGATATTGGAAAGGAACATCTGTGCAGCAATTTGTTCTGTAACTTCCTTGCGATGTTGCTTATGGTTCGATTTTGCCCGTTTCGGTCTGGGAAACAGATTACGGATGTTCTGAGCCATATCGTCTGGGTTGAAGCCAGGGACTGGACGGATGGCCTCTGGTGTGTAAGACCAATGCTCGGTGTATTCCTGCGGTTCCGGTTGTTCTTTAGCGTACTGCCGGGCGAGGTCGAGAATCTTGCTGTTCGACTGCGCAAGTGTGACCAATTCTAAAAGAGAATGATTCGGCATGTATCCATCTCTCGACTCCTGCTGAACAGTCTCGTGGATAAAGTCAAACGAAACCTCGTTCGCAGAATCATCTCCATCGACTTGAGGTTGCTCGTCCCCACAGAACAAATGCTTCGCAAGGACCATCGCATTCTTAATGCGCGGCTCTGACTTCTTTCGCTCAGCCACCGCATCCTCTTCCTGCTCAATCTGTTCGAAAGCAACCCTCTCATCAAACCAATCGGGAACCGTGAATGCATTTTCCAAGCTCTTCTCCAAATTTTCCCTCTCACCCCCGGCATCCTCAACCCCGACCTTTGTATCAGGGGGTGGCACCTCCATACTAGGCTGATCGGACCAAACACACAATGCACTATGAACGTCCAAGTCCTGTCCCAATGTCAAGAATTGAAAGAATCTCAGCTGAGCATCCCTCAATGCCTTGCCCACAGCCGTGGTCGGCTCATCGCCTCCAATCATGCGTCCGACAGGCATCATGCTCAGCCCAGCGAAGTTGGTAGTGCTCTTAATCGAAAATAGCTCACGTTGATATCTTACGGGGCCCGAGTCGGGAGTAAGAAACCAAAAGACAGTCAATTCAGTATCCTTTGCTGACCAAATACAAACACAGCAGGCAGCAATGCCGTTGACAAACGTCCCATCCGACACATCAAGTCGCAGAGTCGGGTCCGTGATGTCTTTCTGGTGCGGGCAAGATACGAGTACGTCCAAGGTGAGTAATGTTGACGACGATGACTTCGATTTCGTTTTGGCTTTGCTCTCCTTCACGGCCACCCATAATATATTTGCGTTGGTGAGGATAAAAGCGTGCGAGGGGTTTATCCTGGAAGAAACAATGCCTAGGATCTGCTGGCTGTCATTTGCTAAGACTGTGTGAGTGACTGGGTGAAGAGTTTGCGTTGCCAAATCATACAACTGCAAGGCTCTGGCATTGCTCAGGAGAAGAAGCCGTCGTCGTGACTCTGGTCCGGGACTGGTAATTTGCGAAGAGGTGCCCTTATTTTGATTTGCTTCTGGAGTTGAATTTGGCCCAAGAGACAAGAAGATCATCTGATGTGGCATGGGTTCGTTCGCGGGACTGCTGGGGAGTTTGGGTACGGAGCCCGTGAGCGAGTTGCCACAAAACTTGAGCACCGGGGTCATTTTCTTAAGCCGACCACGAATACTTCCAGTAATGTCCCAAATGCTCCAATAACCGCATTGATCGACAATAGCCAGTTGCGGGAGCCCCTTATCAGAACGACTGAAGGAGACGTCCGATTGTAAACTACCAGCAGTCTTGCTCATTGGTATCGTGAATAGAGGGTTTGCAAATATCTGGGATGAATTTACTACTCGCGAGTGCTTCCTCACAACCGTCTTAGTCGGCGGCATGGGTATCATCCTCACTTCTGGCTCGTAAATAGTAGTGGCTCTCCCCCTCTGGACAAGAAGCCAACGGACAGGATCATCCTTCTTCGGATCATGTGCGAACCTTATCAGAGTAATGGCCATACCGTCCTCGGACCATTCCCCTTCCAAACGAGGGTTTGGAACATGAGTTTGGACTCTAACACCAGCTCCATCCCATGCCCACTCTTCACGAATGAGACTAACCAGTCGAAGAATGTTTCCGGAATCTCCGGATGCCACCGCCAAAATGGTGTGTTTTTTGGTGGCGCCATGGGATAAGTCCCTCACATCGGTGATGTCTCCGGTCGAGAACAACAAAGCTGCTTCGGCGGCCGAAGGTTTCGAGTTTGCCTGCGAGCTGGTGATTTCTTCCATAAGCAGGGCCTCGAGATCCTCTTCATTAATAGAGGCCTCTGGGAGGTATTCCGTAAGCCAGTTCTCCTGTTGTCTGGCTATCCTCCAGGGTGCACCTTCGCTGAGATGAAAGGTGTTGATCCTGACGGGAGGGCACCATGTATCAAAGGCTGTCACTTGCTTAAAATGGGGAGCTGGAAGATGTCGCTTAGTATATATACTACTGAATGAGTAAAGGTATCTGTTGACTAACTCTCATCCGTCGCACGGTTCCTTCGCATTTCTCCAAGACCTTGATCACCATGAGCCGGGGTGTAAGTCAGACGTCCAGTGATGCCGTCTGTTCGCGGGCGACGATTGTGAGGACGGCCGGCCAAATGGCCGACAGTATGCTTTTCATCCATTTGGATTTTTCGTTACCGGCCGAGATATTGAGGTGCTCAGTTTCATTCTGCGAGACGCAGCTTTCTTGAGGGGTTTGTTTTGCCGTTTTGAAAAAAAAATAAAGATCCAAAGTATCCATGAAAAATGAAATGCAATCTTCGCTGTTTTCAATGTTCCAAGATTCTTAAAACGAACCCGCAGATTGAAGGTTGCATGAAAGGAAACCTCGGAAACCAGTTGCAGGGAAAATTTTAGTGGAGATGAAAGAGTCTGGTAGCCAATAAACGTTGACAGACCTGGGTTAGTGGGGGTTCCTTGGCAAGAGATTTCCTAGGAAACCAAACCAAAGAGGGAAACCGTGTAAACAAATCACTGTGTGGTGGTCAAAGTTGCCGCTACCCAAATTCAATCCACCATCCCGTCAACACTTCAGCGCATCGCATCGCATCGCATTCGCAGCGCAAACCACCATATCAATCTCGAACTGTCGCGCAACAATCATACACACGCATACCCAAAATGGCATCCTCCTTCGACCCATCCCTCTCAACATCGAGGCTACCACCCCTCACCACCCCCTCCTCCCAATCCCTCGCCGACACCCTACCCAACATCAACTTCGGCTTCGACGACCTTCGCGACCGCATGGCAAAATTTACAGCCAAGTTTGACGCATTCATCGAGCAAGGCCGCAAGCGCGTGCTGGAAGAACGCAACCAGTTCCGCATGAACGTGGCAGAGCTGCAGGAGGACCAGCGCATGAAGAAAAAGGACATCGAAATCCTCCAGCTCAAGACGAATTCCTACCAACAAACCATATCCAAAGAAGCCGCCGAGACGCGCGAGATGCAAGCCTCCATCGCTTCTTTGACCACCCAGCGGGACAGACAGGCGGCCGCTCGCGACGCCCTCAAGGAACAGATTGTCGCTACGCAAAAGGAGATTGACGCCAGACTTGCTGCGCAGCGGGCGCACCAGGCTCAGATGGATGCGCAGGCGAGGTACAATGTTCCCGAGTTGGATTTCTGGGTTACGAATCTGTGTATGCGGATTGAAGGCGCTGGCGTGGAGGATAGGCTAAAGTTTGTTTATACCCACGTTGATGAGCGGGACTGGGAGAGGGAATGTTGGTTTGAGTTGAGCACGGGGAGTAGGGATTATGATGTGAGGCACTGCAGGCCGAAGCTGGAGAGGGAAAAGGTTGAGAAAGTGCTGGATCGGGTCAATGAGACTAGGGAGCTCGTGATACTGCTGAAGGGCATGAGGGAGCTGTTTGTGGAGGCTGTCAAGTCCTGAACTGTTTGTTTGTTTTGTTAAGTAACTCTGATGAGGTGGATGAATAATGAAGGCATGGGCTATGATGAGCTTTTTCTTTTTCTTTTTCCTTCTCATATGAGCGGCACAAATTTCTTTGACACGAATATTCCGTATTTTGAATCTATAACCCATTCGCGGTATCAACTTTTTTCGGTCTAGTTTGCCGTGTTTTATTCGCTCCATGTTTTGACCAAGTTCTTGACGCGGTGCCATGTCTCTACTACTACTACAACCCCGCCAGAGTAATAAACTTGCACTTAACATCCTCAAAAACGCGTAATTACACCACCACCACCTCAACCACAACCACAACCACCACACTTCAATCACATACATCCCTAACATCAACCACTTAAAGTACCCCAAAAAAATGGCAGACCGCACCGAAAAGCAACAAGCAGCCCAACAAGCAGTCGACATTCTTCACGAAATCTCCACCATTCTGGTAAAAAGATTTATCCCCAACCCACCCTCACCATCACTATCACTACCATGCATTATTCCTAACAATTGTAAATAAAAAAAGAACTGCCAACTGGATCGCCGTACCCTCTCAATCTGCATCTCAATGATCGAGAACGGAGTAAACCCGGAAGCACTGGCCGTACGTATTAATTTAATTTAATTTATTTTTCATTCCCGTCCTTCCTTTCGCAACTTAAACTTATTTTAACAAATCCCCCCAAACAAAATAGTCAGTCGTCAAAGAACTTCGCAAAGAAGGTCAACACCCCCAACAAGCTGAAAGCGCTGCCGCTGCTGCGAGAAGGCACAGATGAGAAACTTGTGTGTCCTGAATTGAATGTCAATCCAGGAACGAATACAAGGGATAAACCACAACAAAGAATTTAAAGTAAACACGCAATATTAGATACCACCCAATACCAACATAAATCGCTATAGTCCACTTTCTATTTCTCCTTCCTCTTTCTTTTCCCCGGCAAAGGACGAGAACTGTGCCTCATTTTCACACTTTCCTTTCACAATCAGATCCATCTTGATCATTGATATTGATTTATTTACTTATTTCTTCGCCGATCCACCTGGAGTCCCTTCCAACATCCAGAGATGTATATATCTTCCTTCAGTTTAAAATCCCAGTCTATATACATTTAACGTGACCAACCAGACAAAACAAAAAACTTTGACTAAAAAAAAAAAAAACCATCCAAGCCAATAAAAAACAAAACGTGTATCGGAAAAGCATTTCATGCCTGCTATTTGCTTTGCTTGTATATACAATATTGTAGGATATAAAAGGTGTTCTTGAACAAGACTCCTACAAAAAGATGCTGTTTGACCAGAAGGGTGGTGAGTTTTTGAAACCTTGCCTGTCTGTTCTGTATATATATAAATGTTGTCGCCACAAAAAACAGAACAAGAGAGAAAGAGAAGAAAGAACACTTTCCGGGAATTCAAATAAATAACGCCCTGACCACATGCTGATGCAGCTTTTGAAAAAAAGAACAAGTTGAAACCCGACAAGTACGCGTGACACCGAAAGTAACTTATGAATATGCCCGTGCCTGAAATGGCGAAGGATGTGGTGCGAGAAAGACCTGGTGCCAGCCAAAGCGAAACTGCAAGAGATATTATAGCGATTACGTATCACGCAGACCCCACGAGGGCTTCAACGAATCGGTCAAAGCGGCCTGCGTAAACACTTGGTCGCCAGGGAGCCTGCTGACACGTCCAGCACCACTGCGGATAGCAGCGGCATGAACTTGAGAGAGGCCGCTCTTGTTGCTGCGGATCGAACCGGCGTCACTGCGGGAATCATCGTTGGCGAACTTGCGGGGCGGTGCAAAGTCGAGGGCAGTGAACGTGGTGGATTTTCGAAGCAAATGACTGGGCAACACAAGTTAGTATGCGCTGCGATAAGTGACAGGAAAATCAAAACTTACGGGCTGGGAAGAGCAGGGAGCTCTTCATAAGCGTTGACCAATGGCGAATGAGCAGGGACCTTCATCTGGTAAGGACGACGCTCGCCTGCTGGACTTTGAGATCTGCCACGCGCACGCGCTGCGAAGTTTTCTGGTGGCGCGAAGTCTGCGGCGTTCAGAATCGAAAAGGAGTCATCTGAAAGCTTCGACGGCGTTGGGAGGGTATGGAGATCCATCGGAGGAGGAAGATTGGCCCTGGGACGGCCGGACATGGCCGAACCGGCACGAGGACGTCCGTAGGCGCCTGATGCACTTGATCCCGGACGGGAAGGTCCACCAATTTGGTTGGACACAGATGAGCCTGGGCGGGGAGGGCCACGAATACCTGGGGGCCCCGGCATCCTGGGGCCGGGAGGACCTCTTGGACCAGGGAATCTCTGTCCAGATGGCGGCGGGGTCATGGCCCTGCGAGACACAGGTTGAGCATAAGGCATGACAAACGAATTGCTGGTAGGATCATAGTAGGCGGCGTCTGGGCCGTATCCTGCGTCATAACTCTGCTGCTGTTGCGGGCGTCTATTCTGTTGCTGGTGCTGGGCCGGCATCTGTGGCATGGGGGGCCTCTCCTCGGGATTGGTGAGATCCTCAAAGTATTCTTTGTAGAAAGAACGGATACGGTTGGCTCTGTGTTCCGGATCCTCCGTCTCAGTGATCTCGCTAGGTGGCAGAGGGCGGAAGCCCACAGAAAGACGACGGTTATCCTGGTTCGGAACACCAAGACCGTTTGAGGCAGCCTCCTTTTGGTCAAACAAATGAGACGTTCTCTGCATATTGCGGCCCCTGGATTCGTCTTCAACATCCAGACGGGGCTGGCGGGTATCCGGTGAAGCAGGGCGGGCTGTCTGAGGTACATCACCAAAGTTGAAATCGTAGTAATCCTTGGGGATCGCAATCGTTGGTGGTGCTGGTCCTGAAGTCTGCTTGTCCTTGACCTCCACAATGCTCGACCGTCTGCTGCTGTGAACGGACGAACTGGCGCTTTGGGGAGAGCCAGGTGCCTTCTTGGGCTCGTTAGGTCCAGAGATTCCAAGGCCAATACTACTTGATTCAGTGGGAGTTCCAATTTCCTGAGCATGAGGCTTTTCAAACGGATTCACAGGCGGGGTGAGCTCAAGATCAGGGTTAACAGTCTTAACTTGAGCGGGTGGCATTCGTGCATCCTTCTGAGCAACTGGCGCGGGTTCCTGGATACCTGCTGCGATGCTTTCGTCGTCCCATCCAAGCGAACCTTGCATAGACAGATGGTGAGGACCGGTAGAAATTTGAGGGGGACGCTGGGCGGCTTTGGGGATCTGGGGAAGAGGTGATTGTGGTGGCCGCATATGGGACTGCTCAGGGGACAAGGGTGACCTGGGGAACGAAGTCTGGCGAGAAGGCGAGTAAGGACCGGGTGACATGGGAGGGCCATCCTGCCTGTTGGCGGAGCGTGCATAAACAGAGACGCCATCACCGGCACCCTTAGGGAATGACCTGATTGAGCCGGCATCGGACTGAGTGTACTGGTTGACAGGACCGTAGGGATCTTCGGACTGCTTGATTGAACGAGCCAACGAATTGAGCGACTCGCGCGAGTTGTGAACCTCTGGGGGGAGGAGGTATGGGCTCGACAGGTTCAGGTCCATGGACATTTGATTTCCACGTTGTCGTTGAAAGCCTCCGGGTCCAGACTTCTCCTTGCGACCTCCACTTGCTCCAGGATTGGCACCGAGACCAAAGTCAAGAGACTTATGCGGATCATGTGCATCCTCAATCCTCTGCTTCTTCACACCTCTCCTATGAAGATAGACCAACAGACCAATTGCACCAAAAAGCGGGATGCTATACACCATGTAAGCTAAGACAGGCAGCGTGAAGATGATTTGGTGATTGACTTACCACACGCCGAGAGCAATTGGAAGGGTCATCGATGATGAGCCAATGGGCTTCTCGCAAAGTCTCGCATCCAGGCATTCCGTGGTGGTCGCCTCGGCACGAGCAGACAGAATTCTACTGGGAACCTTGAAACCAAATGTCGATGTTTCCAGCTGCGGCTCGCCCCTCTTGCTCAGATCTGGGACTCTAGGCCCCAAGGCGTAGATCACCTGTCCATGATATCCTCCCTCCATCTTCCGATACCCCTTTTCCCTGTTTCCTCTTTTTACTTTTGATTCGGCCCAGGATGTTGCGATGCAAGTTTAGGATGGCGGATGTAGCGAGAATGGGTAGCCGGCTGATTAAGTGTTCAAAGACGTCAATTCTATATGTCGAAGGGTAGCGTCGTCATAACAGTCGTATATTGGCACGAGATGACAAGAAATGGTCGTGAAGATATCCTCGTCTAGACAAGAGAGATTAAGAGGTCCAGTTATCCAGATAAGTCGCGACAAGTCGATCGACTGCGATGCCAAGTGGAAAAAAAAAGAATGTGGTGACCTCGAGCGGACTAGTTTGTCGTCGTGGTGGTCAAGGAAGAATAAAAAGAATGGCGCGCCTGCTAGAGGCAAGACGGGTTTGTTATTAAAGGAATGAGTGTATCACACGTCAAGATAACATGTGAGGTTGGAGACAGTGAACCCGTCTGGCGTCTGGTGGCCGTGGTATGGAGGTGAGGTCCGGGTGATGCAAAAAGAGCGGAAAGGGAAACGAGAGTCCCAAGGGCGGATGGTGGCCGGTGTTGTGAGGTGATTAGGATGAGAATTTGCGATTCGGGGGCATCGTGGAAGGGGAAGGGGAAGGCGCCAGGGGAACCTCCGCCAAGGCCAGGCCCTGAAGCGACGGCAGGAACACTCCACGAACATGCCCTAGACCTGCGTGTTCGTCTGGCCCCCCAAATCTCCGCGACGAGGAAGGGATTGCACGCCCGGGGCCGGGCTCCTCTTGCGCTGCAGGACAGCAACAACCAGCCGACGAATAGAAATTGCTAATTTCGTCTTCATCAAAAGGGGCAGTGGCGCCAGACCCCACCGTTGCAAATTCCGACCGGGATGATTGGGGAGCCATCATCCTGATGACCCACTTCTCTCGTAGGCCGTTCGCTGGTTGCAGCTGGCACCGTTGGACCGTGCAGCCAGTTCAGCCAATTAAAAGCTTAATTGAAACACAGACGAACAGGCTAATGCAGGAACAAGCTCGCGTGCCTGATGCCAGATGGCGCTAATCTCGCCAGACGCACCACTGAGGAAGGCAGCTTGACCGCCTGGAACTCATCAGAACCGCAGGTACCAGGGACACCAGAAATGCGTGGAACGGTACCTTCCCGAGATGAGGAGCCGCCTCGCCAGCGTCAGCGATATTCTCCTCTTCGACTCCTCACTTCACGATTTCATCAGGGGTGACAAACACGCCGGCCTTATCCGGGTGGGCTGCGTGTCTCCGCTAGAAAACTTCTTTAGCGGCACGGTGATGGTGATGCCGGGCCGACAGCCAGCAGCGGCGGTGAAGGACTCGTGGATGGAGAAGACAGAAAAATGGGGATTTGGACTTACACATGGAATACCTGCGCGGGAGGGAGCTTCCGTGGATCTGCAGATTATTCTTCCTTTCTGTTCATTCTCTTCCTTCCCGTCCCGGAGGATCTGGTGCGAACTGGACTGGGGGGATTGGGAACGCTGAAACAACAAAATGCATGCCGAGTCATTGCCCCAGGCTGTCGGGGAAAAACAAGAAAACAAAGAAAAACAGCAAAGTCAATTGAAATTTTATGCGCAATCTGCAGGCCGCAGGCCGCATTGCACATGCATGGGCCGCCAAATGATGCAATTCAACGGGAGCTGGCAGCGAGACCGTTGAGCACCAAGCACCTCTCACAACGGCTTTGTCTTGGTATTTTTTTCTGTTTTATTTTTTCAGCCTCACAATAATTAAACCCTGCCACTGTGACGATGCTTCACGCACGACAAGGATATTATCCTGCTAGAGGGATTCCGGATTCCGGATTTTTTGGGGGTCACAAAGTGTTTGTGCTAGTCTCCTAGACTTCCACACGTTGCCCCTTGATATCTGTGCTGTTCTGTTGTCTCCCTACGCAAAACCTAGGAAAGCGGCAAAGGAGCGCGTTGGCTAGAGAACCTTTCCGTCCTCCTTCTAATGTCTCACGCTCGGTCCGATTCTCGGAAGCCTGTGCTCGGCACATCAACTTGTCTTGTAAAACTCAGGGGCATATTCCAACAGCCAATTCTTTTCAATTTTGGTGATATCACGAATGAAAGTCTTGTCACCCGTCTCCATAACCTCATGGAATATGACCCAGTCTGCCTTTCGGTTGAACATGATGGAGCTTGGATGAGCGTGAAGTACTGTTGTTCCAGAGACATTCCTGAAAGTCCCATCAGCCTGCATCCTCGCCGCATGAGCGAAATACCCTGCTGTTAAACAGCGGCGAATCTGCTCTCCCTTGTTGTCATTCGACGTCGATTGTGCCGAGAGAGACTCGTCAACAACCAGCCCAAATCGCTCAAGATACCGTTTCAGCTGTGCTCGGATACTGACTGCCCGGGACATAGACTTGAAATTCAACAGATTCTCGTAACAGAAACGGGACTCTTTCCGACCCTTTGTCACAAACGCTTGGTAGATGTTCAACAAAGTTAGGTGATCTCCTTCTTCTGCAGAAAACTTTCGCTTTGCGCTCTCTGTTTGTTTCTTCTCCCCTTCATGTTGGATCCATATGCTTCCACCAAGGCTGGTCATGGCTGCTATTGTCAAGATTTCACTTAGGCATCCGAAAGACGGAGCTGAAAGAAGTGTTTTGGCCATCATGGGCTCAACGGCCAGCTCCGCCATTCTCATGCCGAGCGGTTTCGTCAGCTTAGCGTAGTCATCCAGAGCTCCAAGCGAATAAAGTAGCTCGAGAGCCCTACTCATCAATTCTGCCGGGGGCGGGGTGAGAAAGTTGAACCGTAAGACGTTGTCAATTCCCAGGGCTTTGAGTTGGAGGATAAAGGGAGCGAGATTGGAGCGTTGAATCTCTGGTATGTTGGCGTCAGGCAGAGTCTGATAAGCCTCTTCCGTGTACAGTCGGAAACATTTACCAGGCTTGGTACGGCCTGCACGACCTGCCCGTTGTGCAGCTGAGGCCTTAGATACGGGTGTGGCTGTTAGGCTCTCAATGCCGGTTTGGGGGTTGTAGGCTCGCAACTTGACAAAACCTGAGTCAACGACATAGACAATTCCATCTATCGTGACGGATGCCTCAGATATATTTGTGGAAAATATCACCTTTCTGAAGTTTTCTGGTGCCTCGTCGAACACATACATTTGCTGGTCTGTAGGCAAACCAGCATACATTGGAAGAGGCAGGATGGACTGAGAGCCTGGAGGAAGCTGAGCCATCCGTTCAGCAACAGCTTGAACGGCCTGTTCAATCTCGTCTCTCCCTGTCAAAAACACAAGGATGTCGCCGTTTGCTTCATGTGTATGAATGTCGAAAACCGTGGAGATTGCCTTTTCCAAGTAGTCTTCGGCTGGGTTTTCGAGATAAAGAATGTCTATCGGATATGTCCTTCCTTCCAGACTGATAATGGAGGCAATATTTGGAGCATCCTCGTCTTTTGATGGTGTCTCGTCGTTTGTTTCCGAAAAAAACTCGCAAAAGTCTTCGGCTTGAAGCGTGGCACTGCTAATGATGATTCTCAGATCTGGCCTCTTCTTGCGAATTTTCTTTAGCAAACCGAGGAGAATGTCAGAGCTGATAGACCGTTCGTGTGCTTCATCGACCATTATGACCGAATACCGAGAAAGCAGAGGGTCTACCAGAGCCTCCCGAATGAGAAGGCCATCCGTGAGAAACTTGATGCGGGTGGCCGCCGAGGTCGCATCTTCGAACCGGATAGAAAAGCCAACTTCCTTACCCACCTCGCATCCAAACTCCTCGGCAACCCGTATGGCTACCGTCGTTGCGGCGACACGCCGGGGCTAAAAAATGGTGTCAACTAAATGTCCAAAGGAGCTGATCGAGAGACAACATACCTGCGTCACGCCAACAATCTTGCCATCAGCACACCATCCGGCTTGCTCCAGAAATTGGGGTATCTGGGTACTTTTGCCGGAACCCGTTTGGCCGACAACGATGGTCACAGGGGTCGTCTCGATAAGGTAGAGGAGAGCCTCGCGATGTTTGGTAATTGGAAGGAGAGCAGCTGGTTTGTGCAAAGCAGGGATAAAAGCGGCGCCGAGATCAAATTCGGACATCTCACTACAATGTCGGTTGCTTTATGAGATCTGGTTGAAATCCTTTGAATTGTGATTGAGATTGTTGGTTGCTTGTATGGGGAGCCAATCCTTTATCTCGTCTGAGCATGTCACTGCCACATACACAAAGATCGCATTCATTTGAATTCCTAGACGCGCTTTAAGTTTGTGCAGATGAGCAATCTGAAGCCTTTCATCAACGAATTTCAACTCGGAAAGACCACCACTAGGTAATCAGTCGGGTTCTCAAAAAATTAAGAAGGTCCAGTGCAGGTTGTGGCTGGCTTTCTCAGCGGGAGCTTGCTGTGGCGCAGGCTCGCGGGCTTTTCTTACAAATATCAATCCTGATTCGTCACTCCTGGCGCGACTTCCCCACCGCACAGCCCGAACCCAGGCTGACCTTGGGCATCACCTTCTCGGTATCATTCCTTCCCCTTCTCAACCCAGCATCATCGATTTTCCAGTTGATCTCCCAGTCCAAGCTGCCAGGTTGTTGAACGCTTTTGCGTTCAAGTTGCGCTTGGCGACCAGTGAGATTATAATCCCAGATTCCACATTGCATCTGCTTTCAATTTGGAAGCGACCCCTCGCTCAAACCTCGAGTTCTGCACCCGCCTGGGCGCATTCGAGTCGCAACCTGCCGCAACCAACTTCAGGCTGCCGCCTGAACTTGACGAAGTCTGATTGCTTCCTCTCACACTCTGTTGGGAACATTTCCTAGCGGTCGCAGGAATCTCCCGGCTTTCCTTAGTTGTTCATTTCTTTCTTTTGTCTATTTCTACACTCTGCGCGCATTCTTGCCACTTGATCCTTTCTCTGAGCCTGATCCCCCAGCGTAAAGAAAGACCTGATTGCCATCTCTCTGGTTGAGCCGTGTTCGACCAATCAGCCGGCAGGTGTCGACGCTGTCACTGATCTATCCGCCCTCCAGCAGCTGTCCTTCACCCCTTGCCTCGGCTCGTCCCGCCATGGTCATTTGTTGATTGATAGTCAGTCAAAGATGGGAAGAAAGGAAAGCAAGAAAAGGGCTCGCCTCGGCGTAGCCTCTGCGAAAGAGAGACACAAGAAAGGCCGAAAGAGCAATGGCAAAGACTGGAAAGCCCCATTACCTATGGGGTTGGTTGCCAGACCCGACAGGCCTCGCGTTAGCTCAAAACACAAGTCCTGGTTCGAGTTTGTTGAGAATAAGGACAAGAAAAAGAAACTCGAAATCCAGGTAACAGGAGAAATATGAGTTTCGCTGGTGAGGTGTACATGTCCCGAATACTGACTGATGTCTAGATTGTGGAATCACGAGAACCACCACCTGGGTATGAGTTTGTCCCCATTGGAAACCCGGCCCTTACCGCCCTCTGCAAGGAGATTTCGCGAGAACGTGGAGCTATGATCTTCATCGTTTCGGTATGTAACCAGCACAAGATAGTTTGTTGATATGGCTCTGATACGGTCTAGTCATCCGCTGGCGTTTTCTCTCAGCGACTGAGTCTTCACCTAAACCGAGTGGGACACCACATTCGGCAAACGATTGTGGAGGAAGCTCGCAAGTCCATAGGAGATAACAAGCTTATTGGCGATGCTGCGCTCCTAGGCCTGCCTGAGCCGATTCCAGAGAGGCAAGAGGACATTAACGCTCAGGCAGATGCGGCAATCAGGGATCTATTTCCTCGCATACCACATACTGATCGTCAGATGATTATCGAACATGCATTTAACAAGGTAAGTCGTTGCATATCCTGACTTTGCTCAACCGGCAATAGGCCGATCACGTTGCGTCTTTTCCGCGCACTCACCTCGATGCCTTTTAGTCAAAAGTAACGAATCCGGACAGCCCACCTGTAGGGCTTGCTAAGCACATTTCACTCTCACGCCGCGTACAGCTGGCTGTCCTTGCGCATATCAGACACACTCACACCAGGTACGATCAGCTACTGAAGGAGACAACTTATGTCAACGCCAGAAAAGCTGTTGAGACCCTTTGCCTTGATTTTCTCGTCAAGTGGCGAGGAGATGAAGAGACAGGACGGGATCAGCTTGATGAGATTCTCTGCGAGGTTATTGTCATCTCAGACTCGGAGAACTCAGATTCCGAGTCAGACGATGACGAAGATGAGTCGGATGACGATTCGGATGAATATACGGAGGACGAGGATTCTTCCGGTATCAGCTCAGAAGAGAACGCCCTGGGTGATGTGCGCAGAGCGGATGTTCCAACCAGGCCACAGCTTCTTGACCGGCCGCGGTTAGAAGAAGAGTTGAGAAACGGAACAGTCAGAGCGGGTGCTCTGGAGGGCTCTCTGCTGCCTAGTTCCCCTAGAGGGAGTGGGATCACTAGGGATGGCATAGCAGGCAGAACAGGTGCCCTCAGCAGACCCATGTTGCCCTCCGTCGCTCAATCTTCCCATCCGCTGGATACTAACCATCATCGTGGAGATGAGTCGCCCAGGGTTGTGCAACACAGGGTCAGAAAGAGTGATCGCCGTGATCGGGAGAAGAAGGAAGCCAAGTGGGGGAAGAGAGGGTTTAGCCGTTATCAAGCCGTTTGGGAACAGGCTGTGGAGCGACAACGACTTGAACAGAACCGATCTACCAGAGCTCCAACGGCTCCGGTGCCAACGGGTAGGCCTGCCAGCCATGGCCCGCAACCATGGCTTCCCGGCCACCCTGAGCAACCGGAGTACGGAAAAGCGGTGATGAGTGGCAGCCCACGGGAGGCACCTCACCATACACGGCACCAAGCTTTTGGGACTTCGCTTCACCAGGTTACTGATCTCGCAGAAGCCAGGAACCGTCACGCGTTCAGTGACAATCAACACCGGAATCCTCCTGTGAGCGCGTATTATCCTCCCCCAAGCACCCATGGCAATGGCGCTGGACCTATAGTTGGGTCTCAATTGCATCGTGTTATCGAACGTGAATGGCCTGCCCATCATGCGCCGCGCTCTGAGGACCAACCACTGCAATCCATTGAGACGGCTTCTCCATCAGGGTACCCTGTCTGGCGTCCTCCCGCCGAGCCAGATGTTGTCAGTGGCACTGATACCCGGCGAGTAGCATACCGTGCAGTGGTGCCCCTGGACAAAGCTAGGGAATTCCAGGACTACCACACCTCCGGGAATAATGAAGGTTTTATCCAGCTACCTCCGCGATCTGATCAACGCCGGATGTCCATGGCACCAAACTCCCATGCCGGGCCTTATTCACCGACTTATAGCCCATCAGGATATAATGGCGGCCAAGAACGCCGCGAACTTGCTGCACCCCCTAGAACGGAGTTGCAGCCCATATGGGTAGATGACGACGGGCACGTACTTAGGTCGGCGGCCCATCCGATTTATATCCAGGACTCCGACCCAGTCAATAGGCAGTCATCCAGGCAGCAAAGGACTCCTCAGGGGCATTTGCAAGACCCGATACACCTTCCCATTAGAACATCCAGGCGCATCCAGGAAGCTGATCCTAGCCATGGAGAAGTTTATGAATCAGGTTATGATAACAGAAGCAACGGTCACGTAATGGACAGCTTGCCAAATGGTGTTCAGATTCTTCGAGTTGCCAACAAGTTTCCAAAGCAATATGGATCAATCCCATTGCCTGCTGATCAAAGGACACAATTGTCGTATAACAGCGGCCCTGTTCACGATGTCCACGATCTCCACGATGTCCAGTCGCGTTACCGGCGAACTGAACAGGACGTCGCTGGATATGAGCAACCGGCTTTCTTGCCAGCAAACGGGGTCACGGATCATAGGGGATCTGAGGGGCATCGAGCGCAGCCACAGAGGACTGAACGTGTCGTTGGGTATGAGTTTGTTCATACTACACCAGGGTAAGTGAATCGGCGCAGCTTGTGCTAATTCTTTTAAGCTGACTATTTCAAGACGCGAGAGTGTTTCATATACAGACCGCCAAGGGCAGCCGATCAAAATGGAAAATTATCCCGCTTACAGAGCTTCAGTTCCTCATGGGGCTCATTCTGGTTACGAGAATCAGCCGATTTATCATCGTCGCTTTGATGGCCGGGGGAATGAAATCATCATCCTTGATGACTAAGCTCAACAGCCCCTTTTCGACTCCGTCACAGGTGGAAACACTACAACAACTTCTTGTGTACATGTCCCGATCAGGGTTATTCAACGAAGTGTAATTTATGGGTAGAGTAGACGACGATTTGGCGTTTAGTCCCGCGACGACTCAGGAGAAGCAACGGTGCTTTTTGGCTTTGTTTTTTGTCTTGCATTTAGAAGACGGGTTTTACTTTGTACGAGCGCTCTACGGATCTCGCCCTTATTCAGATTTTTTTGGGGATGGCCCAAGGCGGTACGGGAATAAACGGGTGCATGGAGGAATGCTGCATTTGATTTTGGAACATTTTTCGTGTTTATACCCAGGCTTACATACCATCCACGGCATACAGCATCGATATGGAGTGATAAGGGGGAGAAGGCGAGGATTGAAATTCACATAAACTTGGTTTGCGCTGAATTATAAATGGACAATTGTATGGAATACTGTAAAAGTCTCACGAGCAAGCATAGTATTATGTTCTTCTCCCTGCATGTAAACTGCGATGTGGGATATATATGTGTCTGTCTTATGTATGATCTATAGGTCCAAAGATCCTGCCCTGTATTTAAACCGAAATCCGAACTAAACACCCAGTACGCCGAAAAACTCTCATGTACCGAGCTTGGCTTCTAGGTACCATTCCATTGTCGTCGTCGTCATCATCATCATCATAACTAAGCCAACATTGCCTCCCTCCTTTCCGGCACTTTCGTTTGTTCCTGTCGTGTTGGCTCTTCGTGTTGTCGTTCAGGTAACCTAGTATCTGGCACACTAGGTAATTCTTCTTCCCTCGCAACCTTGGTCTTGCCACTCATTTCTGCCTCCAAAGCTTCCAGCTCCGCTTCGACTTCGTCTTCGTCCTGGTTTGATATCCTGCCTCCAAGCATTTCGCTCACCTCCTTTTTAAATTCAAATTCATCAGTCCCATCCTTTTTACCCCCCAATAATATATGTAAATTGGTATAGGTAGGTATAAAAATAAACTCACCTGCTGATAAGCAATAGCATCCGCAGTCTCCCCCATTAATTTCTCCACATTCTCTATCCCGCCCATTTCTTTGTGTATTTCCTTGAGCACTTTTGTCCCCTGCTGCAGACCGAAAACGATATCCTTTTGGATGAGGGCGAACTCGACCGACGACACAAGTTTTTCTAGCTGTTCCAGCTGGGAATCTGTCTGCGCCAGGAGGGACTGTTGGTATTTTTTCCTTCTGAGCGCCAAGAGTGCGCGCGGTTTGTCGTTTTGGGCTAGCAGGGTGCGGGCTATTTCTGTTTCTCGCTGGGTGAGGGAGGTGATGCGCTTTTGGTACTGGTGGAGCTTGTCGCGCTGGGTTTTTAAGTCTAGTATTGCTCTGGATTGTGTTAGAATGGATAGAGTAAAGGAAGGGGGGGACGGAATGTACTGGTCTTGAGCTGTTATTTTTGAGCCTGAGGTTCCCATTTTGATCGCTTGAAGCTGGACAGAGCGCGCTGTTTGGAGGAGGAGGCGCGGGAGGGGATGGCGGTGATCGTCGAGAGAGTGAAGCTGGTGGGTGAGTAATAGAGTGATAAGCTTGAGGTGTACGTAAAAGCGTAGGTGTGGTATTCGTAAACGGATAATCGATAGTTGATCGCCGAGCACCTTGATTGTTTGTGTTACTGAACCGATTTGGGAGGAGAGACGTCACTGGGGGGTTGAGCGCGCGCGCATGGCGGTTCCTTATCGGGAATGCTTGGCAGTGTTACAGGATAGCAAGTATCTGGGGAAGATTTTTGTTTGGAGACTATCTAGTGATGGGTTCTAAGAAATGTGTAATACCCTCGGAGACTATATTAATGCATCAGACCTACTTATATCCTATTTTATGAGCCGTTAAAAGATTGTATCTCTTAAACGTCGGACCCAAAAGTCAAATTGCGGTACCTCAATGTCTGACTTTCCATAAGTGCCGAATGTCTTATCGATAAGACTAATAGCACGACAACTTTGTGGCTCATCGGATGGATGCTGTTCAAGAGAAAGGGAATGGGGGGTGGGTCGCAGTGAGGGGCTACGTAATCTCGCTGGCCACCGTGACCCAAGCGCCCTCACATGCGACAGCTTCAGAAGGGGGAAATGTTCTCCATGTTTCCCCATTATCTAGTGGTCTCCCCTGATCTTCTAAATTGTTGCATTCACAACTGAACCAGCTTTTGATTGCAATTCCATTGATTTTCGAGCCACCCTGTCCGTCACCCCCTATCCGCCCTCCATCATGTCTGCTCCCACTGATGCTGTAAGTTTGGCCGCATTCTAGGTTCGCATTCATTTGCATTGCCTGAATCTTGAACCCCCCAAAATCTTAAAACGTGCTCCCGTGTGTGGCTTCATGCGCCCACGATAACGCCTTGCCCTCATTACATTCATATTCGCCACAAGATTCCTTGTCTTTTCCGATTTCTAACACAAGAACAATTTCAAGAACAAAATCCCCCCTGCGCCCGAGTCACCAACAACCGCGAGACCCCTCGATTTGGACGACGACGATCAGGACACAGGAGTCATGGCCGTAGAAGACAACGCAACCAGCGCCGCCGCTGCTAATACAACTACTAAAAGCACTACACAGAATGCGCCTACAGCAACAGGAGAGATACCTCCTCCCAAGCCACCTCGGCCGGTCAGCGAGGCTCAGCAACACCAGCAGACTTTGAAGGAGGCATTCCCATCCATCGAAATGACCGTCATCAAGGCGGTCCTCACTGCCAGCAGAGGCCAGGTTGAGCCGGCATTCAATGCGCTTCTAGAGATGACAGATCCCGAGGCTGCTGAGCAAGACGTGCCGCCTCCTCCTCCCCCGAGACCTACGGCAGCACCCGTAGGTCCCACCTCGACCGACCGCGCACAGCTTGAAGCCGATGAACGTTACGCCCGGCAACTGGCCGAGCATTTTGAGAACGTCGGGGCGTACGAGTCGAGAACGTCCAATAGAGGGTACGGTGGCGCCCCTGCGCCGCGAGGTAGGCAGCAGACTGGTATACGGCCGCCCAGCTCAGACGACGACCGCGAACACAGCTTCCTTGATGATGATCTGCCGGTAATCAAGGAGAGCTTGCGCAAGGGATTCGTTGAGACACAGACCAAATTCAACAGCTGGTTCACCGACATCAAGAAGAAGATCAACGAGACTCTCGATGAGCAGGAGGATGATGGGCGCGCTCATGGAAGTAGTTCATTTATAGGACGGCCCACTCGAGATCAGGGCCCGGTCAGGCGGAGTGCCGACTACGATCGTTATGACGCGGACCCTGAGTTGTTGAGTGACGACTTTGCCGGCATGAAGTTCCGTAACGACGGAAGTGAGTTCTTGCCGCCTTTTCCCAAGACTGCAGATGGACAGTGTCTAACATCATCCCTCCGTACAGCTCCGGTTATGCAAAACCAGCGGACGTTCAACAGCAATCCCAATGTCTTTAGGCCGCCTCCACCATCCAAGTCGCCCAAGCCGAGCGATGGCAGGAGAGTTGCCTTTAGCGATAGAGTCGAGGACATTGATGCATACAACGCGTCGCCCAAGGTGAAGCCCAGCGATGCTGCTGACGCTCAGACGAGCGCGGCCAAGTCGAGCAAGTGGCAACCGCTGTCTGCTGTGGAGCCCAGTCCCATTGCAGACAATGACCCCTTCAGTCTCGGAGATAGTGATGATGAGAGAGATGTGAAGGACAAGAAGGAGATCAAGTTGGAGGACACCGAGAGACTGAGACAAGCTACGGCGGATGCTATGGCTGACAGTCTGGTGGAAGATAAATCTAAGGCCGGCTCCGCTGCCAAATAGGGGTAAAATGGACTGGAGGATTTTGGTTTTGGTTTATTTTCTTTTGCCCGAGAAATTGCAATTCAAGAGGAGCAAGATCCGTTTTAGGTATGATTGTGACCTCGTATCGTCGACCGCGAGCATGTTGCCCCCCCTTTCGCTATCTGAGCTGTTGCCCCTCATCCGAGGGTAAAATTGCCCCGCACTGGAGCTTTCTTCAACAGCGCTTGCCTTGTACTTGCAGTAGGCCCATCAGCCCTGGACATCAAGTGAAGGTTGACACGAGGGAGGATTCTGGCATCTGATTGGTCTATTTTTGTTGAAGATTGAAAGTTTCGCTCTTATCACGCGGGCCCTTTATATTTTTTTTATTTGGAGGAATACAACCGTCAGGTCGTGTGCTTTTTCTCCCCCGGGACCAATATCAGAGCTGAGGACCTGTGGGCCAGGGATAATGGAAGCGCTTTTCGGGTATCCCGTACATGCAACACAAGTAGAAAAAAAAAGAGTGATAGAGCGTCTTTCTGTGCAAAGTCCAGAATACCGTAGACCAAGCCTTTTTGTTCTAGGGATACCCGAGCTGCCGGCCGCTTGGCACCCCGGTTTTGAACTTCAGCGCCTCCCGAAGCCCCCAGATCAGAGCCGGGCCCGCTCTGGGAAGCTGTCCATGACCTTGGCATCCCCATCGATCCCGTCAACCTTTTGCAACCGCATGTCTTGGGTGAATTATGACGGGAGAAAGGCAAGAAAGACTACCAACTGCGTTTCCCAAGAAAGTATTTCTCTCGCTTATCCAATCAAGATTCAACAGGGGACCCGTCTCATCGTCCCGTCCTGCCTACCTAACTACCTAAATAAACCCTCCCATCTGCCGCCCACTGCATTGCACAGTGGCTGCCCCTCTATCGGCCCAAGCGAGGTACACACACACATCCCTCGTCCAACACCCCCATTACCTCCTAGCTCATAGCTAGTGAATGGTTATCCGACTCTGGACGTTTAGTCAATTTTTTTCAAGTTCTACATGCCACGTGCGGCTGTATGCAACGCAGAATTAACATCCGATCTGGGTTGATAGCGTTTCTTCTATAAAAGGCAGCTGTTCTCAGATCCATCCACACGACATATAAGAGAGCATAGCTTGAGTTTGCTCCTCTCGAGCTTCCGACCAGCTCTCAAGATCTCATCAGAATGTGAGTTCTTTTTCACACTTCGTACAGCCCAGAAGACAGGCAATTAAAACATGTGTTAGGAAATTCGGCAAAACCATCCAGAAGAGGCAGCTCGAGGTCCCCGAGTATGCTGCTACTTTTGTGAACTACAAAGCACTCAAGAAGGCACGTAACCTCTTCCACCAAAGGAAAGAAACTGGGAATCTAACTAGCCTTCTTTAAATAGCTCATCAAGAAGCTCTCTGCTACTCCTGTCATTCCTGCTCAGAATGATGCAGCACATCACGGTGCATTAGGGCAGCCACTTGACTCACAGGCTGCTCTTCAGGCAAATAAAGCCACCTTTTTCTTCCAATTAGTGAGTTTTGTCTGCCAAAGGCGCCAAAGATATCTCATCCAAGATTCTGACCCCTGAATAGGAACGAGAGCTAGAAAAGGTCAATGCCTTCTATCTGCAAAAAGAGGCCGAACTCAAAATTCGCCTAAAAACTCTTTTGGACAAAAAGAAGGTTCTCCAGTCACGACATGGCATATCAAGGCGGTCTGCCAAATTCACCACTCTCCAGGAGGGCTTCCAGCAGTTTGCCAATGATCTGAACAAGCTCCAGCAGTTCGTAGAGATCAACGGCACTGCTTTCTCCAAGATCCTCAAAAAATGGGACAAGACGTCAAAATCAAAGACCAAGGAGCTGTATCTAACCAGAGCAGTAGAGGTCCAACCCTTCTTCAACGCCACTGTGATCAGTGAACTCTCAGACCAGGCGACGACGAGTCTTCAAGAACTGGGTGCCTGGTCAGAGGGCGAAAACGTTAGCTTCGAGACTCGGCCAGACCATATCGTCAGCAGCCAACATCTACTAGGGACTGATGAAGGTGATGCTGATACGCTACTTCTTGACACCGTGTTGTCTGGCAATCTTGAGTCACTACGGGACTTGTTGGGGCGCATGAGGGCCACTGCGGAATCAAGTGGCGGTTCCGTGGATATCTCGATGATTGAACGGGTTACGAGGACGTTCCTCGCCTCCATCAACGAAGGGCCACTCGAAGCACTTCACGTGCTGCTCGAAACGGGCTTGGTGGATATCCAATCTGAAGATGACATCAACGAGAGAAATTGTTTGCACCAGGCTGCCATCTATGGCAACTCATTTGTCCTTCAATATGGGTTGTCAAAGGGAGTTGCTGTAGACAGGACGGACGTATATGGGCGGGTACCGCTTCATTATGCGTGTATCCACGGTCGACTGGATATGCTTGATGCTTTGCTCTCGTCTGCTCCTCAAACTATCAACCTTATCGATCACGACAACTATACGCCACTAATCCATACGATTGTTCACGGACACTACGATTGCGTCGCTAGGTTACTAGAAAGATCAGCTCGGTTGGATCCAGTGTCTGATACTGATCACGCACCTCTTAATCTGGCGTGCGAACATGGCTCATTAGCTATTGCCGAGCTGCTGCTCAAGCATGGAGCTCAGATAGTAGCTGATGCTGAAGGCCTCTACCCCCAACACTTGGTTGCCAGGTCAGGACAAACGCCAGAACTTCTTCTTCTGCTAAAGAACTACGGAGCCGACCTGGACCAGATCGATAAGCTTTATGGCTGGACACCACTCGTACATGCCGCAAGCGAAGGAAACGTACCGTGCCTTCAGGCATTACTGAACGTTGGGGCAGATCCCAATATTCTGGATGAGAAGGATCTTCCTGCCATGTATTACGCAGCCTGGGAAGGTCATCTTGAATGCATGAGGCTTCTTACGCCGCTGAACAAGCACAAGACAGCAAGCCCCATGGCAAGACAGATAGGAGGCCCGCTGGCTCCAATGATGAGCAGCAGCGCTCCAGAGCCCATGGCCCTTGATGCCGACGCCATCCCAATTCTCGAACTGCCACCGCCCATCATTCCTCTGCGGCGATATGGCCACAACTTCCTGGACAACAAAACTGTCGTACAAATCACCTTTGGCGGCAATGGAGAACAGCCCCTGCTCTTCTTCCACAACAGCAAGTACCCAGCAGCCCGGCTGACCATCTCCTCAAAAGTCTCAGACGTCATCCCCAAGAACATCATGCTTCCTTTCCAGGAAGACACCCGGCTTGTCTCGTTCCAAATTGACAGCTTGGATTCTTTTACTCTGGACTTTGATGTTTTCCCAGCCTACGGCGCAAAGGTTATTGCCAAAACCGTCGCACTTCCCAGCACGTTCAAGGCTAGCACCACCTGTTGTCTGCCACTATTCGACCCTCGCCTCCGCGCCATCGGCCAGATTACCTTCCAAGTCCAGGTAATCAAACCATTCCAGGGCAAACCTCTCGAAATCACCGACTTCGAAACGTACTGGAAAGCAACAACAATAAACAACCAATTCGAGACCTCTTCTCTCGCCCCTGCTATCCCTACACCAATCTCAGCAGCAACCACAACGTTCGTCACCGGCTCCTCCCTCTCAGGCGATTTCGTAAGAATCTACGTCCAGCACACGGCAGATAATATCCCCGTCCTCTGGCCTCACTTTGCTGTGCCAGCACCGAATCTTGAAATCCCCGTTTCGAGACTTACGCTGTCTCAATTCCGCGCTATCACGTCCCCGCCACCGACCAGTTTACCCTCAAATACCGACATCTCCGTCATTCACCAGATCCTTTCAAACTCGGGTGGTCTAACATTACAGGATGCTTTGAGTCTCTTACCAAGAGGGATGCACGTGAACGTACAGGTCTTGTACTCGCCAGACGTCGGGGTAGAACTCAACTCTTTCGTGGACTCGATACTGGCTGTGGTATTCGATCACGCACGAGCACAGAGAATCTTAAATAAACAGTCTGGTGGTTCTCTGTCGGGAGGAGGACAAAGCCAGGTAGTGTTTTCTAGCTACAATGGTTTGGTGTGCGCGGCGCTGAACTGGAAGCAACCAAACTTTGCCGTGTTTTTGGGTAATGATCTTGGTAAAGAGGTAGTTACAGGAAACGGACAGGGTCAGGGTCAGGGCACAAGTACAAGTATAAAGGAGGCCGTGAGGACGGCGCAGAGTAATAACTTGATGGGGTTGGTTTGCTGCGAGAGGTTGCTGGTAAGTAGTCTTTTCCGCCTACTCCTTCTTTTCTACATCCTTTTATGATTTTCGAAGTGGGAATGCTAATGGGATGATGATGATGATGAAAACAGGACATGGTACCAGCCCTCGTGGATGCAATCAAGTCTCACGGACTTGCGCTGGTGGTCGATAAGTCTGGGGAGAAACCGCGGCCCGTCCATCCTGTCCCTGTCCCTGAGTTTGGACTGGGTGGAGGAGGAGGAGGAGGCATGGTGGTTGACCCGTTCCCTAGGTTACCTAACGGCGTTGATGGCGTGTTGAAGGGGAATGGGGTGCTGAGGTTTAATGAGAGTATTGATGTGTGAGAGCCAGATCACGTTGGGAACTTGTGGGCTAGCTGGTTTGGTTGCGGCTGCTTTTTGGGTTGCAATAAAGTGGGAAGAAAGGGGAGGGAGGGGGGGGGGGGGGGGGGGTTGTTATTTTGGGACGAGAGAGAGCCTAATCAGAGGATGGATAGCGGTATTCTTTTTGTCGAAGTTATTCATTTTTTGTATTAAAAGTTAACGGACGGGTGGAAGGTGGACGGGACGGGAGGTCTTTCGTCATTTGGCTTTAGTTACTGTGCTCGTCTTATACCATTGTTTTGTATCTATAAAAAATAAAAAATCTCTTTGCAAATGTTATATGCATTGTTGGTGTATGTAGATGTGAAAATGCCTTCTTGATACTGCTGGGCAGAGGACGGCGAACGGGGGGAGGGGGGGCTGCCTTGTGTTATGCACAAGTCATCTTGGAACAGGTTGATATTAAGGTATCCTGAACAAACATGAAACGTCAAACGCTTGATATCAAAAGAAGAAATTCACCATCATTTCTTGACAAACAAACACCGGAACCTGCACCAGGAAAGTTCTTGACTCGGTTTTTACATTCCCCTTGACTCATGGTGGAAAGGGGGCAAGCAACACCCCCCACCCCAAAGTTTTAGACCATTAAAAACTTCTATTCACATTTGTCCCATAGACGTCATCAAAATCCGGCATTTGGCTTGGCTGGCTATCATCACCTCCCGAGAGAAAAGGAAATAAAAACCCAAGGAGGAGTAGGTAATTGAGAGGGAGGCAGGAATCGTATTTTTGACCGAGCGAAATGATGAACCCTTTCTTTTGAATGCAGAAGTTTTGTCCGAATAAATTCTCTATCCCCGCCAACTCCTCCACCCCAAAAAAACTCATTTCACGGTCCTTGGCGGAATTGTTTCTTCATAGGCGCAGTTGCTTGGTCGACTTCGTATTACTCTTGTTAGGATGTGTAGAGTGTACTACATGTCGTTGCCCCGTAATTGTGCCCGTTCTGCCCGTTTCATCGCTGGCAAAACCCCAAGAGATAGAAAGAAGACACCGGCGTTCTTTTCCACCTTCAGCCCAATTTAAGAGGGGGGAGCCTCACCACGGCCACCACGGCCACGGCCGAATCCACCACGGCTGTTTTGCCCACATGTTAGCATATCCCTTTCAGCCCACCAAAAACATATATCCCGAGCAAGACTTACAACTGGGGAGCGAAGTCACCGGGAGCACCACCCTCCTTGCCCTCACCCTGGTCACGGCGTCTGTAGCCACCCTCACGGTCACCACGGTCACCACGGTCACCACGGTCACCGCCACGGCCACGGCCACCAAATCTGCGCTCACCACGGCCCTCCTCACCCATCATGCCACGGGGAGGGGCATGAGACCGCTGCTGCTTGATGTGGGTAGCGGGGACGATCTCGGCGGGAAGGTGGAGCCACTCGCGGAGGTAGTCGAGACCCTCGGGGGTGAGGGTGTAGTAGTAATATTGCCAGGAGAACTGGGTCTTGACGTAGCCGCGGGAGGTCAAAGACTGGCAAGCCTTGATGACAAAGAGGTTACGGATGCCGGTCTCGTGAGTCGACTCGTAGCTGCACCATTCAACATTAGCATCCGTTATCGATCCATTTGTGTGTGCGTGTCCGTGTGCGTTTTTCGATCTTGGGTATATTTCGAGGTTGCTGGTTTCTGGCTGATCGTTTGCATGTCGGGATTTGATGGTTTGAGTTCGAAAATAAGTGCGATATCATTCGAATAGACAAAACTATCGTATTGGGTTCTCGAAGGGTATTTCGAAAAATGGGAAATCGAGGGTACCTACTCCTTGGCAGCGACCATGACACCCTCGCGGAAGAGGTACTGTCGTCCAACGCATGTTAGTTAACAAAGTCGACCCAAAAACCACATTTCGGCAGAGTTTCTGCATACCTCATGGATCGCCTTGCGATCGGCCTTGGGAATAAGCATCTTGGGCTATTTGACCGGTGTCGACACAATTGGGGAGCTTGGTCTGGCGAGAGTGTCGGCGATGGGGGGAGTCGAGCTGCCAAAATTCGAGATCTCAATGGATTTGTGGGCTGCGTCCCCGAAATTCCAGAATTGGTAGTAGGGCTCGAAAGAATAGCGGGGCAGCACAGCCACAGATAAACTGATAAAACCTTGGCAACGCCAACTTTCTTTTGCCTCGGTGGCTGGTGGGTCCACTTTTGCCTCTCCTTCAAGGTCCTCACTGCGCAACAATGCGACGGCAACAGCGACCGAAAGTTCAACCCTCACTTCGACTCTCATGACGCCGCGACTGTAATTCATCTCGGAAACCATAAAAGCCATACATTCCAAGACGTCTTGGATAGAGTGCTTTATTTCCAACAGCAAACAAGGTTTTATTTGACCTTCGCCTCGTCTTTGTCACCCAGCGACATCTATCAGCGATACCTATCATCAACCTGGAGCCGGGAAATTCAAAGATCCATCTACCAGCCAACTTACAACTCAACAGCTGCTCCGCCAAAAACATCGGGCTTGATCAACATATCTTTTGATATTCCAATATCAATCTGATAAACACACTTCTCACAATCCAGGACCATGTCGCTCATCAACATCCTCATCACAACATTCAAGGGAACCTCCCTCCCACCAACCCTCTCATTCACTCTTCCTTCATCGACACCAGTCTCGGACCTTTTTCCGGCACTCAACACCTACCTTCCACCATCAATATCCTCCGACTCACTATTACTGTCAACCATTTCCTCTCGCTTCCTCTCACCATCCTCATGCCTTCCAATCTCATCACTCACATCAAATGACTTTCTCTCCCTCCGCCTCTCAGCCCCACTCTGCGGCGGTAAAGGTGGCTTCGGGTCCCAGCTCCGCGCAGCAGGCGGTCGCATGTCTAAGCGCAAAAAGACCCAAGAAGATAACGGATCATCTCGCAACTTGGACGGTCGCCGGCTTCGCACAGTCACCGAAGCCAAGGCGCTCGCAGAGTACCTAGCCGTCAAGCCAGATATGGACCGCAAGGAGAAGGAAAAGCGACGAGCCAGGCTGGAAGAGATCGTCGAGATGGCGGAACGCAAACAGGAAGAGATCAAGTATGGAAGCAAGAAGGTTGGGCTGGACGGGAAGTGGGTTGAAGAGAAAGAGGTCACCGGAGAGAGGACGAGGGAGGCCGTGTTGGAAGCACTGAAGAGGGGCGGAGTCAAGGATCATCATTTCTCGTCGGTGTTGGGAGCTTCTGTCGGGAGCAGCAGCGGCAGCGGGGAGGATGCGGTTATGGAAGGGAGCGAAGAGGAGGAGGGGAGTGGCAGCGGCGCCACGACGCCGCCTTCAGAGGCTGAGCCGGAGCAAGCGGATGTGAAGGGCAAGTGTAAAGAGCAGGAAAAGGCTCCTGCTGTCAAGACGTTTTTCGGATTCGATGAGGATGATGAGTTTATGAGCTCCGATGAGGAATGAGAACGATGGAGAGTCTCAGAGTGAAGGGAATCATAATAGGGCGAGTTTTCGGTTGCACTATTTGAAAACGGACATCAGGATTAGCGGCATCTTTTTAACACAGGAGTTCACGGCGCGGCGTTTTTGGGATTTACATATAGGATGGAGTAATTCGAAGATAGCATTCAAAGTTTTCGGCCTTGAAAGCTTATACCAACACAAACGGCAGTAAATCCGCGTTTTCACTTTTCACAACCTTTGCTGATGCATACATGTACAAAAAACAAAAGGAACCCAAGACAGTCTATGTGCATTTCCCCTCGGTACTACCCCTGGGTGTCTGTATCTACTGTAACAATGATATTTGGGCTCCTATTCCCGCCTCACCCTCAACAACGACCTACTACTTCCATACCGTCATACAGATCCTTTACTCAAGGCGGACGGGGAAGTTGCCAGCCTCTGTTGGATTGTAAGTTAGCGGATCTGGTTTTGTTGACATTTACAGAGTGAGAATCAGGGGCTTGCGGCTTACCTCTCTGCGCATCCCAGCGCTCATACCATCCACTGGGGCAGAGAGACCGGTAGGCGAGCCAGAACTGTCATTTTCCGTGTCTTTAGCATCTCTATTTCCTTCCAATGCTGCTCCGGGAAGCTCGGGGATAGATCTAACCTGGCGGCAGGGAGCGAAGTCCTCGCCCTTGGCGAGAATGCACTTGTGGTAGTCGACGTAGTTCTGCCAGCAGTGCTTGGTCTGGTTGGTATTGGGGAAGCGGGCATCGACACCTGGGAACAGAGAGTAGTATTGTCAGAGCCTCTATCGTCTTCTGGGGGCTTTCGTTTTGGTGCAGCCATCGTCATCACCCCTCATTCGTCATTCTTTTTTCCCCTCCCTCATTCCAATTCCTCCCTCCGGTTCGCCAATTCGATTTATTTGGACTCTCGAAACATAAATATGGCCTAGATGGGACAGGAGAGCAGTTTGTGGGACATACCAGCTTCCGAGGTTGTTAGCTTTGAGGTTCGTCATGACAGAGGTGCAAAACAATCAGATCATCTTTTTCAGATTGTGCACACACACACACACACACAGCCGCGGGAATTTGCGGGCGCAGAACGACAGCACGGGGATCAGACGTACCAGTGACGAACTTGAAGGGCTTGGTAACACGCTCGTCGTCGGACATTTTGGGCGAATCTGCAGGTGGTTTGGGTGGGAATTTAAGGGTGCTGGCGCAGCTTCAATGGCTGATTGGAATTGTACGGGCGGAGGGTAGTCGGTTGTTGGCGATAGAGCTCTGGCGAGGATGAGGTAGTCGGCCGGTGTTCGATTGGCTAACAGTGTCAGCCAAGTGGATGTGTGGGTGTGCACAGGCTTCCAAGCTTCTTGCTCTTTGCTTTGCTCGGTTCGGGTGTCCGCAAGCTCCTCCAAGCAAGCGGAGCTAAGCAGCGGGATTGGTTGGCGGCCTGAGGCAGGCACATGCTTTTTCCACTCTTTTTTTTTGCTTGTGGGCTGATATCACTGGCTGAAATGGGCTGCGCTCGGTTCACGATCAGAGCTTCTCCCCCCACAGCAGCACCCCCCCTTGTTCACTGTGTGTGTTCCACTCAAATCCGCTAAACCTCCAACTTCCCGAAGCTCTCCAGAAACTCCCGAATTGCAAGTCGACGACGACCAAATCTACATACCACACACCCTACCTTTCTCGAGGAACATCCCCACTCAACACATATCAAAATGTTTGCTACGCGTTCTATGCGGATGTTCCGTGCCACTCCCCGCATGATGCGGCCTATTCCCGTAAGTGATCTCGTAGTTCGGAGCTTGGATGCGCCAGTTTTGATCGATTGCGTCAGAGCTAACAATAGGGCATTTAGAAGGAGGAGCAGTCCGGTACGTGAAGCCATTGTTCTTCAACGACCTTTCCCCGAGCTTAGGAAATTGCCGCGAATCGACATTTGAGCACTTGAGGGAGGAACTGACAGCAGTCGAATCACAAATTACAGCCCATACGGTCTCCCAGCGTCTCAGACGTATCAAGGAGGTTCCCGCCGAGTTGTGGCCTCTCGGTGAGCTTCACCCACCTAATCTCACTTGCTGGATACCGCAGGACAAGCAGGACTTATTCGGTGTTACACAGGTGTCGTCGTCGGCTTCGCCGTCTGCGCCTCGGTCTACTCCATCACCCGTCACCTTTTCGTCGACAAAACCATCCGCCTCAAGAGACAAAACCGCGCTGCTGATTCCCACGCTGCCGCTCACCACGATGAGAAGCACTAAATTTGGCTATGACGATGTTTTCGGGAGGATACAGGAGCAATGGGTATTCGGCAAGGACATGGGGACAACTTTTTAAGACTTGTAGAGAAAGAAAAAGGCCGAGAGCCCCTTTGTACATGATGGAAACGAGTCCACCTCCCGAGTCGGAAGGGAGGAGGGATATCTGTGGAGGTTTGTGAGACTGAGATATTCTGATCAAGGGCAGAAAATACTTTGATCTACAGTGTTGTGAAAAGTTTGTTTTTGTTCCTTTTCAAAAACCGAACCCCTGAAACGCCGGTAGCTATGCACAAAAAGCTCTCTCTTTTCCTTGGGTATAAAATCATCAAGATCAAGTGCCCATTGCTTCCCTTTTCTTTAGCTCTGGAACGCCCATAGACGTTCCGCATCCACAATCAAACAATTGTCCCTCAACCTAAGGAACACAAAAAATGTTTCCCCCTATAACTCAGGCTTAGGACCAGCTACGTCCAGGCCTTCCAATCCCTGCATGGGATCAAGAACAGCGTTATTCAGTGCCTGCTCGGAAACCAATCTATCCTCCTCACTGACTGCATTTTCGGCCAACCACCCTTCCTATTTTTTATAACGTATTAGCATCTATCTCATCCGGATTTTTGTTTTAGAAAAAAAGAAACTATGAAAAAAGAGCTTACCTGCTCCCAAACAGCAGTCTTACTCCCCAGCCCCTGATTAGCAGTGGCACTCTTCGGTATCTTAGCAGCAGAGACTTTAATGACGCGACCGAAGAGTTCGGACTGATCCATGTTGTCTATTGCCTCCTTTGCGTCCTCGGGGTCTTCGAATTCTACGTAGGCGTATCCCCTGTGTTGGGAGTCTACTACTGCTGAGTCAGGATGAGAACTGTCGTTTTGGTTTTGATTTTGGTTTTGGCGGTTGTTGCGGCCATCATTTTTGGGTAGCGAGATCTCGACTATTTCCCCAAAGGGGAGGAATGCTTCCGAGAGGATCTGGGTAGTTACTTGTGGCGGGAGACCGCCGATGTAGATTGTTGATTTCCAGCGGGATGTGTCTGTCATTTCTTTGTGTATAAAGGGGGGCTTGGTTGGGTGTAAGTGGTGAGTGAGGACCGGCGAAAGATCGTGACGAGATATATATTAGGATGTGTAGGGTGAGCCCGTGCTAGCTATTGGGTTTGGATGATGAGCTGGTTGATTGGGATTCTCTCTTTAGATCAAAGAAATTTATGACAACCTTCGATTATGTTGGTGAGATGAGAGTTGTGTTGGATGTGAAGATGAAGGATGGAAGATGGAAATCACGTGCATTGACCAAGAGTAAAACTGCCTGGATGGGAGCTGCAAGCAAGTTGATGCCCCGCAGAAACTTGGGAGCTTCCAGGTTGGGGAGGGGTCCCATTGAGACCCGAACCTGGAAGCTCCACGTTTTTTGGGAGGTGACTTGTCCCCAGCAACACCCACATGATGGGCTTCAATTCGTGAGATTTTCAATGACCCATACTTCATTAGGCTGCGTGTACTATGCCTGATTTCTGTTCAGATCTTTAACTTTGTCATTGGAGAAGGTGGTCTTGGTACTGAGTTAGATAGAGGGGTTAGGGTTTTGGCAGCAATAATTGTGGCCAGGTTGGTCTTAGAACGGGTTAGACAGCTCCCAAATTCCGGGGCCACATCCCCCCTGTGGACGGCGCATGTCTCGAATGTGGGCAGCGGCCAGTGGTGTGTCCACGGTGCAATCTGGCAACTCCCAAGAATCCAACTTCAAGGGGCACCGACTTATTGGAGCACCACACCTCAACAGCTCGAGAGTGCAGGGCCTCTGGTGCTTTTTTTTTCATTTACCTGGCCCAATTGCATATCCTCTGCGGCTAATCTGATTTTCCTTTGATTGTGTTCCCCGTTCCGTTCCATCCACTCAGTGCCAACCCAACCAAACCAACCCACCCACCATCTTATTATCACCGCCGTCACGACCGCACACCCACATCCGCCATGGTCCGGCTGAGAGAAGTCCCCCGGACGGCGGCCTTTGCCTGGTCGCCGGGCTCCAATACCCTCGTTATTACCGGCACTCGGTCTGGTGCCGTCGATGCCGACTTCTCTGACGAGACCAAGCTTGAGCTCTGGGATCTCAGTCTGGATAACCAGGACCAGGGGTTGGAGCTCCAGCCGATAGCCACCATTAGCACCGAGTCGAGGTATTGCGCACCGCAACACTTGTGGGACGTAGAAATAAATACTGACAGGACTGTGCTTGCAGATTCTATGATATTGCATGGGGAGCTTCTAGTGATGAGTACCCCTTGGGTGTCATTGCTGGCGCAATGGAGGATGGGTCGCTACAGCTGTGGGATGCCGAGAAGCTCAAGAACGGCGAGGAGGCTCTATTGGAGCGCACGACAAAACACACCGGCCCTATCAAGTCGCTACAGTTCAACCCCCTTAGACCACATGTTCTCGCCACCGCTGGCGCCAAGGGCGAGCTCTTCGTGTGGGATATCAACGACACTTCGACCGCCTTCCGCCTCGGCACCGCCGCCGCCCACGATATCGACTGCCTCGCATGGAACAGAAAGGTTTCCAACATTTTGGCTACCGGTAGCGCAGGAGGATTCGTTACCGTGTGGGATCTCAAGACGAAGAAGGCCTCCTTGACCTTGAACAACAACCGCAAGCCTGTTAGTGCGATTGCATGGGACCCGACCAACTCAACCAACCTCCTGACTGCCACGTCCGACGACAACACCCCAGTCATTCTGCTATGGAACTTGAGAAACTCCCAGGCGCCTGAGAAGACGCTCCAAGGCCACGACCAGGGTATCCTGTCGTTAGCATGGTGCCAGCAGGATCCTGGCCTGTTGATTTCTTCTGGCAAGGACAACCGATCTCTTGTATGGAACCCCCAGACGGGAGAGCGCTACGGAGAGTTCCCAGAGGCGACCAACTGGGCCTTCTCGACCCGATTCAATCCCGAAAACCCCAACCTGTCCGCCATTGCGTCATTCGATGGAAAGATCACTATCCACACTCTCCAGAACACCAACCCCTCAGTTGTGCCGGCTGCGCAGAACAATTTGGACGATGATGATTTCTTTTCCAAGGCCCCTACTCAGCTTCAGGGGGCATCTTTCTCCCTCGCCAGGGCTCCCACCTGGTTTGAGCGCCCTGTTGGTGTCTCGTTTGGCTACGGGGGAAAGCTTGTTATCTTCCACAAAAATGAAACCGCCGCTGGTCAGCCTAGATCATCCAAGATTTTGATTACCGGATTTTCAGTCGATTCGGATATTGGCACCGCGACCGAGAAATTTGAGGAGGCCTTTAAGCAAGGTGATATTGCAGGCATTTGTGACGACCAAATCAGCAACGCCAAGACCGAGGAGGACAAGGCAGAATGGCAGGTGCTAAAGACTTTGAGTGGCTCTGATGGTCGCACAAAGATTGTTGAGCATCTGGGCTTTGGAAAGGAAGAGGAGGTTGAAGAGACCCCCAACGGCGCTGAAGAGCCAGAGGCCACAGAGACCAAGGAGGAGGAGAAGCCTGAAGAGGCTGGACTTGCGCCTCCGCAGTCTAATGGAGATGGTAAGAAGAAGCATAAACGCGTGACAAGCATGTGGGGAGACGTTGATGATGGCGACGATTTCTTGTCCGATCTTGCTGCCACCAAGGGTGCCAAGACCGATGACCCCTTCCACCTGTTGAGCGAAGGAAACACACATTTGGAAGACTCGATCACTAGCGCTATCATCCTCGGAAAGTTTGAAAAGGCTGTTGATATTTGCTTGAAGGAGGGCAGGATTGCGGATGCCTTCATTCTGGCAAACTGCGGCGGCAAGGACCTCGTTGAAAAGGTGCAGTCCACCTATCTTGCACAAAAGAAGGGTGGCCCAAGCTATCTTCGCGTCATCAACTCAGTCATCGGCAAGAATCTCTGGGACATTGTCTACAACGCCGACCTGGCCAACTGGAAGGAGACCATGGTCACCCTCTGCACCTTTGCCGACTCGGCCGAGTTCCCCGATCTTTGCGAAGCCTTGGGTGACCGCATTTACGAGTCAGGCCTGAGGAGCGATGCTTCCTTCTGCTACCTTGTCGGCTCAAAGCTGGAGAAGGTAGTAGACATCTGGATTGCGCAGCTCAAGGAGGCCGAGGAGGCCGGATTGAAGGACTCTACCAACGACTCGACCTTCTCAATCCACGCTAGATCACTTCAGCAATTCATTGAGAAGGTCAGCGTTTTCCGTCAAGTGACCAAGTTCACCGACAGCGAGAAGACCCTCACTGGTGACTGGAAGCTCAAGGCTTTGTACGAGAAGTATACCGAGTACGCCGACATTGTCGCTGCTTCTGGCCAGCTAGCTGTTGCGCAGAAATATCTGGACCTTCTTCCCGACAACTTCCCTCCTGCCGAAGTTGCCAGAAACCGCGTCAGGCTTGCCACTCAGAAGGCCGCCCCTCAGGCTGCCGCGCGGCAAGCAGCTGTTCCCGTATCCCGCACTGCCGCACCTGCGTCCCGTACTGCGTCCCGTGCTCCGGCGCCCCTTGGATACCAGCAGCCAGCTCCAGTTGCGGCCGCGCCGCCAAACCCATATGCTCCTACCGGCCAGGCCCAGCAGCGTGCGTCAGCTCCAAACCCATATGCTCCTACAACTACATCCCAGTTCCAGCCTGCAGGCGCCTCCCCATATGCGCCCCAAGCTTCGACATATGCTCCTCCCACCCAGGGATACACCCCTCAAGCTCAGGGATACGCACCCTCTCCGCCTGTTGGTAGTGGATATGCTCCTCCCGCTCCCTCCTTCACCCAGCCCGGACCTCCGCCTAGAAACACTGGTCCTTCACCCCAGATTAAGAAGGATGTCGGACAGTGGAATGACGTCCCGATGGTTACCAAGCCTCCCGTTCGCCGTAACACCCCCGGTGTTGCCACGATCACGTCGCCATTCCCCGGTGGGCCCCCAGGATTGGCAAGCCCTCCCCTAGTTGGACCTTATCAACGCGGTGCGCCAACGCCGCCTCCCCCTCCTCCCAAGGGATCGGCTCCTCCTCGTAATGTGACCGCTCCGCCCACAGGACCCCCGCCAGCTGGCCAGCATCTACCTTTCAGGCCCGGATCTGTCTCTTCCACCACTTCGACCAACCCCTATGCCCCTCCCCCACCTCAGGCGGGTGCCCTGCCATCACCTATGATCCCAACCGTTCCTCGGACCGCCTCCCCTTACAATCCCCCTCCTCCCGGCCCCGCAGCTCCTGGCAGATACGCCCCAGCACCGGCAGCGCAGACTTATAGCCAACCTCCCGCGTCTGCTCCTATAGCGCCTCCTCCCTCTAACCCATATGCCCCAGCTCCAGGTGCCCAGTATTCTGCGCCACCTCAGCAATATGCTCCTCCCTCTCAGGCTGGCCGACCGCCAGTAGGACCACCTCCCAGCGCGGGACCTCCACCAGCGGCAGGGGGACCCCCACCGGCCGCTAGAGCTCCTCCCACTGGGCCCCCTCGTGCAGCTGCTCCTCCAGCTGCTTCAACTCCACCCCCAGCGCAGAATCCTAGACACCCTGCTGGCGACCGATCTCACATTCCTCCATACGCCCAAGAATTAGTGAATATTCTAAGCCAGGATATGCAACGCGTTGCTTCTAAGGCTCCGGCTTCGTTTGCGCCACAGGTGAAGGACACCCAAAAGCGCCTTGGATTGTTGTTCGATCACCTCAACAATGAAGAGCTCGTTCAGCGGGATACTATTGACCAGTTGACTGAGTTGGCCGTTGCGCTCTCTGGCAAGGACTACGAGCGGGCTGGTAAGCTGCAAGTTGATATTCAGAGGGAGAAGACTGGGGAGTGTGGACAGTGGATGGTAAGTTGTTCTCTCTAACACGCCAGATGATTGAGTGATTGCTAACATGGATTTGCTTAGGTTGGTGTCAAGCGTCTGGTTAGTATGAGCAAGGCTACCCCTTGAACCATGTTGAATGAATAGAGAAAGGGCATCAAAACTTGAGGTCTGTGTTGTTTGGCGGCGGTTCAGTTAGTCTTTATAATACAGCAGCGTTTTTGATAAACCATTTGAAGAAAAGTGCGAGTTTCGTAGCTGTTTGGATTGATTTAGATGATCTCTGTGGCTTCAAACCCCTTTGTTTCTCTCCGATTCCAGGAGGGACGTGTTGAGTGCAAGTGACAAGCTACGATAAGATAAGGATTTTGGTTTTGTAGCGGGTGGACGCAGCCAGGTTGACCTGGCCACTTGCGACCACTCATCAACCTCCACATCACACGTTTGCTTCCCGGCGCAAAGCAAACCACGACGTCACTTTTGAAGGTCGTTCATCAAATACGATATTTACACAACAAAACGACATCGATTTTTTTATCAAAGCATTCAATCAATCAATCATCACACCAATGACGGAACTCACCCCCGAAGAAGCGGCTGCCTCTGCGCGCGCGGAGGAGCAGGCGAGAATTCGCAAGGCGAAGCGCGAGGCCAAGCTGAAGGCTGGAGCTGGGGATAGATTGAATAAGATTACCGGGTTAGGTGGACGACCCAAGGGTAAATAATTTTTTTTCTTTACTCTACTCGTACAATAGAGCAATCATTTATTCTAACTTGATTTTTGTTTTTAGATGATGAACCTACCCCGGAAAAAACAGCTGCACCGACAGCGGCAGCAGCAGCAGCACCGATTTTCGGACCGCCCCGACCACCAGCGATGAGTATCCAACCACAAAAACAACCACATGAGGAGGATCCGGCCGAGGTGGATATTTCTGCTCAACCTGCTGAGCATTTTTACCAGCCGAATGTGACGCCGCGGATTCCGTCGGATACGCCTCAAGGTCAGGGAATGAGTGAGGAGCAGATGCTGAAGCAGATGATGTTGGGGTTTGATCCTGTTTCCGGTGGCGGCGGTGGATTACCTGGCATGCCCGGTGCGGGTTTTGGTGCAGGCCCGGGAGGACAAGAAGACCCAATGATGCAGATGATGATGCAGATGCTTGGTGGCGGCGGTGGTCCTTCGACTCCTGGAGGGACGAATCCGTTTGCTGCTATGGGCGGCATGCCTGGTATGGGTGGCATGCCTGGTATGGGAGGGATGCCTGGGCTCGCACCTGGTCAACAGCAGGCTGTGCAACAGCAACCGAAGCATCAGACTGTGTTTAGGCTGTTGCATACTGCTTTGGCTTTGGCTTTGGGGTTGTACATTGCTTTTTGGACTCCGTTTACCGGTGCGAAGGCGGAGAGGGAGAGGGGGAAGGGGGAGGATGGAGAGTTGGCAAAGAAGTTTTTGTGGGCTTTTGCTACTGCTGAGGCGGGTTTGTTGACAGGGAGGTTCTTTTTGGATCGGGGGGTTAGTGGAGGTTCGGCGGGACAAGGTGTGCTGGGGATGGTTATGGGGTTTTTGCCCCAGCCTTTGAAGGGTAGGGTGGAAATGGTTTTGAGGTATGGGGATGTGGTTAAGAGGGTTAAGGGAGATATACTGGTTGTTGTTTTTGTGTTGGGTGTTGTTGGGTGGTGGAGGGGTTGATTGGGGATGTGATTAGAGAAAACGGATTATGGCAGATTAATGATAGTAATAATGTTATGATTCTTTTATGAAGCAGGTTGTTGGTGCATAGGTAAGGTGAGTGAGAATGCCGAATATGTACCTGTGTAATGATCTCTACCGGCTCGATAAGTCCTTGCCAGCGTCAGTTTTATTAATAGCGTGCAGCTCGCAGTGGGCTTGCACAATAGGCAACCAACCACGCAGCAGTGTTGCCTAATGTGTATAGTTCATCCTCTGTGCATATACGAATAGATCCTAAACAACACATTACGGCCATCTACTTAACATTTTCAGCAGCATCTTTTTTTTTTTCCTTTTCTTTGCCAAAAATGGATCAACACTCAACCTCAACCGACCAGTCTGAGTCAGACCTGGAGACACAAAAGACTTACCAGCCTTACTTCGGCTTCCAAAATGGCACCTGGGAGCGTGTCTCCCCCGAAAGTGGACAGCACGACGACGATGGCTCAGATATTTCCCCCCCAAAAGAATTCTCAATCCTATCGTGGAATATCGATTTCCAGAGAGAATTCGCCGAGCCAAGGATGAGGGCGGCGCTGAACCACGTTTGGTCTCTTATCAGTGAAAGGAAAACTGATTCGAGCAGCATAATCATGTTTGAAGAGATGGAAGTGTGCGATTTGGAGGTTATTGGGGAACAGGAGTGGGTTAGGGAGGGATATTGGGTTACTGACATTGGAAAGGAGTTTTGGAAGAGTCCCGGGTATTATGGTGAGTTTTTGTACATACTTGTACTTCTGCTTTTTTTTTAAAAAAAAAAAAAAAAAAGCAAAAGGCAAAAAAAGCTGACTCTGTATACAAAATAAAAAGGGACGGTCATTCTCGTTCCGAAATCCTTAAAGATCAAGGCGGTATTTCGAGTCCACTACGACAATACGGAAATGCAGCGGGATGGGCTGTTTGTCGATATTGCCTTGCCAAAGTCCAGGACTCTAAGGGTTTGCGCAACACACTTGGAGTCGCTCGCCGCCAGGATGCCTAAACGGCCTGCTCAACTGTCTACGGCGGCCAGGTATCTGCATCAGGCTGATGTCGGGATCATAGCGGGGGATTTTAATGCCATTCAAGAGTTTGATCGGACTTTGCATTCGGAAAACAATCTAAAGGATGCCTACCTCGAGATGGGAGGTGTAGAGGGAGATGAAGAGGGGATGACGTGGGGACATATGGCTTTTAAATTTCAAAGGGCACAGTTTGGCCTCAGTAGGATGGATAAGATTTTGTTCCGTGGAGGAGTCGAGTTGAAGGGGTTCAGGACTTTTGGTATGGATGTTGAAGTTGAAGGGGAGGATGAGAAGAAGGAAATGATGGAAGAGTTTAAGGGGCAGTTGGAACAGCCTTGGGTTACGGATCACCTGGGTGTTTGGGGGGAGTTTAGGCTTGCTTTGGATGGTTAGGTGAATTGCTGGAGGAAGGAGGTTTATATACCGGTAGCTAGGTAGGCGGTGTGTGCAATTGACTGCGAATAGTTCGGGGAATTGATCGCCCCTAGCCTTCTCATACCATTTCTTTGATGCCCTGCATGCTCATACGCACGGCGGTTGTAGTTGAAGCAACTCTAGCCACTGCTACACAGCTCTCGGAATGTGTTCACTTTCCGAGGCTTTCCAATCATCGTGCTCTGTGGCGTCTTCCTTCCGCATGCTCATCTCCGCGCATTGGGTATGCAGTGACATCACCAACGTCTCAATCAGACAAGAAAATCAACCGTTCAAAGTCCGCATCGCCGGCTGAGACCGTTGATCGGCTCAAACAACCTAGCAAGACGAGGTCGTCGACTAATTACCTAACTCTTGATTATTAGGTATGAAATACAACGGTGTGCCGTTGGCTCGGGTCCCTTGGCGTAAAAGCTTGGGATTTGGAGGAGCGGAGCGGACATTGACCCATCATCAACACTGAGACAATCTGATATCGTACCATAGTAAATTATACGGAGACTCCGATGTCTTGCAAAGGGCTCATATAGCCATGATAATACTCGGTTCTGCAATCCTACCTAATATGGAATAGAGGTGGAAAGAGTGGACTCGATGGATGGACGGTTGACACCTGTAACGGCTATCATGTGATAGCACCAAGACGCTATCCTGGCCCTGGAAAAGCGGGTTACGACCCACTCTGGGGTGCTGTTCTTGGCCGTATAGCCCGCCTGACACGGGACTCCTGGCCGCTGCAGTCGGCCCATTGACGACATGGCGATCACTGACCACAACTTCCCGTGTCTTGATCAAAACCGCGTCCGACACTGGACCTTCCTCCTCTACTTACAACTATACCCAACCTAAAACTTAATCCTACTAAAGATCATCAGAACCCATATCGACCACCACCATCACCACCACCCAACCAGCTTCTGTCCATGTGCCTGCGATGAGCTCTCTTGTCTCCGACTTCATCATCACTCCCGTGCTCCGACAAGCCCGCCGCTTTTCATCAGGATTCGCCACCGAGGAGACTCCAGCAACACCACAACACCATCGAGCGAGGTCGGTCAGCATACCGACATCCGCATCCGAGAATGTAATCTTTGAAGACGAAGTAATTGGGGAACTTTCCGCCTCGCATGCAGCCTCCATAGCGCCAGAGCGGGCCCAACCGTCATCCCCGCTACCGCCCCCCGCGGTTCAACAGCCCGCCACCGTCATCCCCGCAGATTCGCCCAGTCAAGACAGATTGTGGTCCGTCCCAGAGGCTGCAGTTGTAGATGACGACGAAAGACCTGTACCGGCTGCAAGAGGCACACCGCTTCCCGAGAACGATGGCATGGGGGATCTCCGTCGCAGGATACGCGTTGTGCAGGAAATGAACATCTCACAGCACATCAAGGCCCAGCTGATGCACCAACTGCTGATGGAAAAGTACACGCGTGCCCAGCAAATATCCGGTGTCACCCGAGCAGTCTTCAGGCCCGAATCTCCGACAGGCAAAAGCCTACAGGATCATCAAGCGCCTTCAGAACAAATAGGTCCACTACAGGTCTTGAAACTTTGGAATCCTCGTGCCAGCGACTCGGCTCTAATAAGCCTACCCGTGTCCGAGGAAGATCGCAAGCCGACCTATGCGCCACCCAGGAAACACATTGATGGGTTTGGGGTAGTACAAGTGGAAGAGGAAACAGAGGACCAAAGGCAGCTTGGGTGCGAGCACTATCGGCGAAATGTCAAGCTGCAATGTGCTGCTTGTGATAAGTGGTACACTTGCAGAATTTGCCACGATAACGCCGAAGACCACATCCTTCCGCGACAGCAAACCAAGCACATGTTATGTATGCTCTGCGGATGCGCTCAGAGAGCCTCGGACACTTGTGTAAAATGTGGAGAGACAGCGGCAAACTACTACTGCGGTATCTGTAAGCTCTGGAACAACGACCCGAACAAGTCTATCTACCATTGCGCGGATTGTGGGTTGTGCAGAGTCGGACAGGGGCTTGGAAAAGACTTCTTCCATTGCAAGGTGAGCTTTTGCCCCTGTCATTCGGGGTCACTCTAACTGACAAATACTAGAAATGTATGGCCTGCGTGTCCATAACGAACGAACACAAGTGCATCGAGAGGTCCATTGACTGCGACTGTCCAATCTGTGGCGACTACATGTTCACCTCGCTGAAAACTGTTGTCTTTATGCAATGCGGCCACAGTATCCACCGTCATTGCTTCGAGGAGCACATGAAGTCTTCCTACAGATGTCCCATCTGCAGCAAGAGCTGTGTTAACATGGAGACGCAGTTTCGCAGTTTCGATCTGGCGATTTTGGCTCAGCCCATGCCGGCAGAATACTGTGACGCAAGAGCAATCATTTCTTGCAACGACTGCAGCGCCAAGAGCCAGACTAAGTATCATTGGCTCGGACTGAAGTGTTCGTTGTGTAACAGTTATAATACTATTCAGAGGCGGCTCATCAATATGCCGGGAGGAAGTAACGAAGAAGCGCAACAAGCGGATAGTGCGATGGAGGCTGCCCATCCGATGCTTGACCAAGCTGCTCTTGCCCTGATTTTGAGCGAACAGGCGGATGCTATTGAGGCTCAGAGGATACAAGACAGGGAGGAGTCGGATTTTGTGGCGTTCGAGAGGATGGCCATGAGGGCTGCGGCACAGGGTGGGGATTTCTTGCTCTCAAGGCTGTTGCCGAGGAGGTTGAGGAGTCCGGAACCTAATCCGGAGTCGGTTCCTGAGAGAACAGGGTCGTCTTCGCCGCCTGCCGTGCGGATGCCTCGACTGGCGGGGGAAACTGACTCGGACGAGGAAGCGGAAGAGGATACCCTGTTGGATTGGTTCTGGGGTAGAAACCCAGATAGTGGTAATGCTGATAGGGCGCGGAGTCCTACTTGGTTCAGCGGTCTGGGCATTGGTAATCGAGAAGAAGAAGAGGACGAAGATGGAGAAGAGAGTTCATCAGAGGAGGAGGTTGATGAGGAAGAAGAAGAGGAGGAAGAAGATGAGAATGAAATTGTTTTGCTTGGGCATAGATGAGAAGTGAGCGGGCTTTACATTTGCATTTTTGTGTCGTCTTGCACTTTTGGGGGAAAAGATGGCCAGGTGGGGTTTCATAATGCATATAACAAACAAGGAGGGAAAGAAAGCGGGTTATGAATGTCTGGGATTAACAGGACCATGGGAATGGGGGGGGCAAAGCCAAAGTACATTGCATAGGGCGGGCCGGCGGACGGGTAACGGAGTTTTTTGCTTTTTGCTTGTTTGTTTTTGTAATGATGATAACGACTCTTTTAAGTTTTGGGAACAACCCACCTACCTACCACTCTTTGTAGTTGTCGTTGTCTTTGATCGGGAGTGTTTTATTAGCTGAGAACTATCGGCTCATTAGCTCCTATTTTTTGAAATACAGATTCTGCTTTTTCTTTCATTTTCCAAGACTGACATAACAAGATGTTTTGCAGGATGGAAAGACGTTGTTTGATGAGTGCCTGGGTGTCATGGTTTTTGTGTTTCTAATTACATAGTCCAGGAGCTTGTAGAAAAATATGTAGCAAAGCTGCTCGGCGCTTCTACAGATCAAGGATACCAGCCAGGTTCATCAGCCATCCAAACAAACAACCCCCAAAAAAAAAACCCTGATTTGTATTTTCCCTCACAAGCTTTTTTCCTTTTATTCATCATGCACGTGAAATACCTACTGTACCTACCTCCCTTGTCTCTAGTTCCAACTAAAACAAACTTTTAGTTCACCCCTTCCAAACACGAACCCCTTTTTCTCTTAGATCTTGCTTGTTCTCTTCAAACACACTGCTTTCTTATTTCTTTTCCCACTCCTTTTCTTTTGTCTCTCGGGGTTCCTGGAAACCTTTCTCAAAAGGATCACATTGCCCAAGTCCAGTCAGTGCTTGAAAGTCAAAATAAGAAGGGAAAAAAGTATGTGTGGTATATATCTAAAACAATAATGATTCTTTCATATACATACTTTGCCCCAAAATTGGGTGCTTCCTGCTGCTGCTCCTGCTCCTGCTTCGCTATAAAGAATAATAATAATAAAAAACTGTGTGGAACTTCTTCGCTTTCTTCGCTTTCTTCGCTTTCTTCTTCTTCCTTCTTCTTATACCACCACACGTTGCTCCCATTTCGCTTAGGCATATTGGTCCTTTCCCATTCTCATTCCCTCAATCAAAAAAATGCAGTTGATAATTCATCCATGTATATACCCAAGGTCCCTCTCTCCACCAACCCTTTATCTCGTCATCCGCCACTGCCGCTGCCGCCGGCATTTCCAAACCGCCCAGTACCACCATGCAAGAAAATCCCAACAATACCGACAACTCCAAATGCAGTAGCAGAAATGAACGAAAGCTTATTGTTGAAGGAAAAGTACTTCCACCACCACAGCCCATGTAGTCACGCTTTCACACCCTCGACTCCGCCTCCTGCTGCCCGATTCCCTCCTCCTGGCGCTGCTCTCCCACTCCCTGGTGGTGGCGGCGCCCCATTCCCACCTGGAGCAACATACATCTCCAGCTTCCTCTTCAAAACCTCGCTCCTCACGGGCTTAGCCAAGTAATCATTCATCCCAGCCGCCAGGCACTTTTCCCTGTCTCCCTGGATTGCACTCGCCGTCATGGCAATCACCAAGACGCTTCTGACGCTCTCCAAAGGATCGTTCCTCAACATCTTGGTAGCCTCATACCCATCCAATACGGGCATCTGGACGTCCATCAAAATGATATGGTACGGATTATTCTCCTCTGCTTTTTGTCTTAATCCTTCAACTGCCTTTAATCCATTATCGTACGTGTCCACGTTTGGGTATCCCAGTCGCTGCATGTACTGCATCGCTATTTTGGCGTTGATGGCATTGTCCTCCGCAATGGCAATCCGCAGAGATTCCTTGGGTATTTGGCTTAGATCTGGCGTCAAAGATGGGGCGAGGGAAGTGGATTCAAGGAGTGGTGGGTGTGATTGATCGGAGGGGCCGTCAAGTGTTTGAAGTTGAGTTGAAGTCGGTGGGGGAACCGGATCAGGTGCTGGAAGGCTTGGTCTTCCTGCTCCCGCTGCTATAGGAACTCCATTATTGACGGCTCCCGCTGGTGGTCTCGCAAGGTTCTGTTCATCTCCAGCGACCACCTCCGGCCTTGGTTTCTGTAATGTAACCGTAAATCGGGCAGTGGTACCGACATTTTCCTCACTTTCCAGACAGATGGTTCCCTGCATCATCGTCTCGATTAGAGACTTGCAAATGCTTAGACCGAGACCGCTGCCGCCATACTTCCTGGCCGTACTAGCATCAGCTTGACTGAACGGCTGGAACAAATTCTCCAGCTGCTGGGCCGAAATTCCAATACCGGTATCCTTTACCCAGAAAGTCAAAGTAGCATTATCGTCAGTTTCCTCGTCGATTCGAGCACCAATAGTGATGGAACCGTCCTCTGTAAACTTGAGGCTGTTCCCGATCAAGTTACCAAGAACCTGATGCAACCGAATGGGGTCTCCGTAGATCAACATGGGAGGAAGATTGATGTCTTGGATGATCTTGACGTTCTTCTTCGACGTCTTCTCCTTGTTGCTGTACGACACCGCTCGGACCACCTCCCTAACCATCTCCCCCGGGTTGAAGGCAATGATGTACAGCTTCATTTTGTCCGCTTCCATCCTGGAGAAGTCAAGAATGTCATTGATGACGGTCAGAAGCAGATCGGCAGAGACCCGTATCGAATCAGCCATTTCAAGTTGCTCTTTGTTTAGGTTGCTGTCCCTTAAGAGCTCCGAGTTTCCGATAACACCGTTAAGTGGAGTCCGTAACTCATGAGAAACATTGGCAAGAAAGATTGACTTGGCTTTGGTGGCCTCCTCAGCAAGCTTAACGTTGCGGATAGCTTCAGCCTCAGCATTCTTGGCCTTGGTCTCGGCCTCAATGGCCTTTGCCAGAGCCCGCTTCTGAAGCTCAACCATCGAGATGTTCTCAGCAGACACCTTCTCAACCGCTTTCATGGCAAGAGCGTTAGAATAACTGATACCAATCTGATTGACTAGAAGCTGCAGGACAGTGACGTTTCTGTCCGTAAAGGATCCTGGGACTCCTTCGAGATAAAGCACACCAAGCAGCGGCTTCGACCCGTGGCAGATCGGAATAGCAATAACAGCCTTGCTGCCAGGATTTTTCTCTAGCCAGTATTCACTAACATTACCAAAGCGCTCGTCGGTGATAAGATCTTGGAGGAAGACGACTTCGCGGAATCTGGTGCAGTAGAGTATGACGTTTTCAGCGACCAGGCGAGTTCCGCTCAGTGGGATGCCTGGAATATGCGCCTGTGCGCCCTTCTCAGGCTCTCCGCTGGCAGCGACACACCACTCCTCGTCGCCCTCGTCTTGTACAATGATGGAAGCCAGTGTAGCCGACCCACTGCATGTCTGAAGAATCACGTCGCACATAGTCTTGAGCAGCTCGTCCACCCGCAGCACCGATGAGATCACCTGCGATGAGACCAGGATCGCATGCAGATCGATCATATCGAGAGCAGGCAACCCGGCCCCCGCCTCAGGCTGCGTTGAGCCCCTCCAAGCCGTCATGCGTTCCCCTTTAAGCTGTGCAACGGCGGCTCGTTGAGCTTGTTGAGTAGCATTATCGCCTTGCTCACTCTCCACGCCCCGGTACTGTACTGACGAGGCTTCTCCCGCAAAATCAGTTTGCACACCAGCATCAGTGGTCCGGGAATTCCGCGCTGGGCCGTGAAGAAGAATGCTGTGCTCTCTCTCGATAAGGTCGGCGATGCCAAGAGCGCCGAATCGGCGGTAAAGATTGACGGCATCGCAGAGGGCTGAACGGGCTGACCTCCTCGCGGCATTCCTGATAAAAATGTTCGCCATGAGGTAGTTCCCGAGAGCTTCCTCGAAAATGAAGTCGTGCTCCGAAGCATGATCCAGCGCCTCCTCATACTGGCGAATAGCAGTGCCATGATTTCCGAGCATTTCAGAAACTTGAGCATCAAGCAGCTTGGACCATGCGAGGTAATTGACGTCGTTCGCCGCTTGCCAGTCCTTGATTCTTTTATTGAGGCCTTCAACCTGCCGAACTGTTTCTTCGACCTTCTTCTTGGAATCCGATCCGGCTGGCGTCCGGGGATCTTGTTGCCGACGCAGGACCATCCCAGATAGCGCCAGCCCATAAAAGAGCATCGCCAACCTTGTGTTTCGAGCCGACCAGAGGAGGTCTGCGTTTTCAAGCACACCCTTTCCGATCTCGATGGTCCGTTCGTAGTGACCGTAAAGAAAAAGCGGTATCAGTTCCAAGGTCTCGTAAAGGAGCAGCGATCTCCCGCCATTGTTCGTGTGCGAAAGCAGCCACTTCTTGTAAGTCGGAGCATCATGCTGCTCATCACTCATTACCTCAAGCGGATTCGAGGTCCTCGTTTTTCCTTGCAGCGCCCGACACACTTGTCGGACCGCGATGAGAACAGTGCCTCCCCGTGTGTCCAGGTGCCAGCTCGGGATGTCCTCGCAGCAATACTGGCAATAAGACTCCAAGTCAGCACACGGCTCACCAGCGAAGAACTTTAATTGGCATAGAAGTCCATAGCTAAGAATGGTAGATATTCTGTCCCCGGCATTTGCGGCGACATCACTAGTCCATTCGAGTTGGCTCGCCATGGTGCCGATTGATTCATGAACGTGGCCGACGAAGTTGGCGTAGATCATGTAACCCCTTGCCACGGAAAATGGGTCGCGGTATTTGTCCAAAAGATCTAGACATGTACTTGCCAGGCTTGCGGCGAAATGTGCCATGTTGAAGCGCGAAAGAGCAATCATGGACATGTGCAAGAATGCCATACCAGACTGTGGGTACACACCTCGGCTGAAATGTGTTTCCATCATCAAGAGGGCGAGCTGGTAGAAGATGACGCGTTCGCTCCACCATCCTGCGCTCGTGGTTTCTGCCAAAACGGCCCCGAACGATGCCAAAGTTGGATCTATATCGTTCGTGCCGAGTGGATTCAACACCGTCTTGCGGTCCATCGCCTTGATCTTTACAGACAGCCGCTCAAATTGCTCATCGCACTTCTCCATCGTGGGGAGGTCGTCAACGTCCACACCCATGGCCTTTAGACACTGGCGGAGGGAATCCACCGCCTGCTTCGAATCTCCGCTCTGTGCAAAAATCCTCGACTGCAGCACATACGCAGGCGCCTTGTCGAGCGCTTCCCTCGCGTGGTCAAAGACTGTCTGCAATAAGTAATTGGCCGCGCTCTGGTGACCCATGTAAAGATAACAATCTGCAGCCCTGATATACAAATTAAGCGTCTCGGCATAAGATACATCCTCTACTTCCTCATCCCAGGGATTTGGCTGGAGGAGCGCGACGGCATTTGTGTAGTACTTGGCCGCGGTATGCCGCGCTCCGCTTTCCGTAGCTATCTCTGCCCTTTCCAGAAGAAGTTTGCGGAACTGGGCTCGGATGGGTATTTTCTTCTTGATGAGTTCCACCGACTCGCAGATATGCGATGCCGTATTTTCCTGCAATGCTGGATAATCGGAGTAATGCCTGAGGAGAGTTTGCGCAATCACGTAGTGCATCTTCCAAGCATTGCATTCCTTAAGCGCCGAGGCGGCTTGGATATACCTGTCGTGAGCGAAGCGAAAGTGGTCATCTCGATCGCTAGGAACAATGATGAAGGCCTGGACAGCAGACTCGAGTCCCGTGACAATATCCTGCTGCGAGTATGAGACAGCTTGGTGCTCCTCGGCCGTGTCTGAAGCATCCTCGTAGTAGTCAAACTCCACTTCCATCAACTTGCAAATCAGGTTGAAGGAAAACGTTTGTCCAAGCAAGGCAGCCCAGGCAAGAATCGACCTCGAAGCAGCTGGCAGCTCACTCAGACGGCGGGTGATGAACGCTGTGTCAAGCACGTCGTAGTCCTGTTCTCCCTTGAACTGCTCAAAGAGCTTGTCTAAGTCAAAGACCCACTGAGTATCGACGTAATCATAGTAGATGCACCTCTTCCGATAGCTGGCACTGAGCATCTCTCGCATGTAAAATGGGTTCCCTGCCGTCTTGGACTGGAGGACCAGGGCCAAAGGAACAACGTCTTCCATGGGTCGCGAGAGAGTTGTGGCAACGTACCGGACTATCTCCTCCTCATTGAGTGGCTCAAGTTTGATATGGGTAGTGCTGGGACCGCCATTCTTGGTGCGGTCGTCAGAATTTGGCGGATTTAATATTCTTTGTACCTTCTCAGTAGCAAGCTCTTCTGGCCGATATGTAATAACGATGACCATCTTAAGTCTAGCATTCACGATCTGGGTGATGAGTTCTATGCTCTCGTCATCTGCATAGTGCAAATCATCCAGGCAGAAACAGATGAATTTGTGATGAGTAAAAAGCCTCAAAACATCCAAGAACGTGTTCATTAGCCGATTTGTTTGCGTTGTTGCTCCAGCCCTGAGAAAGTCTTGCGTACTTTGAGCTGAAGAAGTAGAATTCGTAGATGCTCGTGGCGTCGAAGTGCCAGATAACTCGGGCGAGGAGCCCCGTCTTTTGAGCGCTTGCCTGAGAGTTTGATAGCCTACGGTCGAGTTGTTATGATCGACAGGCGGCAGGAGGAATTCGGGGAGACCAAGGATCTTGTGCAGCATCGGCCACACGGGCCGAACATACTGCTTTAGTGCCTGATGAAAGGGGGTCTCAGTGTTTCGTTCACCCCATATCTGCCGAAAAAGAGACGAGAGCAACTTCAAAAGTGGACCGTAAGCTGTTCTCCTCGCTGTATCGAACTTGGCTGTTGCACAGTAGCCTCTTCTTCGGGCATCTGAGAGTACGGAGCTAACCAGACAGCTCTTCCCGAGACCACCTGCTCCTTCGATGATTACAATCTCACAATGGCCATTCCTTCTGTATTTAGATGGGTTGGAAAGCCGTGTAAGACTCGCCCCAGATGAGTCAGTTGCTGAGTGATTTCGCGAGGGCTCGGAGCCGGTGCCGGTGCCGTCTTGATATTGGTCGTTTAACGAGATAGACAAGCTCTGTCTGTCCCATGGTCGGCGAGCTGCTGATCCAAAAGCCATATGTCCCACAGACCCGGCCCGCTGGCCCTTCTGACTGAGCGGGCCATCCGGCCGGCTAGTTCCCTCCCCTGAGCTACCGCCATCACTAGAGGCCTCTCCACCGTCGATTTCAGTGGACACACTCGATGTATCCGTGAGTCGCGAGGAAGCCCTATTGACACTCATCGAATGCTTCTTGGCAACCTTGTCAATGATCTTGAGAAGCTTTTCGCGCTCGGCTTCACGCCCTATCATTGCTGTTGGCAGCCTGAAAGAAGACGAGATGTCCTTGCTACCGATGGCCATGTCCTTGAGGGCCGCCAAGTTGCCATCTCCCAGCATCTTATGAACCAGTGCCAAGTCATGTCGAAGCCCGCTGGCAGAAAAATATCGCTCGCTCACGTTCTTGGAAGTGCATTTCTGAATGATACGCCCGATGACATCCGGAATATCCATGCGGATGGCGGATACACTTGGTATCCTCCGACTTAGCACACATTGGACGACGTCGAGTGGTGAGTCGCCTTGGAAGACTGGCTGCTGGGTCAGAAGTGTCCAGAACAGAATGCCAAGTGAGTATATGTCGGTTCGCGTGTCGGGCTCGGCGGGCATCCGCCCAGTCTGCTCCGGAGAAATATACTGCAGCTTGTACTTGGCACCCCGTTCCCTCGACAAAGCCGACCAGCCAGTGCTGGTTAGGCCGTGCTCGAACGACCTCAGCCCGGAACCCAGGGATACCAGCCTGACCTGGTTTGCTTCGAGATTGTAGTGGAAGGCATCGCCACGTATCTCTCCGTGGACTATTCCCTGGCCATGATGAATTGTTTCCAGGCATTGAGCGGCTCCAATTGCAAAGTCCAGAAAATCCTGCAGGCTGATCGGAGGGCCCAATCCACGTTTTTCATTCCTGTCCACCTCCCACCTGTCATTGTGCGAACGCGCAAAGTAAAACGCAGGGCCAAAATCCATAACGTCGAACAGATAGTTGGGGCCAGGGTATTCGTAAATGGTCACAAGAATAGTTCCCCTATCACCTTGCATCGGTGCCAACCGAATCAGATCGAGCGGCTTGGCGATTCGTTCCGCGTTCGTATCGATGCTGGCTACTATATGCTTGGAAATATGGTACGCCCTCTCTTCGCGAAGAACATGGTAGGACACTCGTGCAACGACCTGCTGTTCAACCAGGGCAGTATCCGATGAAACTACCGGAACGGGCACGGGCGAGCTTGGTTGGTAATCTCCATTCGTCTCATTCTGCTGTTTTGCAGTTGACGGCCGGTGTTCTGAAGCAGAAGATCGATTTGTCGGCACGAAGTTGGCGGACGGAGATGGATTCGACGAGCTGTAGAGTGCAGCAGGCGTTGTCTGGCTCGGCCCCGTCGTCGAATAGGGGGAGACAAACCTCGTCCCAAAAATATGCCAATTATCATAGGTCGAGTGAAATGGTGGGCGTGAGTCGTCCCAGCTATAGCCAGCAACCTGATTTAGCCTCTCAAAAATGCGCGCTGGCGACTCGAGTTGCTGGTCGTCGAGCAGCCTCGCTGCGGTATCCATGATCGCGGGAAGCTTCACAAGGTCGTCATGTTCCGCTCATGGCCTGAAAAGTCGGAGGGGTAGATCGGGACCCGGATATCGGCAAGGGCAAGGGCAAGGCCAAGCGGAGGGGCGAATGGGAGAGGAGAGACCTGAGAATGGCCGGAATTTTTGGTTGTGCGGTAAGTCGTCTGGATCGGATGCCCGCCCTTTTTTCGTTTCGGTACCTAGATGCGTGCGACCGGCGCCAGCGTGGTGGTGTCGACGATGTGTTGTGCGGTATGCAATCCGTAGGTGGCTTGTGGCTCTCTGGTGGAGTGGTGATTGTGGGGGGAAATGCCGTTTCTACCGTGCTGTTGCAGTTAGCAAGAGCTGTCGTGGTCGCGCGGTGGTGGACGACCGTGTTGATATTTGCGAGAAACGACTCCAAATAATGTCAAAATACTCTATTGGACCTCAGAGTAACTGCCTACCTCCAAGATATATTGCTACTCGGTAAAACAAATGCCTGATGTGGCGTATATATGGTTCGTGGGCTGTGGTCTGGTGATAGCTATGCTGGCGTCGGCGGCTTTAGCGACGAAGGTCACAGAGTGGTAATGGAACCCTGGAATACTGGCAAACTCAAAAAAAAAGGGTAAAAAACACCTGAGAGTGTTGACGAAAATGGAAAGCCACAGCAATAACCCAAAATAATGAACTGGTGACCCGATCCCAACAAAGCACGCACTGGACAAGCACCCAGGACCCTTGACCGAGTTTATTGGCTTGGTGTTTTATTGGGATTTGATGAGGGGGAGGAAACACACACCTATCCAAAGGAACAAGGCACTTGGCACCAATCCCCAGCATCTGAGGAAACCGCAATTAGGACGAAAGTGGGTTAAACGGTGGTCGGATTTCCAAGTTTTCCCATTTCCCAACGAGTCTCCATTCCGCCAGCAAAAGAGGACCTTGTCAGTTATTTTTTTGCCCCTCTTTCCCTGACTGATTAAACGGACTAGGGGTCATTCCGTTTTTTACGTACTCATGAACCAGACTGGAAGGCACGCATTGTACATTTATAGCCAATTTCTATGCATAGCTCATTGTTTTCCTGGATCTCTACTCAATTTCATGTGGTCCCAATACATTATTTATGTTCTCCTGGACCCTTATATACTTCTTATGTGCTAGATTCATCAGTTTACAGATAGCAATCTACCCTGTATAATTACCCATACATTCACCCAGTTCAGGTTTGTATCGTCAAGCTCGCCCCTCCCCTTTCCGACCCGCGTTGCCCGCAAAAACTTACAGCACACAGGGCAGCACACCGCATCCAATACCTTCCCTAGTCCGCCCCGGATCCGTAGCACAAAAGGCGCCAAGATGTGCGCGATCTGCCCTCGTTTTTCTAGTCATTCGCTGCTTCATCTTGTCCAAGTTCCCGCTACGAACGCTGCAGTGACACCACCACCCTTCCATCGGTACATACCTTACATTCAGCTAGACCTGTTTTTTTTTTAGCTTCTCCCATACGCCATAGCATACAACATTTCGTCTCATAACGTAGTGTACCTGCCTTTCCCCTCAGATTTTCAAACCTTTCCATCTTCTCCCTGTTTGCTCTTGTCTTAGGTATTTCTCTCCATCTGGGGGAACCTGAGATCTGTCGAGGGGAAAAAGAACGGCAAAAAAGCGCGCCATTGACGTCACACCACCCAGCCAAAGCCGCAGCAGCCAATAACCCGTAACCCGTGCCCCTTGTTACACAGAACTCATAATCTTCCTCATGCTGCATCATTTCAAACGCATGCAGCAGCGCACGTTTGTTGCTTTTCTCTAGTGTTCCCGTCAACTCCACGTGCAAGGCGTTCGTCCAAAACTGTCTTTTTCGTAACTCAATTTGGCGCCGATCTTGGGTGCCGAGCCCCCCTAAAATATTTTTATTCCCCACGTCCATCTAACTCTTTCTGACTAATAACCTGTAGCGCAATCCACAGCCACAGGTTTTGGATAGCTTGGTACGATAACTCTCGCCTTGGCAGTCGGCATTTGTGTGTATTCGATTGACGGTTCGTGATCGCTGCAACTCTTCCTGGATGTAAATATCGGTTCATTTTAATCTTCTACAAAGCAGACCGACTCTAAGGTTTGCATACAAGACAACAACTGGAGCCAACCCACTTTGTATTAGATTCTATCGCCCAGTCTAGACTCTATAATGAAGCTGCCAGCAAGATCCCGTTCTGCTCAGCCATAGTCTTGTTTATATGACCACCAAACCATCCCGACGCTATTTTGTCGCTTCCCAAATCCCAGTGAATATCAACCCAACCGAACCCATCGAAAATACCAAGAGCCAGATCCATCCATGCAGCTAAATGCAGCACGCGAAACTCCTGCTTTGGGTCCTCGTAATTGTTTTAAAATTTTAACCATCCATCATTAGTACTTTCAGTTCGCATACCTGGTAGGAATGCTAGTTTTAGGAAGGGTGCCAGCGCTGACAAAAGGCTGGTCGAGTCTGCGCTCAGTGTTGGCACGACCGTTGACAAAGTCGGGGTAGTTCAGAGTCAACTCAACCGCACCTGAGACAATGTTGTCAACTGCCTCGACACCGAGCATGAACGAGTGATCCTGGTTGCCGACTTCATATCTCCAGCTGCCGAAACGGCCGCGAGACCAGATGCCCTGCTCCTGGAGCTTGGGAAGAAGCTGCTTAAGGACACCCTCTCTCTCAAGCGCCGGAGTAGGATAACCGTGGTCGAACTTGCGGTGATAGGTCGAGACAATCTCATCCTCGGGCTTGAGCATCTCGGTGTTGATGAGACCCTGGATGCAGTCCTTGAGAAGATTCTTCTCATCCACAGGCTTCATGCCCGACTGGGAGACCTCAAGCATGATGGACCAGTAGGGGCCCTCCTTGGCCTCGCTGGATGCAGCCTTGCTGCCGTCCGCATTGTAGAGGGTGGGCAGCTTGACTCCGGCCTCGGGTTGGTTGTAAGGGGAGTAGTTGGAGAAGATGGTGGCGCGATAGAAGGGGCAGTTGTCCTCAGGGAAGTACAGCCAGCACTTATCGCCAATGCGCTCAGGACGCTCACCACGGATACCAACACCAATGACGTGGGTGGAAGAGTAGTAGAGGCCCTTGGAAAGGCTAATCAGCTCCTGGTTACCCATCTTCTCGACGAGCTGATCGACGGCCATGGTGTTGATAAGCTTGCCATAGCCGATAGTAGTGCCATCCTTGAGAGTGACAATCTTCTTCTCGGCGTCAACCTTGGTAACCTCACCCTTCTGGCCGTACCGCTTCTTCTCCTCAGGGAGAGTATCGGAAACGGCAATCCAGATACCACCAGTGCCGTCCCGCGCGGGAAATCTGAAGGTGGCGTTGGGGCCCCAGTTTCCGGCAACCTTGTTCAGGATCACGTTCTTGGTGACCAGCTTAAGGTTGGGAGCAGCGACACGCTCGCCAAGCCACTCGCATTGCATCTAATGTGGCAGTCAGCATTGAGACTCAAGCAGAGCCAAGTTTAAGCAGGGCATCCATACCTTGGTGGTGGGCACGGCCCACACCTTGTAGTTGTAGGGTCTCATGAAGATGTCGGCAACACCCTCGCCACAGGTGCGAAGGATCCACTCGTCAAAGTTCTTGGGCTTATCGGTAGCCACGCGGGAGGCCATGGCGGCATCAATCAGACCCTCAATGCATTTCACCTGATCATCTTTGGGAAGCATTGAGATGTTGTTCTGGAAGGGATAAGGGACCCAGAGGCCCTTGTAACGGACGTAAGAGATACGCTCATGAGTGTACCAGTCATCGTCCTTAGGGAGGGCCTCGTCGATGCAGTCGTCAAAGTACTTGTAGTGGGAGAAGATTACGTGCCCGCCAACATCGTAGAGCTGAGAAACTCAATTGTCAGCCAATCTGCCAGTGAAGCTCAAGGTGTCCGTCAAGGCGGTAGAGCGAAGAACTTACGAAGCCCTCGGGGGTAACGTCAGTGGAAGCGAGGCCACCAGCCTTCTCATTGGCATCGAGGATCAACCATGAAGGACCGTTCTGTTTGTTGAGGTCAGAAAGCTGTCGAGACAATGCGGGGAAATACACAGGTCGCATCGAAGGAGGCGGGGGGACGCACGATGTGGTTGAGACGTTTAGCAGCACCCAGACCAGTCGGGCCAGCGCCAATGACAAGAACGTCAACTTGTCTATGTGCAAAGGACGTGGTTAGTTATATTCCAACTAATTGGGCATTCATTGACTGCCATAGCAGAGCAGGGTAAATCAGAGACTGAGCTTACATGTTAGCCATTGTGGGGAAAGTTTAACACTTGTGTACAGGCTGGGGAATCTGAGGGTTTGTTTGGAGAAATTGGTGAGACTGAGGTGCAAGGTAACTCGCAACAGATCTCGAGATGATTGTTGGGGAAGGCGTGGTTAAAGAACAGGACAGGGCAGCAACACAGATGGAAAGACCCCCCCTCTTTGGGCCTGAGGAGACGAATGTGGTTCTGAAGGCGGTGACTTGTTCCAGCTTGGTTCGTTGCTACAGCTGCTAGTCCAGACCGCGACTTCCACTTCCAGAAAAAAAAGGGGGTCCAGATGGAGGGGCTAAAATTGTTTGACCCACGCATGGTTGGATGGAGTGGGTCATGCAACTGAAGAATCCCGCTGGGCGCTCGGATCAACAACACTCAACACCCCTGTCTGTTGGTAACGATCCCTGCGCACCAGCGCATCTCACCTGCAGCGTCTTGGGAGGGGACACGGCAGCTATCAAAGTTTAGTGATGCATCTATGCACGCAAGATATCCGAAGCGGTACCACGTTGCCCCTCCATCTCAACACGAAGGCAACCATCTCATTGTTATCAGAGAAAATAAGATTATTGCAACACCGAAACAACAACAGAGCGACAGGAAGTTAAATGAGGGCATGTGGAAAACCGGAACGATAGCGGGGGTAACGCGGCATCCCACCTGTGGGCAGCCAGGGGTGGCCTTAAAGAAAAAGGCAGGGAATAAGGACTGTCTCTTGCTGAGAAGGCGGTGATGTTTCGATTTTATGCCGAGTCCCTTTTTGTCGTTTGATGCAGCCTCCCGAAGCTCCGACGGCGGGAGAGACAGGGGAATGTCAGTGGGTGGCTGGATATCAACAGTTCCAGCGGTGCGGCTGTCTCAAGATTATGATTGACATTGTGATGAGCAAGCTATCTACACATGTAATTATTGATCCATATTTTCCTGTTGGTCAATGACAATTGACGAATACACCAACAGCTGCTGCTCTAGCAGTATCTAACGGTTCCAAGAGCTCGCCAAGTACGGGTCACAACAGCTGCTGCAGCTGTGTCAAGTGGGCAGACATGGAGCTGCTTCCGCCTCTTGTGCTCCTCAACCTTGTTTCAAACATCAAGTACAGAATGATCGCCGAAAGATCGATGCCACCATCCTACTACCGCTGACGATTCAGACAACTGGCCGACACGCCACAGACCGCGGCCTTTCTCCCGGTCCTGTCTGTGGGAGCCACCGGTTATGCAGTACTACCCGAGCAGAGTGTGGCAAACACACAAGCGGTGAATGTACATGTACATGATGCAAGCTGAGAGAGCGAAGCTTTCTTCAAATGCCGGCGCGGAACTAAAGCGCCTCTTGTGGCCGCATTTGTTCTATGTGCCACTGCGGATCAACGTACGTGCTGACAGGATGTTCAGAGGCCTAAAAACACATGATCCATCTCTCTGATCTCAAAACGTGGAGGCTGCGGCGGTTGGTTTGTTGATGTAGTCATAGTTTGGCATCCTCCTACCTTCATACAGACCCCGCCGGAGAACTCGGTTGACCATTGGATGTCTGAGGTTCAAGATGAGCATGGGGAGGAGCTTGGGCATGCCTTTCCATAGATGCATGCGCCGTTGACAAGCAAGCATGTTGGCGGTGATTCGAACTTTAAAGAGACAGCAAACAACACATAAATGATTGGATGGAGTCGACAACACATGTGACACAGAGATGGCTTCTGATTCGACGAGACATGCCTTCATGGCCTATGTCGCACAGAATCTGTAAAAGATACGCCCGTTTACTGCCACTGTAAATGAATGTTACTTATGCTGAAGTGTAGAACAAGATCTGAGAAAACCGTAAACTCAATCGCAAGGTTGCCCATTCGGGTTAGAGCATGATGAAATCTGCTAACGGCGCGACGCATTTGGGGCTATCAATGGCCCTATCAATGCCTCCGAAATGCACGGACCATTAGCCACATCATCACTAAGACTGCATGCTTCTCCCAAACAGTGCAAAAAAACAAAAGCAGCTCTTGACATGCTGCATCTCGTGGAAACGTGTGACTGTCAAAGCTGTCTGTTGGATTGAGACATTGTTGATCCACGGGCCTCGAGTCTGAGATTTTTTCGAGTTCTTGTTTGTTTGGCAATAAAGACACAAAAACGCAGTCAACCGTCAAATCTGTAATCTGTTCGTACCCCTGTCCCAATTTCCCAAACCAAAGGCCTTGATTGGCAGATTTCCAGATTTCCCCTGGGACGCAACCCACACCAGAGCGACAGGTCACAGCCGCCCCCTAAAAAAAAAGTCCCAACCTGGACGCCTGGCTCAAGCACCACCCCCGTTCGAGGAAATCCAGGAACGAGCCCTACCTACACCTCACAACACAACCACAACACGAGGTCTTCTCGAGGATATTTCCTGGATCACAACACGGTTTAATTGGCATTCTTCATCCACGCGCGCACCTAGTAGTTGTCGAATCTTCACCAACGGTTGCAGCAGGCTTGGCCATCCACTCGTTTCGTTTCCCCGTCCGACCGTCTCCATCTGCTGCGTTGAGGGCAACACCTTGACCGACCGCCGCGGCTTGGCTTTCTCTTCTCTATTTTCTGGACCCCGACATCTTCCTCGCACACACTCCACCACCGCACCTTGATCATTTCCACCAGCCGAGTCGTCGCAAACATCCACGATGGGCGTCGAAGACAAGAGCCGCGCCTCGGGCGATACCCCCCGAGATTCTCTCCCCACAATCAACCCCGACGTCGAGAAGTTGCAGCCTCCAAAGCCATCACTCCATCCCGCCGTTTATGTTAGGTGAGTTCAGCCGACCTGCGAGTGACGCGGCACGAATGCGTGTAATGGCTAAGTCGCTAATGCATTCCCTTTCTCAGCATCTGGATTACCCTCAGTTCGTCGGTCATCCTTTTCAATAAATGGATTCTCTCCACTCTTCAGTTCGGTAAGGACAACAATAGGACGAAGACGACGATGAGATGATGCTAAGACTGCTGCTTCGCAGAGTACCCGGTCATCTTGACAACATGGCACTTGACCTTCGCGACAATCATGACCCAGCTCCTTGCCCGGTACACGACGCTTCTCGATGGCCGTAAGACGGTGAAGATGACGGGCCGGGTTTACCTCCGCGCCATTGTCCCCATCGGCTTCTTCTTCAGCTTGAGTTTGATTTGCGGCAACTTGACCTACCTGTACCTCAGTGTTGCCTTCATCCAGATGCTCAAGGTTGGTTCCACCGCCAGTTCCATCATAGGACTCTCCGCCCGCCTTGGATATGCGCTGACACCAAGAAAACCTAGGCCACTACGCCCGTTGCCGTTCTTATTTCCAGCTGGGCTCTTGGCGTCTCCACGCCGAACCTTAAGGTCTTCCTCAACGTCTCCATTATCGTCGTCGGTGTTGTTATTGCCTCGCTTGGCGAGATTAAGTTTGTCTGGATCGGATTCGTCTACCAGATCTTCGGCATTGCCTTTGAGGCTCTCCGCCTGACCATGGTTCAGCGCCTTCTGAGCTCCGCTGAGTACAAGATGGATCCTCTGGTCTCTCTTTACTACTTCGCCCCTGTTTGCGCTGCAATGAACTTCGCGGTTGCCCTTTTCTGGGAGGTGCCCAAGATAAGCATGGACCAGATCTATGACGTCGGTCTCTTCACCCTCCTCCTCAACGGTCTTTGCGCCTTTGCCCTCAATGTCTCGGTCGTCTTTTTGATCGGCAAGACCTCTTCCTTGGTCCTCACCCTCTGCGGCGTGCTTAAGGACGTCCTCCTCGTCGTTGCCTCGATGATCATCTGGGGCACTCAAGTTACCGGCCTCCAGTTCTTCGGTTACAGCATTGCTCTGGGCGGCATGGTTTACTACAAGCTCGGTTACGAGGCGATCAAGGGCTATGCCGGCGAGGCCGGCCGCCAATGGGCAGACTTCGGTAACCGTCGGCCCATCCTGCGCCGAATCTCGATCATGCTCTTTGCGGTCATGACCATGTTCGTACTTCTCGGCGGACTTGCTCCCAGCTATGCACCCGGCATGGATCCCACCGAGTATCTCAATGATGCCAAGACCAAGATCAGCGGCATCATCAAGGCATAAGAGTGTGAGACAGTAATGCTTTTAAGGAATTAATGTGGCTCCCCCGATTTCTTTCATACAATATTTCCAAGTGCTCCGTTTCGCCTCACACACCCTTTACAATATGGAGTATAATACGAGCTGGAGTTATTTCTTCCTCATGTCGTCGAAAGCTCTTTACACTCTTTTGATCTTAGAAATGATGAGGCAATGTTGGAGTCCTCTTCATATTTCAAACATACAAAAATTTCGACATAATAAATCTGATGACTACGAAAAGCCGAACACGTCATAATCACCCCATTGCGAGTACATAGAGCGGTTTCTTTCTTCCTTTTTTTTTTTTCTTGTTGCCTTTGTTTTTCTGTGTATCCATTTTTGAGAGCACATTGTGGTTGGGAGAATGGTTGGGGAGAGAGAGGCTGGTTGGGAAGGGTCAAGGGAATGTGGTTTGCATTTATAGACGAGAAAAAACGAGTGGAACAAGGATAGGGTTCAATCGAATGGTATAGGGGGTACAGGTTAGGCTTAAAGGATTTGTTCATGAATGAAACAAAATTTTGCTATATATATGTGTGTCTCATGTGTGCTAGTACTGGTAGTCTTGATGCTTTCATGTGTGTATACCAGGAAGGGACGAGGTGTAAAATAAGTGATTAAGTATATGTAAAAGACGCAATCTCTGAGCAATCCTGCAATTTTGACAGTGATATGATAAAATGTGTAATGTGTAACGTTGCACAAGTAGATTTTTTTTGGGGGGGGAAAACAGTTTGACACATTCAGTGTAATGAGGAACGGGACGCGGAAATGAGAGAGAGAGAGAGAGAGAGAGAGGTAGAGAGGTCTTGAGAAAACTCAGGGGTAACTTTCAAAACAAGCCGGAGGTGAGGGGAGGGTACAACAAGTGACAGCAATAGTATGTATGGCAGGAACCGGGAGTGAGGATGGACTGACTGCCTGTGTGTTTGTATCGAACTGCCATTTCAATTGGCAAATACAAACAGACTTTGAGGTAAAATGAATGGAACCATGACAACATAAATACTTGTAGACATCCTTTACAAGCGTCCGGGGGCAAATCTCTGTTCTCTCTCTCTCTCATCTCGGTTGATTGGGGGTTTTGGTTGGCTATGGTATCACAGGTCAAGAAGACTAGGTAGGGCCGCTGTACTCAATACTTCATTGACTCGTCCTAGATAGAGTGTTGTCCCGTTTTGTATTCTTTTTAAATACCCATTTGCCGGAACATCACACTACCCGCCAGCAATCCCCGATATTCCTGGTTTCTACCACAACGCAAGAGGAGCTTTTCGGGGACCCGGCCTTGTTTTATCATTATGCGGAAATCGCAGGATATCATTGTGCAACCCAAACTCTGGGTTGGAGGGTGGTGGTAGTGGGGAACGCGATAAAACGCCAGAACAGAACCACAAAAGTAGCGTGTCGTTCAAATGCCGTTAAAAAAAATTCAGCTTAGTGAAGCTTCAGATTTTATTCCATAAGTTGCTGTGTACAGCCCCAAGAAACCCGTTCGCCCCGCCCAGCCGCTTTGAGGAAAAAAAGAACCATTTAGAACTCTGTTGGAGAAATTGTTGGTTAGTTGAAGCTGTCCACCTATTCAGGACTGTGGATAAAGACATACTGAGAGGGGTGAAGAACCACCGGTTCTTGCCGCTGGTGTAGCGCTCCTCGAGAACCTTCTTGATGTTCTTCTTGGCGTCCTCACGCTGGGAAACCTCCTTGAAAGTGTCGGCGGAGACGGCGGACTTGAGGCCCTCGAGCTCAAGGGTGTAGCGGGTGGGCATCAAGTGGTTGTAGTTGATGACCTTGATAAAGGGCTTGACCTTGGAGCGCTTCTCCTGTCTGGTCTTGGACATGCGGCGGGTGATCTTGCTAGGATACCGCTCGATGCCAGCAACGATGGCATGGCCGTAGGGGTGGGTCTTGCTGCCGTTGTCGACGGGGGAGATAATGACGACCTAGAACGATTGCCCAGTCAGTATTTCCTGTTATTCCTGCAAAATCCTCCTTCTCCCAAAGCAAGAATCGTTTCTCTCGCCGCTGCTGCTGCCGTCGTCGTCGTCGCCGTCGCCGCCCCAGCAAAGCCTTTCCATGACCATCGGTGTTTCTTCCTTCAATCCGGAGTCCCAATATCCCTCCAATTCGTGCGATTCGAAATTCCAATACATTACGGCGGCAGCGGCAGCGACAAGTTTAGGAGATTGGGATATGTTCGATGCGAAAAAAATGGCCGTACCTTCTTGCCGGCATAACGACCCCGGGTGACGAGGCACACTCTGGAAGTCTTAAGGAACTTCATTTTGTCGGTTCTGCTGGACAAGGTTGAGTTAGAGGCTGAAGAAAAAATTCGGGATTGGTCCTCTGGCAAGACTGGAGAAAGATGGCGACGCGACGTACCTGTTTACCTTTCCCTGAGGTCGACTGCGGGCACGGAGAGTGAGGCAAGAACCAGTCTTTGAGGAGGTACCCAAAATAATTTCCAGTTTGTGGGCTGCCAAAATTCGAGCGGGCAAACTTGGTTGGTCCGTGCCACGGGTCCTAAACGATGAGTAAGCGTGGCCTGTGCTCTTTTTTGAGGTGTGTCTCGACTTCGCCAAGCTCTCCCAACAGCGAAAAGTGGGGTAATCTGATTGAGGGGTCTTTGCTCATGATAGAACTTCCAAGCTTCGAACTTCGCCAATTTTCAAAGTACCACATCTCCAGATTTCATACCTGCCCACACTACGTGTAAACGTTCAATAATGGCTGCCCAAGCATATATCATCTCCCGCGTTGCGGACCCCATCTTTGCTGTGTTCATTGGCGCCGCTGCCGCTGCGACGAGGATCAATCGCGAGGAGAAGGAGAAGGGCAGGACAACACAGGAAACTTTGGATACACTCCGTCGGTATGTTTTTCAGTGTTTGCTTTCATGAGGTAGCATTCTCACTAATCTGTTCATTACTGCAGACGGTTCGGCCTTGCAAGAAGCTCATAGTCTACATTTTGTACTTGAGGACTTTTCATACATCCCGAATGATCCGGAGACGACAGAATCGACCAAGTCCCAATCATACCTGCGCAACCCACATTCAAAATATTAATCGACGCTGAAATCATCGCTTCCCATGAACCCATACAGTCATCACCGCTTCCCATGAACCCATACAGTCATCACCGTCACGATGCGTAATCCGGGCCATACTCCCTCTTCATCGCTTCCCGAACCATCTGTCCACAGAGCTTAGCGGTTGGGTTCGTGGCCACGGCCAACCCCTTTGCAGTTTGATTCCCGTATCTGCCTCCCATTGCGAAGTCTCTCGACGCATTTGTTTCGAAATCCAGCTTTGTCCACTTCGATTCCGGCCTTGAAGCGTCCACCGAGATAGAGTGCGAAACCATGAGCTTGGAAGTCCTGAGGTACATGGCAGCTCGCTGAGTGTGCGCATTTGCCAGCGTCTTGACAACCTGCGGTGACAATCTCGAATATGGCACGGTGGGAGTGAGCAGTGAGATGGCGCGATCCAAATCACTTAATGCCGTCCTTGATGCTTCCAACCGCTCGGTTTCGTCAACATTGTGGAGCAACGCTTCGGGCGACCTCGGGGCATCGGCAATCAGCATCGAATCGCCATACAGCCTCCTCAGCGCCTGGGCCCGGTTGTTTCTCACACTCGCATATTCCGGATACTGGTGGACTAGTTGGCCGAATCTCGAAATTGCCTTGTGATATCCCTCGACGACATCTGTTTTGGGATTTGCTTGCTTAACACTTGCAACCTCAAGGCTAGAAATGGAGAGGATTATATCTCGTTCTTGCTGGGAGAGCGCCTGGTATATTTCTTGATCGGAGATGTGCGGGTCTTTCGGCAGGGTTGGGTCAATTTGAACAGCGAGTGATGGATCCGACTCGGGATCCTTCATTTTCTCGAGGACGTTGATATCCCGCAGGCTTAACGATACGTGTTCCATTGTGGGCAATTGCTGATACGCCTTCTGGAGGTTCGTTGATTATGATGCAGCAGAATCTAGTTCTTCAGTGCTGGTGGGTGTTGTGTGTCTCAATTGGCAGTGCTGCGAGCTGGTGCTGCGAGGGGAATCAAATCTTGACTGAAAAATAATACTCAAATGACCGCAATGGGCACACTGATGTTTTCGTTGGGGTGACAGATATCTGTGAGACGTTCCCAGTCCTGGCTGAGGGGCAAAAGCGGGTGGGAGGACCGGCACGGGGTGCTGGACATCAGGGTGTTGGAGGTCACCTGAGTCGGTCATCAATGATTATTTCCTTGGTGACTTACTAACCACGAACGCTATTCAACACCAAAAACTGTCAAATGCACGGAATCATTTTGGTCGTTTACATGCGACGGTCAGCAACGGCCATAGACCGACAAGGTGCGGTGTTGGCTGTATAGCTCGGCCAGGCGCGGCTTTGTTCGGCTTTCGTGGGAGATCAGCACTACGGTGCCTTTCCGCGTCCCCACAACCCGAACGGCCCTTGCTATCCCGCAAAGCGTGTTTCCTCGACTCGGCTTTACCTCTCGTCATTCTTGGGAAAGGGTCTCAGCAATTAGGTTTGGTTTCGTCTGAAGACGGAAGGTGGTGCACCTGCAGCCGTGGGGTTGCAGCATTCAACTTGGGAACATGGAAGCCAATGGGAACAACTGGAATGGCAGAGGAACGAGAAGTCATCTCCCTGATACCGAGAAGTGACTATCCTCATAGGAACACCGGAAACGAATCCCTTCGTTTTGCTAGCACGTAACAGCTTGAGGCAGGCCGTCTCCCGTGGGCTTCGACTAAGATTCAATTCGGGAAAAACGCCCCAACGATAAGCTCAGCACCCGGACCACGAGATCTGTGACGTACACTGCCGGGGCGTGGGTGGTGGTGTAGCTTGCTCCCCGTTGTCACGAACGGAACCCCAGAAAGACAAGGGCCTTGTTAAGCCGACCTACCGTTATGCTTCTGCTCACTATAAATCCGCCTGGTGCCCTTGTTTCCTTTGAACAACATTTCTTGCTATCTAGAATCTACGTACCCATTTCCTTTTTGAAAATCATTATCATTACCGTACTTTAATTTCCAGACCGCCTACAATAAGAAACCGTTTTGTGAGCATGTCCCCGTCAGCCACCTCGGACCTCCCGGTACACTCAAACTCTTACTCCCCTTCGCGAACGTCGGACTACGCCGTCCAGAGCCCCGCCCACAACTTCACCGGTTACGATCACATCACCTGGTGGGTTGGTAACGCCAAACAGGCCGCTTCCTACTATAGCAGCTACTTTGGCTTCAAAACCGTTGCCTACCGCGGTCTTGAGACTGGCAGCCGCTACTTTGCCTCATACGTCGTTGCCAACGGTGACGTCCGCTTCGTCTTCACCTCACCCCTCCGCTCATACAAGCACCTGCCGGAAGACGAGCCCATCTCCCCAGAGGAAAGGGCTCTCCTCTTAGAAATTCACGATCATCTCGAGAAGCATGGCGATGCAGTCAAGGACGTGGCATTCGAGGTTGACAATGTTGATGGTGTGTATGCCAATGCGGTAGCCGGAGGCGCAACCTTGGTACAGGCTCCCCAGACAACGGGAAGCAAAGAGTTTGGTTTTGTTCGCACGGCTGTCATTCGCACATATGGAGATACCACACATACCCTCATCTCTCGTGCCGGTTATAGCGGACCTTTCCTCCCTGGGTTCCGGGCCGCCTCATCACCACCCTCAACGATCACTTACCCGGCCGTCAATCTCAACCGCATTGATCACTGCGTTGGCAATCAGGACTGGGACGAGATGGACGATGCTTGCAAGTTCTACGAGGCTTCTCTCGGATTTCACCGGTTCTGGTCGGTGGATGACAGCCAGATTTGCACCGAGTTCAGCGCGCTGAGCAGTATTGTCATGGCCAGCGAGAACAATCTCGTTAAGATGCCAATTAATGAGCCTGCACGGGGAAAGAGGAAGAGCCAGATCGAGGAGTACATCACCTTCAACTCTGGCCCGGGCGTGCAACATATTGCATTGCTTACCGACAATATTCTGGAGACCGTTGCGTCGATGCGCGCTAGAGGCGTTGAGTTCATCAATGTTCCCAAGAGTTACTACGAGACCATGCGGATGAGGTTGAAGACGGAGAGGAGGAACTGGGAGCTCAAGGAGGACCTCGATACGATTGAGAAGTTAAACATTTTGATCGATTATGACGAGCGCGGTTACCTGTTGCAGCTATTCACCAAGCCGCTGATGGACAGGCCGACAGTGTTTGTCGAGATCATCCAGAGAAACGAGTTTGATGGATTTGGTGCTGGCAACTTCAAGAGTCTGTTTGAGGCCATTGAGAGAGAGCAGGCCGAGCGGGGTAATCTGTAATTATTAACTTTATCTATGTACATATTATGGTGCAATAGCCTTGAGGTTATTGTTTACTCCTGTCCTGGATGGGACAGGATGATGCAGTCATGAATTTGAATTTTGAGTTCTCTATTTGCAGCCTTTGTGAGCTGGAATAGCTTGTGGTGTTGTGTTGTCCAATAACGCTCTTGCCGTCTCGCCAAATATGCCAAATACCCCGGCGGCCCCTTTATTGTGGATGTCACAACCTTCCATTAACGGCGCGTAAGTCTTTAGCCATAGCCGTTGCAGTTCTTCTAGCTTCGTAGTTGTAGCTCAATTCTGATCTCTCAATTCTGATCTCTCAATATCTTCCGATTTTGGTTGCCGAGGTCTAGACCTCTTGTAATACCTCATGTGCGGCACCTATGCTACTAACCAACCAAGTTTGTCAAACAACCAACTTGGCCCCTTTTATCACACGCCTGGTTAGGGTCTGAATTCACGCTCGACTCAGACGCAATCGATCTAGTGTAGCTCAGTGGCTTAACCTAAAGCTGAGCCCATCTTTTGGTTTCTCTTGATCAGGAGTCTAGATTTCGAAAGCCCAGATCTCAATAGTCTAAATAAGATCCTTGCTCACCCGCGAAGGCTTCTTTTTCACGATACTAACGCCAGTGGCATTTCCACTTTTGAGCATTCTGGTCGGCTTCACCGTAAAAAAGTGGGTCACATTGTCGGAAGGTGATCGGCGATCCAGCCGGCCGGGTCTCGTCCCGCCGTCAGTCCCGCCGCCGGCTGGTGCGCTAGAAGTCTTGGCAGCAAAATTTTGTTCCGGCGCCAGCAATGCCGGGAAACCTGACGGATGGAAATGGGATTGACCGCTTCTTATTTCCTTTCCAAGTCTTTTAAGACAGCCATGTGGTGAGAGGAATCCAATGAATAGCTTCAACACGTCGTCAGCCCCACATCGATAGGGTCATGTAGAGATTGTTTGCATCAGGTCGGTGCTAGAAAGGGACGGGAAGCGCGATCTATAGGACCATCACGATGTTGTCTGGATCAAACGTTCTTGGCTTGTGTTTTGAGCCGTGCAATTCCTGTCCACCTATCTCAAACCGACGAATAACTGGTGTTGGCTGGCGTGTCCCTTTCCAGTCCCTTGCAGGGCAGAGCGTGGTTTGCCTTGCCAAGCGAGGTTTTCTGCAACTTTGAGATTGGCCTGCCCCGCCCCCAACCGCCCTTCATCGGTTTCCCATCCCTGCCGCCCCTGACGTCACGCCTCTTGGCGCCCTGGGACTGACAGTCGGTGGCAGATCGACAATCTTCAAATCTGCAAGCGGGACCTTCCCATGTTGGTCATCCGAAATTTCTGCGATCATCCATCCCATCTATTTTTCTGTGGTGTCCAATAACCCGGATGTAGTTTTCTGTATCCCGAACCCATGGATGGCCACCACCATCCAACCATATCTGCAAACTGTGATATTATGTTTTGGCTACGTACACACCAACATCGTATGTTTAGCACAAGATTATCGTTCGAGTAGAATGCGAGAACTGCCACGAAGTCCACGCTTGTTCGAGGTATTATATTTTTGCCCAATGCTACTCCCTGCGTAGGACGGCAGTTCGGCATGCCAGACAACATCTCTGGAGAAATCCGTAGTGTATCATGGATATTGAAATACCGCTCTCTCCCAAGTTGTGGGATGTGTGCGAGTGGGGTGTGTTGATCGGGGACCACGCGCGGTCCCCCGAAGAAGTGGAACTCTGATGATGCGTGGGTGTGCGTGTTCCCCAGAAATTGGAGAAAAAAATAAAGGGTCACAGACGGCTACGCCGACCTCAGCCTAGGAAGCTGAATTGGTAGTCGACCAATGCATCATCGAGAGACACTGCCGACTCGGTACGGCGCTATTTACACTACAACAAAACAGCCCTCGTGGCTTTTCAGGAAGGGAGAGTCCGATCTAAGACACCCCAAAATGGCAGAGTCCCGGAGGGGACAGGAAGCGACCAGGGACTAGCAGGGAGAAGATAATGGAAAATGGTAAAAAGCAAGGAACATGACAGCAGCAGCGTGCACACGGAGCTAGGGGCATTGCTTCCAGGATCCCACCTCCAAAGGAACGCAAGAAAACGACCCGCGAAGCAAACAAAACTTTGGAAATGTCTGAAATGTGTGCAACAACCCACCAAGATGTACGCTGTCGGTTGTTGCTACGAAGTGTGTTGGGTTTCGCCGCTCGGGTTCCCACACACCGTTATTTTTTCCAGCTCAATCTAGAAAAAAAGTAAGCGGCAGAAAGAGGCGAGTCCCGTCCAAGTGCGCGTTCGAAGCGCTGCGTCTCATGTCTCGCCGTCTTCCTCGCATAACGTCATAGTTCCATAGTCCCCTTTTAGGCCAATACTGGGGGGGCGCAGAGGCGTTGACCAACTTTCGAACCCACCACTGCACACCACACCACCTACCCAAGTCCACAGGTCCTCCACCGGCCACGCGCTTTCTAATCCATCTATCCACCAGACATTCAGATCCATCCAGCTGCTTCCCTCCCGTCCGTTTGTCTTGGGGCTCCTGGTTACCTATTCCCGTAACCTACCTTAATTGACAGCTGCAATGATCTGAGGACGTTGTTCCCCTTCTCGGCATCAAGAATTCAACCTGACGTCTAGTCTCCCCCCCCCCTACCCTACTGCCCTAACTGCCTTAACCGTGTTAGCGGCCCTGCATTCGTCTCATCTAATAACTCAACTCCAACCCAAACGCTACTCAGGCTTCGATTGTCTTGATTCTGCTGCTCTGGGATCTCCCGGACCCCAAGACCTGAGCTCTGGAGACCGCAGCAAACGCATGCACACCCACGCACCCGGTGTCGCGCGGCCAGAGCCACCACCTGCCAACGACGTCATCAGGAAACACTGGTACAGACGTGGATGAGGAATGCGCAAAAGAGGCACCAAACCCAAAAAGTCACGACAAGCCAGGAAAAAGTCTACCTCGTCGTCAGCATCTTCCTCATCGACCAGCATTTCAAATCCCGACGACGCTGATAATGGTCTGCTCCAGTCTGTTTCTGACTCATTGACTGCCCAAAAACAACAAATGCCGGCCGATCTGGGAGGGAGTAGAGGGTCCCAGCCGTCTCACCTCTCCGACTCGGCCCCTCAGTCTTCGGGCAAGAAATCAATTGCGTTCAAGGAGCTCTTCGAAAAGGATGGCCAGCCCACCAAGGGCAAGTTTACCCACGTGGAGCCGGAAGTTGAACTGGGAAACGCGCAGCGGCAGTTGAACGAGTATCGTGAGAATCTGGCAAGGCAGATAGAGATGAGAGAAGCGCCGGGGCCGGGAATTTCGTTGTCAACCCACGAAAGGATGCGGGTCTCCCCTATCCTGGAGGAGACGTCGCCTCCACAGGTGACATCTGGGTCGGAGCCAACCACGACTTCGACTGAGTCCGGCAACACTGTTCGAGGAATAACAACACCAAGTACGGTAGCTAGGACACCATCGTACCCTTTCCCTCGCATGACGCCTCCTGCCTTCATACCATCGTCGATACACCGCCCATTTACGACACTCTCGCCCACCAATCCTCCAGCAGCAGGAGCGCCTGGTGCCCAGTCTCCGTTCGATGTCTTCCGGGGCCACGACAGCGTTCTTTCGAATCCGTCGACCCCCGCCTCAACCTTGACATTTCTACCAACTGGAGTATCACACCCAGCGACGGAGCAGTTCGACTTTCCAAGCCCTAACCTCTACGATTTAACGTTGATGCTAGCAGCGGAGCCTGGGCTTGATGCTTGGTGGAACACTGTAGTTCAAATAATGGTTGACGTGTACAGGGCCGAGAGAGTGACACTTGCGGTTCCGGCGGACTCTACTGACATTGAGAATGTCCCGTGGGGGCAGAAAGCCACTTTCAACGCCCACCGTGAGGATGACTTGAGCTTGGGGTATCTAGCCAGGGGCTCGAGCTTTATGCCCGGCAGCAATACTGATGAGCTGTCAGAGGGCATCTCCCAACTTGGTGATCTCACAAGGCTACAGGAACCCGTACGACCCGGACTCCAAAGCAGACACTCGTTCACGGCATTTGAGGACAAAAAGGGTGGGCGCCCTGCTGGAATTGAGCGAACTTCGCCCAATCCACGCCGACCGGACATGCCATCGAGGAGCAAGACCAGCCATGGGGCTACGACACTTTTGGGACAGCATGGCTTAGCTGATGAAAGCGATGACATTCACCCTGAACTGAGCCAGAGAACACTAGAGGAGCATGATGCGCTGGAAGAGCAACAGAATATACCCAGTTGGGAAGCACCATTTACGACTCCTAGAGAGGGCCACGGCAAAGTGCTAAATGTCCTCCAGGCTCTTGACTATGAAGCCGACCCTTTGATTGATCACAACGGTGTCATGAGAGTTCTGGAGCGCGGTAAAGTCGTGGCACTGACCAGAAATTACCCATATCTTGGGCAGGCCGCGATGGACTCGCAAAAACCAGCTGATCAGAGAACCCCAGCAGGCCGACCAAAATCGCCGGAGGAGGGCCGGAAGAGGTCAAGAAGGCAGCGATCCGATTCCGCCTCCAAGCTCTCCTCACTCCTCGGCAGCGCAACGACGTTTACCCCAGCTTCAAGTCGAACAGCCAAAGGTCCAGTGGATTCGACAGAAGACAAAAAGTCTGCAAATCGCCGATACGAAGAGTATGAACAAACCCCCCCTTCGCCATGGTCACAGTCTCCGGCACCCTCTCCTGCGATCAGGCCTGAACCCAACGAGAACCCCTTCTTCACCGACGCAATGGTGGATGAGGACTCTTTCAACCCTTCATCATCTGCGCCTGATTACTCGGCAATAAGACCGCCAGAAGCCATCGGTGTTGATAACTCGTGGACCGTGTTGCACATTCCGTTGACGCATCTGTTATTATCGAAACCCAACCCAACATTCAAGCTCGATCCGGTGCTTATGGAGCAAAAGATCTCAGCACGGAAATTCGGGGACTCTTCGGCAATACACAGCTCCTCCCCCGAACGCCCACTCAAGGAGAAGCACGCACCGATTGCGATACTTTCAATACTGAGCCCGTTTATACCTTATCCATCCTCCCTTCGACATTCTCTAGAATACCTCGCGCCTCATCTCGCCACTTCCTTTTCCATGTGCCGCCATTATACCAATCTTGAAATTGAACTCAGCGGATTGCAGAAACGGAGACCTCAGACGGCAGGATTTGGTGCTATTGGTCCCGACGGGCGACCTCTCGCCGACCCGACTGCGTTGGCTTCAATGGCATATGCCACGGAAGACGCCGCATCTCAACGGTCTATGGCTGGTAGCATCACTAGCCCCAGCGACTACTCTGGCCCCTCGCGGAGTACGGCAGGCTCACCAGCCGGAACTCCTGGTTGGGATCCAGCTGCACGAGGATTGCTAGCGGATAAGAGAGGTCCAGCTGCTAGTCCTGCGCCAATGATTGGGATGACTGGTGATAGTTACTTTAACTCGATGCCCAGGACTGGAGCAGGGAGCAGTGGGCATCGTACCAGACGAAACTCTAAAGAGGCCGACAGAAAGTCCTCCCTGCGGGCATCGGGAGCAAAGGGGCAATCCCAGGAACCTGTGTTGTTTAGCCCTAATGCGGAGGACACACAGAGCGATCTTGCTCGGAGGGACTCGGACGATACGAGACGCACAACTTCAAAAACTGAGACCTCGCTTGACGAATTGGTTGTATCGGCGGCTGGCGACAAGAGGCAATCGACTACACCTGGATCTACGCACCGGCATACGCAGCTTCATTCCTATGGTGCCGACTTCGCGTCCACATTTCAGTCTCTGCCGCCGAGTTCTACGATCGGCAAAGGAGTTCCTTCTGCGCAAGTACCGTCCAGGACTGGATCACTATCCCAGCCTCAGGGCGAAATGACTCCCCCTTCCGACAAACTCAAGGGTCTTATACTAGATTCATTGCCTGCCCATGTTTTCGTTGCTCTGCCGCAAACAGGTGAAATCGTATGGGTGAACAGTAGATTTCTCTCATACCGTGGCCAGACCTCGGGCGATCTCGCGGTCGACCCATGGGGCAGCATACATCCCGACGACCGGGATGACTACCTCCGTGCCTGGAGCTTGTCTGTGAGGACCGGCGAACAGTTCTCGAGGACTGTTCGGATCAGGCGTTTTGATGGAGCCTACCGGTGGTTCTATGCGCGGGCAGTGGCCTCCAAAGACAAACGGGGAGTTATAATGCAATTCCTCGGCTCTTATATGGACATCCACGATCAGCACATTGCAGAACTCAGGGCAGCTCGACAGGAAGAAATCGAAGCCTCGGAGGCGAAGCACCGCTTGCTTGCCAACCTCATCCCTCAGATTATTTTTACTGCCACCGAGGACGAAGGAATCACTTTCGCAAACGAACAGTGGCTCTCATACACCGGACAAAGCTTTGATGATGTCCTAGGGCTTGGATTCATGGACTTTGTCCACCCGGATGATCTTGCCAAGTGCCGGATACCGGGGGACGGAACTCAGAGTCCAGTCGCGAAGAGTGATCATAAAGGACACGGTTACTCGGGCTCCGTTGACAGGGCATCATACATGAGTTCAAAAACATCAAGCGTCTCCGACATCAACATTCGGGGTATCCACCAAGCGCTGTCACGGAATAACAGTTCGAGTAGCAGTTCGGTCTATGAGCTCCCGACAGCTAATCTCACGGCTCTTGCCAAGAAAGGGGTGATCAGAGTCTCCACAGATAGCAGCGGGCGGCTCTCATACACGACCGAGATACGGTTGCGCTCTAAGAGTGGCGAGTACCGATGGCATCTCATTCGATGCGTTGAGATCGATAACGTCGACTTTGGTAACGGTGCCAGCTCCTACTTCGGCTCCGCAACCGACATCAACGACTTGAAACTCCTCGAGACGAAACTAAAGGAAGCAATGGATTCAAAGGGCCGGTTCCTCAGCAACATGTCGCATGAAATCAGGACCCCGCTGATAGGAATCTCTGGTATGGTCAGTTTCTTGCAAGATACGACGCTTAACGAGGAACAAAGAGACTATACCAATACTATTCAGACCAGCGCGAACAGTCTCCTCATGATTATCAATGACATCCTTGACTTGTCCAAGGTGGATGCAGGCATGATGAAATTGAACTTTGAGTGGTTCCACACGCGGTCCTTGATTGAAGACGTCAATGAGCTGGTCTCCACCATGGCGATTGCGAAGCGTCTCGAACTGAACTATGTCGTCGAGGAGGATGTGCCTTCGTGGGTCAAAGGGGACAAAGTGCGGATTCGGCAAGTCTTGCTCAATGTCATAGGCAACGCTATCAAGTTCACCAACCAGGGCGAAGTATTCAGTAGGTGTAAGGTGATTACTCCTGACCATGAGATTTCGCCCGAGGAGATCATGCTGGAGTTTTCGATTATCGACACGGGCAGAGGGTTTTCCAAAGAGGAGGCAGAGTTGATTTTCAAGCCATTCAGTCAAATCGATGGTAGCAGTACCAGGCAGCATGGCGGAAGCGGGCTTGGGTTAGTTATTTCCAGACAGCTTGCTGAATTGCACGGAGGTAAAATGGAAGGAACAGCTGAGTTAGGAAAGGGCTCAACCTTCACGTTTACAGCCAAGTTTGGATTGCCTACCGAGTCGGACCATCCTGATGGGACATCTATTCCTCAACCTACTCCCGGCCTGATTCGAGAAGTCCCCACCTCTCCTGTCCAGTCACCTTTGTCAAACGTTTTCCGCAGCGTCCAAACGATGAGCCCATCTTTGATCGACCCAGGATACAGATCGCCGGCAATGGCTTCTAGCGGTAGTTCGGAGCTATCTATGAGCTCTACTCAAACTCATCTCACAGAGCGGTCGTCCATGTCCTCGGTGAGTGGCCTAGTGCGCTTCAGCGAGGCTGCCCGAGCCAGTGGTCAAGACTTGTCTCAAATGAAGCTGGAAATGCCATCCCGGCGAGGCTCTCCAGATACCAACCCAACTCCAATGACTTTCAGCGACACGCAGAACGCCGCCCGTCTCGGCACGCCCTCCTCGCAGGAAAAGGTCAAAGTCAAGCATATCCCACCACAAATGTACTCAATCCTCATCATCTGTCCCCAGACCCACAGCCGTGAAGCAACCACCAAGCACATTGAGATGACTCTTCCAAAGGATATCCCGCACAACATCGTTGCAGTGGCTTCAGTATCTGAAGCTCGCGCGCTGGTTGCGGACCGCTCGGTGCATTTCACGCATGTTGTCGTCAATTTACCGACTCCTGAAGAGATCATTTCTTTGATTGATGGAATCCTGAAGGTTGAGACTCAGCCGACTGTTTTGATACTTTCGGACTCTGTCCAGCGGCAGGCAGTGCTGAAGCAGGCTTCGGGCACCAAGTACGAATCAATCTTGACTGCTGACCCGAGAGTCACGTATATCTACAAACCTGTCAAGCCGTCCCGTTTCGCCGTCATATTTGATCCTACCAATGAGCGGGATTTGAGTATTGATCGAAATCGGTCGACGGCCCAGAGGCTTGTGGATTCTCAGAGGCAGAGTTATCTTGATATGGAAAGGAGGATGGGTGGAAGGGGGTACAAGGTGCTATTGGTGGAGGATAATCCGGTGAACCAAAAGGTGCTGCAAAAATACTTGAAGAGGGTTGGGCTGGAGGTTGAGATGGCGGGTGATGGCGAGGAGTGCATGCAAATTATCAAGAAACGGGGGTGGGGGTGGTTTGCGTTGATTTTGGTGAGCAACTATACCTTTCTTTTTCCTTTTTCCTTCCAAGATATTCACCTACTGACGACATGTGTGTACTGCAGTGTGATTTGCATATGCCCAGGAAAGATGGCTACCAGGCTTGTAGGGAGATTAGGGAATGGGAAGATAAGGAATTGGAGAGGGTTAAACGGGAGGAAGGAACAGACGGCAAAAGGTTGCCAATTATCGCGTTGAGCGCCAACGTCATGAGTGACGTTCAGGAAAAGTGCATCGAGGCTGGGTTTAATGATTATGTGACGAAGCCGGTGGATTTTATTGATTTGAGCGGGGCGTTGTCAAAGTTTTTTTAAAGGGTGGTTGATGTTGTGGATGAAGTGGTTAGAGACAGACACAACTCTATGGGTGGGTTTTACTGCGGTATGGTTTCGAGTAAGGATTTTGGGAATTGGTGGTAAAAGGAAATGGAAATGGAAATTCGGTGGCTTATAAACAGAGAGCAAGAAGAAGAAGATATAACGGAAATTATTGTTGGTGCTCGTTATCCTGTTCAATTTTTCTCCTCCGCATCATCATCATCATCATCATCATCGGGCTTTTGGGGCCGGGTAAGGGAAGGGAAGGGAGTTCTTATTTCGGTGTTCTTTTTGGTTGTTTTCACTGGAGGAAGCGAGGGAGGAGGAGGAGGAGGAGGAGAAGAAGAAGAAGAAGAAGAATAAAGATATACCTTGGTACACTAGGAAGGAACGGCACTACATCATCATTATCATTTACATATTGTTTTCCTATTTACGATAACCGTCTTTTTTTAATATTAATTTTCGCTCTTTTCGTTTGGGTTGACATTTTGTATATATGAAAGATGTAATTTTCTTTAGCACAAGGAGAGAAGGAAAAGGGGCAGGGATAGGGATAAACAAGCTAAGGGGTGGAAGGATGGGAAGGGAAGGAAATGGAAAGGGGAACGAAACGGGGAAAAGAAAAAAGCATTATATATAGGCGTTTTTTTATTGTTTGTTTGTTTGTTGCTATTGTTGTTTGTTATTTTATAAAGCGGAAAAGAAAGTATTTTTTGTTTATTAAATTTGTTTCATTTTAAGTGTATGTTTGTTATTTGATGTTGGGGGGGGGGGGGGGGGTTCATGAGATCAATTATGTTGCTTTATTGTTTTGCTTTACACTTCTTTTTTATGATTGATGGAGCGATAGAGGTAAATAGGGCATTATATATTGTCATGTATTTAATCTGTAATTAGGTACCTCCCCTTTTTTTTTTTTTTTTTTAATAGTTTAGATTGGTTGCTTGATAGTTTTGTAAGTAATGATGTGCTTGAAAGAAAGAAAAGAACTTGGTGGCTTTGCTGGCTTTGCTGGCTTTGCTAGCTAGCTTTGGAAAGACAAAGTTCAGTCAGCTGAACTGTCACTTACTCGGTTGTCCAATTATTAGATATATTATACTACTGGTAACTCTAGATATAAATTCCTGTATGTACAGCATAACACGTACTATCTACCACTTCTTGAAAAGTTTTTAGTTGTGCTTGCTTGAGGAAAACTATTGTAGGAATTAAAATATTTGTTCTCTCCTGTTTCTTGATTTATTTTGGAGTCATGTAAATAAGCCTGTGTTTATAAGTTTTAAATACCCTAACAAATAAAAACCCTGAACCATTTTCTTTTTGTTAAAAGAAAAAAGGATAAAATGCCGAATATGGATTTGGTTGTATACGGAATAGATTAGAACTTTGTAAACGGAATCTGAAGAATAACAAATAGTTCTTCATTCAGGCTCGTGCTGCTGCTGGCTTCTAATGTACAAGGTTGTGGTGTTGTGTTTGAACGTTTCCTCTTACTATGTTATGCTCTGCTATGCTATAGTGCTCTCTATCTCTCTCTCACTCTTCACAAATCTTTCCCTCTTTCCGTAAGATAAACCGAATACATTTCAACGAGATACAAATGGTCAAGGAAAGTCATCAACGATAAGCGACAAAAGACAACAGAGGTTCGATGGTGTAGTTGGTTATCACGTCAGTCTAACACACTGAAGGTCTCCAGTTCGAGCCTGGATCGAATCAATTGAATCAAACCTGGCTGTGGTTATTTATATAAATGCCTCATCGGAAATCTTTTTTTCTTCTTCTCCTGTCGTTTCACTTTTGGATGGATGGATACGGCTGGGGTGGGTGGATGATCCTTGTTTTAAGAAACTTGGGATAAAGGGAAAAGAAAGTTGGGCAGCCTATCTAGTGGGGATAAAGCAAGTCACTCGTTTGATAAATACGGATGAAGATGAAAAAAACAAAAAGGCCAAGCTAAGTTGATGTGTGTTTGGTCTTTTGTTTTCCTCTAGTTTACAAACTGTATCCAATGGATAGGTAGTACACCTTGGGTTCACTTTCCTATCTCCTCGACATGCTGTAGCCTAATCCTGCGTGTTCGGGTAATCAACTAATAAGAGATCTATTATTATGGACTGGTTACGTCGAGTTTCGCCGTTCAGTAGGGAGACCAGGTTTTTGCCGTAGGCAGGTAGTCGTCTGCACGACATGAAGAGTACTTTGACTGTGTTTGTTCAAAGAGTCTGAGGCACCAACATAACTAGTTTAGTTAGTTCATCACACTCGCCACTCCCTTCTAACACGAGTTTCATTGGACAAAAAGAGACCGAGTCTAGCAAATGAAAAAAGAAGAACATACATCAGTAAAAAAGTGGTTATCCAACCAGACAACACTGGCCCGGTATCAACGACCTCTTGGCTCTTAGCCACTGCATGTCCCGACGCAGCCCAGGAACATCACGCGCGCATGCTTCTTGCCCTCGCCGTTTCCTCCTGACCAACCAAGCAGTTTAAACTTTGGCTGACCTCGCATGGACCGCAGTTTGAGAGCGCAGAGAACACCAAGTCCCGACACGTAACCTAGTCGCCACCAATCCATCCATACCTTCATGACCTACCGAGTTGGAGGGTAACACAGCATCTCTTGCAGTCGGGGAAATAGCACGTGGATACTCCCCTCTGCTCTAAAAATGCAATCTTCTTACTGAGCGGTGAAGAAAAAGAGACATATCACCTTAAATGAATGACTTGTCATTCCGTCACTTCCCAGAGCGATCTCCGTCTGTCAATCTTGCTCGTCCAATCCAGAACGAAAACAAGAAGAAGAAACACCCGCGATGCAGAGACAGAAGGGCCAGATATGCAATGCCCCTGCTCCGTCAGATATATGAATAGATTCCTTAAATCTCGGAACTGCCTTCATCACTCGGCGAATTCCAATTCCTGCAATTCCATATCGACGTCGGGAGCAGAAAGGGACAACAAATAGGCCATCTCCTGCACGCTTGCTAGCAATAAGTCTAGTAGCTGTAATTCGCCACCATGTGTATTTGCGCAATACGTTCTTCATCCAAACCTCTTCACCTACGTGATGGAGGTGTATCTGCAACCCAACAACATATCTCCGAAGCTAAGCTGAACTGGTCCGGAGGCATAAGAAGGAAAGAAGCCGCAAAGAACGAGACAACCGACAACGGTAACGGTAACGGTAACGGCAACGGCAACGGCAGCGGCAAAGGCTGAGATGCCTACTGCGTTGCGTAGTAAATGCGTGGACAGTTCGGGCATTCCCCATCGGTCTTCCCTCCCTCGATAAATAACGGGAAACATCCGCGGTCCCGAACTTTTACGAAGTACTGTCCGTATCCGGAAGGTCTCAGACTTATACGACGGCATCGGTTGGCGGATGGCTGCGTTTGAGAACTGCAATGAGACGAAATGCCAAGCACACCCCCCAGAAAAAAAGAAGAAAAAAAGCATGGCAAAGCTGGTCGCTTGACCCTTTTCGATGAACGTCCCCTCGCAGACGACAGTACCGTAGTGTACGGTGCTGAACTGTTCTTTCATGGATGTCACGCGCTCCTTGGCAACCAATCAGCAACTTGGTACATGCGCATACCTATATCGCAACCGCCCAAGATCGTGATATAACCCACAACTTCTTGGATTGGCCCCATTTACAATGTCAACCATACAAAATATCGGTCCCAGACTTTCTAAATCTATGGTATCGGGAAATCCTAGTTAAAACCTCGTCCTTTTTTGTTGACGTGATGTTCAAATGATGAAGAAACAGCCATCACAGTTAGCGAATGATAAGCTTGGCCCGTGCTCTCACCTGGCTCTGATGTAACATCAATTTGTAAGTGGCTGTTTTGGATTTCATTTTGGCGCGACAAGCCCCAGAAACGGAAAAGGGGGCCCGTTGTTTGTGTGCTGACGACCTTCTTCAGACACACACACTCACACCATCTCAAAGCAAGTTTCTTCTCGTCGCCACCGTCAGGCTGTCGAACCACAGCCAGCATTTCTTTCGGGAGGAAATCCAACCCAAGCAATTCGATCCGAAAACAGTGGAATATTCCGTCTGATGTGCGTCTTCCTCTGCTGCCCGGGGGAGTTTCCAGAACTGACTCCTGCATCCTGTTTGCTGCCGCATCCCGCATCTACCCAAGCAAGTGCCACAGAAAACACGAGGCCAGAGAATACAAGATGTAGCGTCTCAAATAATCCTTCGTTCCTTGGCGCGTCTGCCAAAGCCCATCTGCACACCTAACTCGGGGGTTAGTTTTCAATTTATCTCTTTATCTCGTGCGACACAGAACACGCGCCTCTCCGTTCATCGGAAGTCCGATGAGGCCTGTCGACTCCCCTCCACTCATTCAAGTGTTATCGAAGCTGGCCGGCGGGATATGGTGGGGTCATGCGAGATGGATATCCAATGGAGCAAGCCACTGCCAGGTTCTGGATGTGGACATGTTCTGCAGGAAAGTCGAAAGTGGAAAATGAACCACGGCGAGGAGCATCGGTGCCCCAGCCTTAGTACAGTCTTCCGTCAAGGAAGCCGAGTTAAGTTGTCGATGGGTTGTGCAACCAAGGAGCACGATGTTGCGTGCCACAGTATGCCAGCCGGATGAGCCTCATCCGGGGTTTCGACCGGCTTCAGATATGTTCATATACTTATTCCGGCCCGGTTGGCTGAGGCCGATATCACGAGAGCAATGGTAGCCCTCCAAAAAGACCTGAAAGTTGCAGCTCAATCTTGGAGATGAGGTATAGCAGGTCAAATATTTTGTTTCCTTGGTCCCCCCACCTTGCCGGAGACATACATCGATTGCGTACATCTACTCGCCCTCCGCGTTGGACCAATCCAACATTTAACTCTGATTGATGAGCCGAGTGAGTTGAGTGAACACGGTTGCGCGGTTTTGAGAGAACGAGAGAGCTTGGGGTCTTTGTTGCACTGCGCCCTGCCTAGATTGTCTGCTTCCGAGTCTCACACATTCTCCCTAGGTCTGCTTGTTTGACGAGGGGAATGCCTCATGTTGATTTGTCAGAATGGAAGATGGAGGAGCGCATCGTGGACAAGCCTCGTGAGTCGCGTGGGGTGACACCACACCGGGGAGATATTCTGCCTCCACATCAATCGCGAGAATTACTGAGTAGGAACTGGTCTTGTTTCAGATTGTTTATCGACCAGGAAACACGAATTTGGGCAAGGGCCTCTGGCCGGGAATATGAGCGCCACTTGAGCATACAGGGCCCCGGCCCCAGAGACGTCTCAATCTCGGAGAGGGTTCGACGAAGGACCGTTGGATAACTGCCTTCGGGAGTCTCGGGGGGACTGCACCTGAACCCGTTTAATTCCACCTCTAGCGCGCCTTCATGTCGCCGTTCCAGAAGGAAAGTCACAAGATGGTGTAGACACTGTGACGGGAGTGCGCTATAGGGAGGCTGCTTACTTGCAGCCTGCGTATGCCTGGATCGACCAAGCTGGCTGCTCTGGTTGGTGGATTGGTTGTTGAAACTCGTGGCAGACGCATGAGCTCTTCTCTGGTCGCTGTACACACAAGCTAGCTTGAGGTTGTGTTCTTGGGACGAAAATGTCGGCCAAAAAGACAGCCTTCAAAGCCTGTCCTTGTAGGCTTCACGCAACAGGCGCCGCGATGCTCGTTCATGTTGACCAACATAAGCCTGGGCAAAGTTTGTCCGGTCATTCTCCGAATAGAGCTCGTGGATATTGTTGAGATGATCAACATCGGCGGGGAGGGTGGCACACAACATGGTGTCTCGAGGAAGCCAGGTATTCCCAGCCTACCTACACCGGGGCAGCTGAGGAGGCCGTTGTAATGGAGGGTTGTCAAGCCTGTGGGATAGGTCAAGGGATCAAAAATAGCTTCTTGCTGTCCGGAAGAAGGTTGCGAATACACGGCTCCAACCCCGTCAGCATCCATAACGAACCAGCTGCAGAACATGGCACCCACTTCTGGTTTCAGATAGAGCAAATTAGAAGCCATGTGGCGGCACTGCCTGGCCGTTGCTTGACGACACTGGGTTAGGGCCCTTCGTTGAGTTCCTAACAAGCTCAACTGCAGGAGAGTGACTGACACTCGCTCCCCGTGCCACATGAGGACCTTAGGGTGGGTTCCCGAACTGCTTCACTATGCGCCACTGCAAGTACACCCTTTGAACATGACATGAGCGTCTACGCTCCACCTGTACGGTATCTAGTTCGAGAAGCGCTGCTCAGTGACCGGAGGCGAGTGGATGAAACGGAGTTGAGGTGCGCTGTGATGAGTTTGTAGTTTGTCCTTTACGGGCACGCGACATCCGGGTAAGGATGTCGCGGAAACGGTTTCCAGAGGTAGGTGTTGTTCCGCCAGAACGAAACGACTGTTTGCGTGGATCAAGCGATCAGGGCAGGAGCGAAGTGGGAGGGAACGAGGGGGTCAAGGTTGGAGTCAAACAGGTAGATAGTGTGGTAGCAGCATGCAAGAGCCTGCAGGCATCAAGCTTGGTCCCTGCTTTTCTTGTTCCTGTGCTCATTGAGTATACACTCCGAGGCAAGGACGTCTTACTACATTCCCTACCCACATCTGTGCTGGGGAATGCAGGTCGGGTGGGTGCTGGATGAATTAGGTTGTTGGCCCGAGCAGGCATTTGACACACCAAACTCGGTGCCTGAGGGCAGCGGAAACTAGCCAGGAGATTGAGAAAACAGAGGTCGTGCGGAAAGGTTCTGTCCGTGATGTTGCAGTCATCTAGGTCAGACCCGAGGATCAATCAAATGTGCTTGTTTGTGCTTGTTTGGGCTAAGTGTTCTTAGCACTATCGAAGTGCAGTGAACACCGCAGAAGGACTCGGGAGCAGGAAGGTCCAGACCTGAGGAACCGGGTCAGATGTTTGGCTAGGAATTTCTCCGGAAGGTGGGCATGTGCCTCACTTGGAGCACCTGTGGTTGCACACTCTTCCTTCCTTCCAGGTTCCATCATCTCGTCCCAACAGGCAAACTTGGAAACCGGGAAAGCAAAAAAAACAAAACAACAAAAGAGGTGGCTAGCACCAGGCGCACCGAAAAGTTGGGTGGGCCGAGGATCACACCATGCTCTGAAGTTTGTGCTCAAAACAAGTCGTGTGTACGGTATGTATTTCTTACAGGGTCCTGTGGCTATTTGTGGCTATTTTTTGCGTCACAGAAACTTAGTTCGACAGCGTCGTGCAGCAATTACGACGCGATAAAACTAACAGACACACCGGCACTGACACGGCCGTGGGAAGTGTGTTTTGAGATATCCGGCATGTTCTGTTTTGTGATGTGTGTTTGGTGTTTGGGTTACTGCAAAGTCTCCTGAGGCGATCTTGTCTCGAGGTTCTTGAAGCGTGTTGTGTTCGGTGTAACGCTCGGACCACGGATCTGGCCAATCTGGTTGATCTCAAACACCTGGCGGACAGCCGCCGTTGAAACCTCGCGTTTGAGAGTGTGGGGTCACCAATCTGTGGAGCACCTGTGTGGAGCACCTGGGGAGCCAGATCCAAGATCCATGTCGATTTGTTATTGGGTACCTTGACGGGTACCTCCGTGCTTTGCCTGTTTAGACCTTGGAAATCACCTTTTCCCCGTCCGTCAATTCCGAAATCTGGTACACTGTGAACATACATCCGAACTTCAGTTCGTCCCGGACAATTATACTAGGTAGTTTGCGTGTCTTAATGTCGGCCTTCTATACCCCAATTGCCGGCATCTCTCATCTCTCGTCATATTTATCAATGACTCTGAAAACGATTGATACACCCCACATGGCATGCTCCGGTCACCGGAAGGACATGCTGCTTCCGTCAACTGCCAACGCACAGTGATGTATAGGTATTGCTGAATCCCAGCAGATGTCGTCTCCCACGCCCACTTCCCTTCCCTTGGTCTTCCCGTCGTCTAGGAACGGTACATGATCACGTCACGCCCGGCCTGCACGAGAGTACCCGTGGGCAGCAACCTGGGAGCATCGGGGAGCATGCGCATGCGGCTGCAAGCGCGAGATCGACTGCTTCCCCACCTCCCCTGGCAACCCATCGCAAATGCAATCTGGGTTGCCCAGAGGGCTAGAGTGCTGAGCGCCGAATCGCATTGCGCGCGCCGTCAAAGCGCTCTATGCTTTCATCCTCTCGAGATGCAGCGAGGGAGCGTAATATCACGGGAAAGACTAGTTGGGACTGGACGATACCGGGTCCCAAGATACGACGATACCTACATACGTACCTTTCCCACAGACGTACCCCCATTATAGCCGTTAATACCTGCTGGGGCTACAGCACAGCCAACTGCCCACCCACCTTGCGCGGTTAACTCGCTCGTAGCTGCACCTGGACCCAACGGTCTTGCTTCGGCTGTCAGATGTCTCCATGACCGGACCACCACCCACTCTGTCCCCAATCAGTTACATTGGGCCGATGCTCTTGGCTCGCTGTTGAAACCACCCCTCGGCCTGGGATTTGCTCATCGGCCTGCGTTTCCCACCACCCCTTTCAAGCGGGAGCCAGTCTGGATCGATCCCATTTTGGACGACCTTGCTCGTCAGCATGGCTGGCTCCCCACGGGGCGAGATGCACCCCGTCCCCCCCCCCCCCCCAAGGTAACACAATCCCAGATATCCGAGTTAGGCAGCTCAATATTCGTCCTCGATGCTTCCCAAAGCACCACCGCAGGCAGACCCAGCACCGTCACTGACAGCACAGCATCTACGGGATACTAATGGGTTGTGGTAGTGCAGGGCCTGGTGTCTTGGCCTTCCCCATGGACCCCCGACTATGATAATGGCACCCCCCCTGCCCGAAAGACTGAAATGCCTACCCGCCCTTCGTCATAGTTTGTGGTTGAGGATCTGCTCTGCGTCAATCAGAACACCCTTGCGCTCACACAGCTACCAAGCGCACATTCTCCAGATGCCCTGTAATAGGAGGGCACCGGGAGACGACAGGGCCCCTGGTACCATACAACATGCTAAAAACAACCACTCCTGCATCGTTGCCAGCCTTGTCACTCTCTCATGGATTCCGATGGTGTGGACACAGGCATTCCACACTCACACGCACAACACCAAAAGCAACTTGTGCTAGGACGGTCAGGACAAGCTCCCAGGAAGGCCCACAGACCAAAATTTGTACCATGGCCCCTGCCAATGCCCCTCCCCAGATTCCTGGTATCTTGGCTTTCCCGGCACTCCTGACCTTGACCATGCATCTGGATGTCCGTCCGTCGGTGCTGGCCCGCGCTCCCGACAAACTCCTTGCCGTGGCTGTCTTGTTCTGATCGCCATCCACTGGTCCTGAGCGTCTTGCAAAGTGTTTACGCACCAGCCAGGTTACCCGTCTCGAGTCCACCGGGAAGACCACATCGAGCTCGGCATGTTTTCCTTCATGGCCTCATGTCATATCTTCTGATACGCGCTGCTTCTCAATCAAATAGCTCAGGACACGCACCTTTCTCCACACAGTTTTCCGTTCCCGCCAGCTTGCCTAAAAGTATGCTGTCACCAGTTTACAAATTGTCGTCTACTCCCATCCCTTGGGCTTCTCTTCTTTCTTTCACTTTGCTGTAGGCTACAGCCATTCTGAATCTTGAGGAAGCTCAAGCATCTTTTTCTTGCCTTCAACTCTCAACTATACTCATCGCGGAGGGAGATCGGTACGGGGAGAAGAGGCACGGAGCCAGGGTCCCCTCGCCTCTCCCGCTCTAGCTCCGCCTCGAGTGTAGTTGTGTTTTTCTTTTCTGCCCTGTACATGCTCATCCATCAGCCGTTCCGCCCTTTCCTACCTTAGCAAGTACTTATATTTCTATGCGGCACCAATGGCCAAATGAGGGTGGGCACTTGGATTTCGACGTTTCATCACTCCGCGCCCCGCCTGCCACCTTTTCTGCTACTGTTACTTGGCTGGCCGCCACATCCAGCTTCTTTCTCAAAAAGGTTATTTGCACTTCTCATATATTTCCACCCCGGTCATTGGTGTGCTCCTTCATAACAACCCCCCCTTCCCCATCACTCCCTTTTTTTTTTTTTTTTTCATCACCACCCTCCTTTACCTTATACCTTCCCATCCTGCTCCATGCTGGGCTTTTCTCTTTTCTTCGCCAACTCCGTTCATACATGAGAATGCTTACCATTACCAATCCATCACAGAACGGCTATAGGCCTGTCCATGATTTGCCCACCCCGCCGAGCACATCTCGATCTTCTCCCCCCTTGATATATAGGGACTCTTGCTACAAGGCGCCACTCATCAAACCCCGTGGTGGTAGTCCGTTCAATCAGCCCATGTCGGCACCTCACCGTGGCTTGCCTCCGCCGGCGGCCCTGCCTCCCGTTCAACCACCTCCAGGACCTGGATCATCACAGCCCACATCGGGTCTTTCGGTAGGGCATGTGCCTCCTCCTCCTCCACCTTCTCAGAGCCATAGCCATAGTCAAAGTTTCGGGCAGCTCCCGCCAGCACCGTCATGGCATGATGAGGACTCGATGCGGGCTTGGCTGGCTGCCAAGGTAGAGGAAGACAGGAGGAAACAGGAAGAGGAAAAGTCACGGCAAGCTGGTTATCGTGTAGAGCAGAGGAAAATGGAGGCCGAAATCTTGAAAACGTCGATTCACGGAGGTATTCCACCAGCACTGATACCTGTTGTCTTTGCCGGAATGGGTGGCGGAGTTCTCCCACAGCAAGCCCTAGAGTTGGCCCAACAGTATATGGTTTCGTCCTCCTCATCACAACAGCATCCACCGGCGCTCATGCCCGCAGGCCAGGTTTCTCCCGAACTCCAAAGACGAGACTCACAGGCTCAAGCATATGCTCATTACCCGACCTCTGGTGGTATCCCTTCGACGCCGGGCTCAGCACAAGGGCCGCCCAGCTCGTACATGTCTGGTTATCCTGGTTCACCAGGGAGGCCTCGAGGGCAAAGCATGCCGGGGGCAATGGGAGGGCGCCCACTCCCTGGTGCTTCGACTCTGCCCAACCTCAACACAAATGTGCCAGGCGGGCAGAGCAGCGCATCGGCAGTACCGTCGCACCCAGGACTTGCCCATTCGCAACAGCACGATGCACAGCCGTCGACGTCAATTTACTTCCACCACTGGCAACCCCCATCGTCGCAGGCAGGAGGAGGACGGAGCGGAACAGACCAGCCCGCCACGCCGTCAGGTTCGTCCAAATCTAAATCGCGCTCCTGAGACTCTGGCGCGGGCTAACTGGCTCGTATACGCAGTAGCGGAATCGCCGCGGAAGCGAAAAGCGGTAGGGCCACAGCCGCCAGTACCGCCGCCGAGCACAGCACAACGACTTCGATCACCCACGTTTTCGCAGAGCGCAGCACTATCGAACCCACCACCGGGGCGAAGAAGAGAGCACTCGCGGCAACGGAGCGATATGGGGACATATCGATCTGGTGGCTTGCGAGGGCGTGCCGAAAGCGCTGGACCTGGACGAGAAATGTCGCCGATGCACACATCAGGGGCAAGCTCGGTACGAGAAAGCAACGAGCCATCATCACAGCAACAGCAAATTCTCTCGTCCTCTAGGGCACTTCCTCCACAAGCTCCATCACGAACCGGGGCTCATTCAGTCTCATCCTTGCTGTCGGACAACCCGATATCCCCACAGGCGGCCACGCTCCACTTTGCAACTTCATCGGGGCTCTCATTTCAGCAGCACCAGCAGTTGCAGCAGCAACAGCAGCAGCAGCAGCAACAAATGCAGCAACACCAGCACCACCAATATGGCGAGAGCGAAAGGAGGTCGTCGGAGGAAAAGATGCGCAGTGGTGGAGTTCCAGGATCAGCAGCCACGAGAGGAGGAGATAACGACTGAACCTTAATTTCAGCGATGTTTCAGCCTCCCGCGCTGGCCCCAAACTCGTTGTGGTTTGGATCCTCCTTTGCCCCTTTCCTTTTGGGGCAAGCCCAGGCCCCAGGAGGTAACGGAACTTTGTGGAACAATGGAAGAGTGGGACACTGGAGCCGTTCTAGGAAAAACAAAAGCTCGCACATCCTCCACAGTCCACACCAAGACCCTGGTCTGAGTCTCAACGACAACTCTGTCAGTGTCTGCGCAACAATTGACCTTTGCTCAAAGGCGCCGATCGCGCCAGCGCATCGCTGAGATTCCACCATTCGCCGGACTGTTTTGCCATATTCAGGGGGAGGGGGGACTTTTTTTTTTTTTTTTTCTTTCAAGGGGGGTTTTGTTTTTGTTAATTTTTTCCTCTTCTTTTCCCTTCACTTTCTGCATATTTGCCAACTGTATTGTATATTGACATGTATTTTTATATCCCAAAACCACAAGCGTTTTTCGTTGTGTATTTTTATCCAATTATTTTTTTCTTTACGAAACGGCTGGTTAGATGGAAAATTGTTTGGGAACAGAAAATTCAGCATTATGCGAATCATTAAATTCAGGGGAGTTCTTGGGGCATGTTTTGATACTTCTTGATTTTTTCTTTTTCTCGGGTGAATAACAGACCGGTAAACGGACTTGCTTGGTTAGGTAGGTGGGGGGAAAGAAATAGGGATGGTGGCTTGCAGGGGGTAAACGGCAAGCGAGACATTGAACCCCAAGTGTCAGTCGCAACTGACTGAGGCTCGCCTTCCCGAACAGTCAAGACTGGACGATGGCAGTATGGATGGCCAGATTTTTCTCTGGCTTGTACTTGCCATTTCCCGTTCGGGAACTTGTCACAATCCAACTTGGACTCAGAGACAGACCGTTAAAAACATGTGACGGGAAAGTATGTGACAACTTTTTAAATTGGCATTTCACTTTTGACATTTGACCTCATCGGACTCGAGCACTCACAGACTCGATCAAAGACAGATCATCAATGCTTCATTTACCGACAACCACAAAGGCGTTGTGCTCTAACCGCCGTTACATTGGCACCCACGGCACCACCTCCATACGAGGGAGTCCACATCGGGTTCAGCTTCCATGCCCCAGCCCAGACAGGGCCTAGGATTGCGATTTCCAAAACACCAAAACCTGCTCCTTTCACACTGGCACGCTGGAGACAGAAGTGGAAAATCACCTGATCCCCACTTGGTACGGCGAGAGCCCCCGCTCACTCAAACGCTCTCAGCACTTTTGACCCTCGCCGCGGATGCTACGGTTTGTCGTGCATACACTACTGCATATGCCACTCAGCAAGCAAGCACGGACCAAGCCCATGGATCGGGTAAGGACGAGACGCAGACAACAAGGACAGGCCATGTCGACTTACGGCGTTCGCTTCCCAAGCGCCGGTGCTTCTGATGGCAGGCCATGGCAATGTGTGCCACGGTTGCCGAGAATGGCAAGTTGTTGTTGTTGTTCACAGCCGTCTCTGTCTCGAGACTCTAGAAAGGGTCAAAGCTCTTGCATGGCCGGCATACTACCTCGGCCGGTAACGACGGCGCTTGCTGTTGCTGATCGATTAACAGGAACCCGAAAGCGAATTGCTATTCCTGTGACCCCTCGCATGAAATACGCCAGCCTCAAAAGCACCAAAGCAAGGCCTCTCATCAACACACCTACATGGGAAGGGCTGCACCAACTTCTCAATGTGGACGTCGGGCATTTTCTCATTCGCTGTCCTTCACATGCAACCGGCGTCGCATGGAAGAGAGGTCCAGGCAATCAGCAAGCAGCTGCCCGTGTCGGGGCTAGTGCTACGCGTCGAACAAGTCTCGATGCCTGAGGGAAGGGGATGACGTTACTTAATATAGGGCTGCGCAAGAGAAAACCCTTGTCCGGACAAGGACCGGGGTCCTTCGAAAGCAGCTTAAAACGGTTAGACGCCACGGGACAGGGATGGGGAAAAGATGGGAAGGGGGGGTGTGAGGTGGGATTGCCAACATCACACACACACCAGTTAACTGTTTTAGGATATTTCCCCACAAGGTCCTCCCCCTCCCTTCTCCTCACCACATCACATCACCACACCATCTTTCAACCCCCCGCCTGCGTCTGGTCCCGCGTCTGTAGGGGCATTTTTGCGCAACCAAGCGCCGAAGGGACGGCCAACCCGCCAGGATAGACGCACCTCTCGCCTGAATCCCGTGAGCCGCGCTCGGCAATCTTTGGACAGTCGCCGCCCGCCCACGGACGACGTTCATTGTCCGTTAAGATGGGCTGATCGAGCAACTGACTGAACAAAACCGCGAGTCTGCGCCAGATCAGATCAGATAAGTATTCGCGGCCCTCCAGTGCCTCTTTCGGACCCGAATCCGGGCCGGCACCCGGGCCGTCCGCCCTTCCGGATCTGTATTCCAGGGTTCCAGCGCAGCCGTTTGTATCGGGCGAACACCACCGCACTCGTTTAGTCTTGAAGTCATCTCACGACCAGCGGCCGAAAAGGCCACTTGCGGCTCTTTCTTTGCCCCTAACTATCCAGAACCAAGAGTCGCCAAGGTCTGGGACTCCTGTCTGTGCCCGGGAGATCATGACATTCCCCCCCTATTTTTTTCCTCCTTATAGGTGGTTGCGGTGACACGGCATTTTCCGCCTTTGAAAGGACTAGAGGGATACGACGTTGGAAGCTCGATCGAACCGCCTGTTCGTGCTTGTCGCCTGCGGCAAAAATCCTCAATGCTACACTGCAAATATGCGCAACTTTGTTAGAGAGGATCCATCTTTATGTCTGAGCGCCCACCGAGATCTTGTGCGATTGTTCCCATGATATCAAGTCAAGTCCTGATGCGGTCGCATATCCGGTTGCATGCTGCACAGCCATCGTTTATGTACTACATCTCTCAGGTTCCATCTATCGGTGCTTAATCGGAGTGAAAAGGCTCAATATCCATAAAGGATCTTCCCGATCAGCCACCACGGTTCATGCGTATAACCATGGCAGAGGAGGAACTGTCATAACACACAACCACGTGGACCCGCTAATCCTCCAAACGACTCATCCATGGTTTTATTCGGCAGGCATAAACGGCAAACGAAACGGCATACCGACCATGTTTCTCTTGAAGTCACACACATGCCGCCTTTAGACGGCACGGTATTTGGATCCCTTCTTGCCGTCGGAGCCTTGTCCTTGTTCATTATATCATTCATGCCGTCAGCTAGATGCAGTATGCAGCTAAATTTCAGCTCACCTTGACATTTGACTGCATTTGACCACCTCTCGGTGCCGAGTAAGGTATGCAGTCAGCTCTTGGTAAGAACTCCAACTCGACCGGTCAAGCTTGTCGACTGAATACGTAGGAGAGACCGGTGAACGGGGGTCAAGGTCTCGGTTGGTCTGAGCCGCGCTTGATGGGTTCGGCAAGATGAGGAGAATTTGGGAGAGTAAATCTTCCAAGATTGCTTTGCTTCTCGAACAACAAACTCGCTTGGGTGAGTTCAGCACTAAATTGTGGCACAGTGTTTCTTGGTAAGGTGCAATCAGCCGGTTTACCATATCAAATATCTTGATGAGCGGAGCGGAGATGGGAATGCACTTTTTGACGTGCAGAAGTGGCGGCGGTCTTGGATGGGTATACGTCCCGGTCTCACATGTCCGGAAGGCAAAGTACACTTTTTCTTTCGGTTGTTTGGTTTGACAGTTTTTCTAGTGGCCTTCTCCTCCTCCTTCCATCCATCCGCTACCACACTTTTTTCTTTGTCATGATGACACTTGGTTCATAATTGGCCGAACCAAACAAGTCTGTTTGCAGGAACCAGCTCAATGGAGTCGGCGGTCCGAATATTCCTTCCGATTTTTCCAGACCACGTTTTTCTTGCTCTCCTGTATGGTATGGATGGATGATGCGGCTGAATTGGACGAATCTTTTGAAGGCGGGAAGAAGGTTTCCAGTTTAGACGCGCAAGCGGTTCTTTTGTTCGGCGCTTATGGATTATTTTATGGGTTTAATCATGCTTTGCGCGCGGACCGCTCGGCTTCGCGGCTATTTTTAAAAAGAATGGTGCCTGAGACTGGGGGTGATACCAGAAATGCGTTGCTGAATTGAGTGTGAGTAACGATATGTTGTGACCGGATGTTGAGGAGTTCCGCGCCACTGACGCTCAAAAAGTCGTTGAGATGTAAGACGGAGATATGAGAAATCACATGTCTTATTTGGAGTACACTATTTTGTGTTTAATTAATTTCTTTCTTGTTTTTGAGGGGTTGGGACGTTCAGCTTCTTGTTGTTGAGAGAAAAATAACAATGCATATGTGTGAGGAATCCTGGATGGGTGGATGGTTGTACTACCCGAGGTTACCTAGGTACTGTAGATAGCACATGATACTTTCCGCTGCTGCTGCTGCTACTGCTGCTGCTGCTGATGGTTGAGTGAAGTATGATTGATTGATGGGTATGGGTATGGGTATGGGTGTGATGATGATGACTTGTTACCGTTGTTATATGTCCATGTACGATTACTATTTGAAAAAAAAAAACAGGTAAAGATGAAACAGTTTAAGCCACAGAGGTGCATATAGGTTCCCCCCAAGGGGAAGAAGAACAAGAAAAAGAGGAAGATAAAGAAAGAGGGTGTGTGATCCAGGTTTTGTCCGATGGTGGTCGTGGTGGTTAGTATGTAGTAGTATTGGGGATTACTTATGGTGCACTAATTACATGCATGCATGCATACATATATGTACTACTTGCTGCATCAGGTAACATGTACTTTTTTTTTTTTTTTTTGTTGTTGCTTTTCATTGTCATGTGTCACTTCGTTCCTATCCGGATGGAGTTTAGGAGGGAGGGAGGGAAGGGAGGAGGGGTTTTTTTTTAGAGAGAGTGAGAGAGAGAGAGAGTGTGTGTGTGTGTGTGTGTGTGTGTGTGTGTGTGTGTGTGTGTGTGTGTGTGTATGTGTGTGTGTGTTTATTGTCTGTTAATTAATTTCTGTGCCACTTGAATGCAGTTATGTCCTTTTGCTGTTTTCGTGTCAGTAGTAGTACAGGTTTATCTAATTAGTGAGTGTTTCTTTCTTGGACGTGAATTACTACTGTACCTCAGAATATTCTGCCAACTTTTCCCGGATCAGAATCATCAGAGAGGTACTTTTTGGTTGTTGCTGTGCCTTTTTTTGTTTATGGGGGGAGGGAGGGAGGTATATAGTATATATTATATAGTGCATTGCTTCATGGTCTTGTTTTTGTTGTGCGGCGCAGTAAGTTTTTGTCGGGAATATACTCCGTACGGCTCCGTACAAGGAGGCCAAGTAGGTCTTTTTTCTTCACAAGGGTACCATAGGCACATACATAAACGGTAAGGTAGGTAAATCATTACGACGTGTTTGGTTCGGTGGCATACCGCTTGTTTTGTCTGGGAAATTAGTATGTATGTAGTTATCTTGGGCTTTTGTGTACAGTGTTTTTATATGCCCCTTTTTTTTTTTTTTCTGTGAAAGAAATGACAATCCTTACTTATGGGAACTCCTTATCAAAGAAACAAGCTCGTGTTTATCATGCTTTTTGTTATATTTTATTTGTCCAGCTACGAGTATGATTGGTGGAGAATTCGTCTCTGTGTGTTATATTACCTGAGTAGTAGTCTAGTAAATCCTGAAAAGGAAGTTGGGTAATTTCTACTGTCATTGTTTTGGCAGAGGTGTTTTTGAACGACTACGTAAGAAAAAAAGCATGTAAATTGATGTTTTCTCGGATGTTGCTGGTCAGGCGCGGTGATGACGGAGGTTATTATGGATCTTGTTGTTGTTAAATGATGTCCTGAAGTCATCCAGTATATAATTTGGATTTGGATAAAGCACAGGCTAAAATGCCATGTGGAATTCCTTTCCCCAGCTTGTGTGAAAAACTCAATCATGTGTGTAGCATTGTGTATGTTGCGTGGTTTGTGATGTACGATGAATGGTAAGGTAAAATGTGGGATGTGACGCTTCGCTACCGAGTTTTTGATGATCGTGGTTTGGAATTCTCTCTTCTTTCACATGAGACGAGACTAGACTAGTGCTGCATCTGGAAGGAACCAAGTCTCGTATACTATGGTAGTGTATGTATGTGTTTTTGGTTTTTGGTGCCGAGTTCTTGTTGGCTTTAAAGGGGCCGATGGGCCGGAGTGGTGTGGACCAGGGAGGAGTAGGAAATGTTGAACATGGAGTTTGTTTACATCGAAATACAAGCTGAGACGTTCAATTACTGACCATTTGTCTTTAGAGAAACTGGTAGATAATAATTTGAAAGACCAAATCAGATCTGCAGCTGGTTTGTCGCATCGAGACATATAAGTGAGGAAGGGAGTTGGTTTGCAAAGTTATCATTCTCTTTCGCAAAGACTTATTGTTGTTCGGTTAAGGGGCAACCAAACATTAATATACAAACCCCATATCGGCCAGTATCAGAAAGAGATTAGTGAAAGCAACAATACAAAATAATTAAAACCTCCAAGACTTTTCTTTCTCATTTGAGCCAAAGCGTTATTACATTGCAACTGGGTGGAATGTGTTTATTTCTTTCTCTACTGGTGGTGCGCATCATCATTCCTGGGAAGCCAACTTGGTTTAACAACAACAACAACAACAACACCACCACCACCGCACAAGGCCATAAAATACAGTATTTGATCAGTCTTTTCAACTGTAAATTGTTAATTCCGTATTTTAAAAGCCGCCGAACTTTTCCTCGGTGCTTTTATTTGCGTCACTCGACCGACCAGGAGTGGAGCAAAAGACGTTGGCACGGGATGGAGTCCAAAAAAAAAGAAGGAAACAACATACAACACCAAGGATTCCCCAGTGGTCACCCAGCTGGGTACTGATCTGGCCCTTTCAAGCTTATCTAAGGCAGAGCGGACGGGATGCCGAGTTTTCTTGAAAGTATGGTCGTATGTATTTGCTTTCTCGTGACAAACAGGCTTATACGTTCAAGACTTGTCCAGAGTTATGCTGTGACAGATCCCTTTCCAGGAGTATGCTTGTTGGGTACTTTGCTTGACTACGACCTTTTACTTGATTGCATGTGTGGTCTTGAATGGGTTGCTGTCTACAGTGTCATGTGGAATCAGACATGGTCAAGAGTTTATCTGGATTTGAAGCGTCTCGGTCAAGCATCTTGAAAGGTAGGCCTTCGATAACCTTGCGAGAGATCTCCGGTGTGTAGACAGGCTCCAACGAAGCAGATATTTGCGATGTGTGTATATGCTGCAGACGCATCCCGGGAGCGTAGTTCTCCTAAAATTAGGATCCCTTGACAGAGATCCCTTCAGAACAGCTACAGTCACCAACTAATTCAGGCATACATAAGAATTTTTTACAGCAATCTTTTGCTTAGATCCTCCCTCACTCTTTTACTAGCACTCTAATCAAAGCCAAAACCAACATGTACATACATCACAACACACTGAAACATAACCCGAGACCAATCTGATAGACAGCTATCTAGGGTATTTGCCACTTCTTTCGTTCTTTCTCTCGCTTCCGAGTTTCAGATTCTGACGCCATCATATTTAAAGAAAGCAAACCTAGCCATCAAGTGTACCTTCATCTCGTGCATTTTACGCCGCTAACTCCCTGCCCATAACAACCTGACCCAAACCCCAAGTATGCCTGCCCTATAGGACCATATCCCCAATCTCCCAGATTGAAAAGGCAACCATGCAGAAACCAAGAACACAGAACCGCTTTAAAAATACATAAGAAAGAAGCAAAGCAAATAAAATAACCTCGAGGAAAGAAATCCCCCCTCGATGGTCCGATCTTCTCCCAGTAGAAGGAAACATCCCATATCCCATCTCCCATCTTCCATCGTTCTCGTTCTTATTTCTCCCCATCAACCTTTACGCACCACTAGCCGTCTTCCGCAAATCATCAGGAACCTTCCACCCATGTCTACCTGCAGCCCTGATGTACGCTTCAATAGCCTCACCAATACCATAATCCGATGTCTGATACGATGCCACCCCGCCTCTGCCATATACGTTATCTAACCGAGCCGGCGGTTCCGTACTGCACAAAGCCATCCTCACCTGCACAAAGACGCTTTCAATACTGTTGGCAGGGCTCCACCCGGTCGTGGTCAGCAACTCCATGCACAACGCACCGCCAATCGTGACGTGCCCTCCACCGCCATTCATGAAAGGCAAGAACCTCGGTCGAATTATTCTCAGAAAGGGAGGACTCCACGGGTAATCCTTGGGGAACCGAACCTCTGCAACGATTGATGTGACTTTGGCGGCTTTCATGTCCAGTGCAAGAGGTAGAGAAGCATCAAAGCTGTGCAGCTCTACGATCCACTGGAACAGGTTGGTGATTTGATCAAAGTCAATGTACCATCCAAGCTCGTGCAGGGGTGTTCTCGACTGTACGGCTTGAAGCTTCTTGACCTCGCGGCCAATGGCCTTGAGCGCAGCATCATTTGCGAATGACGGCGGCTCGAGCCGTGGTAGGTTTGAAAGATCCAAGGCACCGGGTACAAAATCCGTGAGGGACTGATCAACACTCAGCGTTACGGCCGGCGCATCGTCGCTATTACCTGACACCATGTTGTCGCTAGTTGCTGGCCGCTTGGCTGGGTGATACGTATCCTTGTCAAGTTCGAGAGTTTCAAAGACGATGGCTACGTCCTCAGCATCTTCGTTATCGTCCCTTAAGCTGGAGAGCTGAGATCTGGTCCGCTTAGTTGGGACGATCGAATCTAGCCCGGTGCCGATATTTCTCGCTGGAATGGCCGATGCCGGGATCTTCAAGGCTTGACCGTTTTGACTGATCGGCTCGAGGCCCCTAGCCAACGAAAGAAACCGTACCCCAGCGGGGGCCTCATCTTCCTTCGTTGTACTGTGAGTGTGACCATACTCCGAAATGTAGGGAGAAATAAAGAGGTATCGGCACTGATGCCAGTCCGGCTGGGCCACTACATAGTGTGGCGACCTCGATACAAACATCTCGGGCGCATTGATGATTTCGTTGAGACTTATGCACGACCCGAAGTTGAGTTTAGAATTAGGCCAGAGACCACCATGGCCACTCGCATAACTGTGGCTTGTTGAGAAATGGGGGCTAAAGTAGACTCCATGTCCGAACGCGCGGCCGTTTGTAACGTTGTTATAATCCAGACCAGTGCGTACGATACTGTGCCAATTGGACAGCCGACTGCCGTGCCAGGCAAATATTGTGGGGTGAGTCATCGCCTCTCCCTTTGCTTGCTTCGCTTGGGCAACCTCCTGGAGGGCACGGTTGAACCGAAGTTCCTTATCAGGGGAGCCTTGAGCAAAGCGGAATTGAATCCACCCTGGCATGCCTATGATACGCTCGTGCTCTCGATTCGTGCCTCGTCCGGCACATTCGTTCTTGTCTGCAAGAGCTGAGCCGCCGGGAGTTCCCTTGGCTACGGAGCGGCTGCGGTCTACTTGAAAGATACAAGAGCGGTTGGAGGATACGATCCATTGGAGAAGTGAGGCAGCAGCCGGTGACACAGAGTCCATAGCCTTCAAGCTCCCCAGAGGGTTTTCCTTCAGCCACTGCTCGATCTCAAGGATCGAAGGAAGCGTATCCAAAACGTGGGTCATGGCCACTCCTTGTCCTTTCTTGTCCAAGTCATCAAAGTCTGTATCATACGGAAAGACTTCGACCTCGCCGTTCACAAGCACTGGTGCTCTGCTTGGTGTTCCCGGGAGCGCAGGGGTTCCAGGTGCCGTTGGTACGGTTGGGATTGGAGATAGACGATTCCCTGACATGGCGAGAATGTTGACCGAAGCGGATTTTGTTCCCAGGTTGAAGTCAATGATCCGGGCGTGATGGAAAGCCTGTTGATTCAACGCTCGGAAAGCGACCCATTTGGATGGCGCCATAATGGCTTCGAGTCCTAAGACGTATTCATCCCACAAAATTCGATTACCCTGCAGACGTGCTCGGAATTTTGGCAAGCTATTGCCAGAAATATCTGGGACCTTGAGGCGTAGACCTACTGGTAAGTCTCGAATTGGTAGCGGGACTGCTATCTGAGGGAGAGTGCTGAGGTTAATGGGATGTAGTGCTGCGTAGCAGAGGCTGACGAGGAGATCGACCACGTAGGGTTCTGTAAGAATTTCGTGCTCGATGCTCGGCCCAAATCCCATTGACATATACTGGAAGAGACAAAGTGGGTTTGAGCAGACATAGGGTCGAAGAGCTTCGAAGCCCTTCTCAAGCTTGCGATGGCATCTTAGGCAATACTCAGTACACCTAATAAAATACTGCATTGCAAATTGCATGGCGATGAGCGGGAAGCTGCGCTCCTGATGCTTCTCCCGAAGATGATCATGCAATAAAACTTGGTGATGTTGTTGATGCTCGTCGTCGACATCCATAGCGTCAAACTTCAGGTCGCTATCCCCGGCATCGCCCGTAGACTTGATACTAGCATTCTGGAGAGCCTCGTTTGCCTGCTCCCAATTACATCCGTTGTATTCTCGAAACTTGACCAGAGAAATGAGTGATTCGTCCATGAACTGATCCAGGGAATTAGATAGAAACAGTTTCTGGAAATGGTCGCTCTCATCGCCTTCGTTATTGACGTCTAATGTACCTGCATCGAATGCGCGCAATGCCTGGTAGAGTGAGGGTTTGTGCTTCCGACATTTCCCGATGCGAAACTTAGGCCTGGTGTCAGACACCGGCCTCGTAATTAGTTCTTCCAATGTGGCATATGATTCTGTACGGATAAGGAGGATGATATACTCGTCTTCCCTCAAGTCCCAAGCCTCCATCGCTCCTTCCGAAAGCGCTAGCGCACCGACTTTGATAGAGATGGAGAAGACACCGGAGGCCGCCGTCCTGGCAAAGTTCTCGAGAATTCCTAGTTTGTACCCGGCATTGTGGACTTGCTTCAGGTCCTGTCTGATACGCTGAAGCACATGTGCACTTGCCACTGTTGGGCGGAAAGTCTTGGAGGGCGGAGGTCGAACAGATGGTAGCCCGAACGCAGCGTCTTCGTCGTATTCATACTCGTCGAGGTCGAAGTCGTCATCGTCATCGGCATCCGGATTATCTTCTGGATCCTCATCGGAATTGGGCTCGGCGTCACAATCTGTGTCCACGTCTGCCTTTGGGTTTAACCTGCTGTTGAGAGAGTTTGCCACCTGTATTGCCATCTCGTACACGGACAAACCGATCATATAGTCGGCCGCATCCTTGACGGCTTCTGTAACAAACTCCGGGGGACTGTCGATCTCGGTATACAACATGAAGGCGTTGGTGTCTGGGTATTCGCTCGTGTCTTGTGCCAGCGCATGGATCCTCACTTTCTCGGTAAGCTTTGGGTGGTTGAACACCAGAATGACCTCGCCGTCAGAAATGCCGCTTCTGATTGCCTCTAGGCCCTTGATGTTGCCGTTATCGACCTTTTGTTGGGCCGCCGAAAGGTCGGCCTTGAATTTCTTCATCGTCATTCTTGTTGGGACGGATTCGTTAGCCGAGCGAGTCGGCCGGGGCAATTAAAGATGCAGGATAATGTAATTACCGTTGACAGCGACAAGGCCGCTGATAGATTCCTGAGATTGAACGATCAAGTGGGTAGTAGGTTGATAGAAGCCTCGCTTGGGTCGAACCACCCGATGATGCCGTTCAGCTTTTGTCAGGGTGAGGTCTGAAAGGAAAAGACGAACGGATCAATTGGGATAAAAAGGTTGGCGACCAAGTACAAATACGCGGTGGGGGATGGAAAACGTAAAATTTGTGTTTGAGGTGTCAATTAAAGCTGAGGCGCTGCAAGGGATCGTGCCGGCCGCCTGTCACTTCCTCGAACCAGTGGACAGAAGGCTGCAGTGATTGAATGCATGAAAGGCGGACAGCTGCCCATGTGTGGTTGAGAATAAAGATATTGTGTTAAAGTTAAACGGAAAGCTCCAGGTGCAATCCAGAAAACCGGGGAAATGATGTGAAGAGCAAGAACTTAGATAACGGGAAACCAGATGGCCGAGAGACGTGATCTCAAAATGCTTTTGTTGTATGTACATGCCGTCGTACCTGCACTTGTACTGTACCATGGTGCCGGTTGCCTGTCTGCCTAATAAATAATGGGGCTGCCCGTCATAGGAACTCGTTCGTAAAGATGTCCTCAGGATGTGAAATGTGACTCATAATAATCAATAGAACTAACCAACAAACAAAACGCATACATGATGTTCCGCCCCCTCCCAAAAACGAGAAATAAATATCTGAACAGAGTTGAAGATCTTGAGACCAGTACAAGAGAAAGTTGTACTTTGTTCCTTGTTAAGGTTCAAGAGCGGTCGTTTCTTGTGGGGTATGGACCTATCAATTCAAGTTTACCCCACCTGACAAGAGCTACCCCTGTCAGTCGGAGAAGCTTGGCACGATTGGGGAACCAAAGTCCTGACTCCGCTCCACTCTCCCTCTTGCTCTCAGCCTCACCCCACATTCAGCCTTGCGCGTCCAATCGGTTTTTTGCCCCGCCCTGGGACTGGGCTTGGAAGCTTGTCCCAAAATTTTGGAATTGGAGAAAGAGACGACACCACCCTCCAAGCAAAACATCAACACTCACCGAAAATGGCATCCCAAACCCACGTCAACCTCTCCCCAGCAGAATTGGCCTACTTGCACGCCTCCCTATCGCTCACCCCACCAATCCGTCCTGACGGCCGATCGCCAAACCAGTACCGGCCTTTATCAGCAGAGACCGGCATTCTACCTGGCACCAACGGCAGCGCGAGGATATGCTTCGCAGACGGAACGGAGGCAATTGTCGGAGTAAAAGCTGAAGTTGAAAAGACAGCTAGAAGGTGGGACGACGAGACTATCTTTCTGGAGGGCGGCGGCGAAGATGATGATGAGAGCGGAGAGATAGAGAAAAAGGAACCACAACAAGGCGGCAATAAGGAGTGGGTCGAATTAACAGTGGAGATCCCAGGCCAGAGGGATGATGACTCTGCGACTATTTTCCTCGCCCAGATGCTGAGCGAGGCTTTGTTGGCCGATGGTGGGTTTGTGGGGAGATTGAAGATTAACAGGGGCTGGCATTGGAAGCTTTATCTGGATGTGAGCCGTCACTTGGAACTCGAAATGGAGCAAACACAGGATGAGAGAAACTGATAAGCGTTTTCACATGCAGATTTTACTCATCTCACCACCACTCAGTTATCCGCTACCGTTGCTGAGTCTCACCACACACTTGGCGCTGCTTTCTACCAGATTGCCAAGACTCAAATCAGAAGGAGACGAGGATCCCTTCTTTGACGACGATTGGGCTGCTGCGCCGTATTTGTACCCCAGAGATAAGAAGACCAGGCCGCCTGTTACTCTATTGGTTATGGCAGTGGGAAACAACATCATTTTCGACCCGGCAAAAGAGGAACTTGCAGTAGCAGATGTGGTTTTGGCTGTCTCAGTTGGGGATGTGGCCGATAGGAAAATGAAGGGCGTTGAGGATGATGATATGGATGTTGATGGGAGGAAGCTGCGATTGCTATCCATCCGTACGGTGGATCCCCCATCGAGATTGACGCCTCCTGGTGTGCCGAATGCTACCAATAGCGCATACGGACATGCGAGCGTTGGAGCTGCGCAGCAGAAGATGCCCGAAGCTAGGGCAGCCGAGTCTGAGGCTGTTGAGGGAGTCTGGAAGGCGCCACGAGGAGGAGCGAAGTTGGCTGTGATGGGCGCCTTGGTCCAGAAGGTTTTAGAAAAAGGAGGCGTGGCTGACGAGGTCCTGGACGCTTTGGAGGCTGTGGATTTGAGCTGAGGGGTCACTCATGTTCAACCGTGAATGATGAATCAGTTCGAAAGCGTTGCAGGGTTGAATGACTAGCGGCCATTCAATATGAGCATATGACAGAAGGAAAGAAAAACAGGAGTTCGTAATTCTTCATAACCTTTCATGCCCTTCCCAACCATTCCACCACAGATTTGTTGTACATAGTGTTACATAGACATTTGAGTCTTGGAAGGCACGAAATTAAAAGATACCCAGCCATTTCTTCTTGACATCCTCAACCATTTCCTTTTGCTCCTCCTCAGTCAATCTGCGGATCTCTGCGGGTTGCCGTGACAACCTTTGTTGCTGTGGCTTGTCAGCCTCATACTCCCGAGCTACGGGAGAGGCACCATCCGCAACAGCAATCTTCTCTTCCTCATCATCCGACCTGATGGTGGCCCTCTTCGTGTTGAACAGTCCCATTTCCTCAGGCAGGCCATGAGCTTTGCGGTACGCAGCACGCTTAGCCACATCATCCACACCACGCTTCCTCTTCTCCTGAATTCTTGCCGACTTGTGCGCCTCGTGCAGGCGCATGACCTCGATCAGCATATGGATAGAGGAAAATGGGTGCCAAAGATAATCCTCGGCGGGGGGCAACATGTCGGCGAATGGTGAGGTGTTTTTGAAGTTGACAGCAAATGTCCAGACAGCAAGGCCGGTCAAACTGCCCAAAGTAATGGCAAGATGGATCCAGCGCGTGTTCAGGAACCAATGCGCCCAGGTGTTTTTCGGAGGGGGCATCATGGGGTATTCCCTTTCTTCTTGGTACTTGAGCTCTGCATCTGAGAGCTCCCCGCCATAATGCCGTGGGATGCCACCCTTGCGGGTGGGGAGACGAGAACCATGGGATGGAGGATTGAAGCGTGCGGGCTTCTCAAGAATTCTTGGGCCGGAAGACTTGGTGCTGTTGAAGCGAACGACAATGGCGGCGGCGGCGGCGGCGGCGGCGGAGGGGCTTGAAGCGTAGGAGGGAGTCCCAGTAATGGCGATTTGCCGCCAAATTAACCCGCGCTGTGGGAGCAGGAATCTAGGGATTGAAGTGGCCATTATGAGGCAAAACTAAAGTTTCGAGGTTGGTGATAGCTTCAAAAGCTAAGGGTCAAGCCACACTACCGTTGGATGGCCTCGGCAGACGTCCAGCTTCGATTGCGGCTCAATTGGTCGATTCGAACGAGGGGAAAAGAGTGAGAAAAAAGCATGCGTCAGTGCTTTCCAGCTCCGGCACCTTGCTCCACCTGTGGCTAGTGCGGGAGCTGTTCGACCCATGCTAGCGTGGGCAGGCGTGGCAGGCATTGTGCGGTCAGTCCCGTGGAAGAAAAAGAAGACAAGGGAATCGTGACCGCCACAGTCTCGGATGACGGGGACAGCATTCCGAGTTCGCCCGTCACAAATGACTAACGATGTAGTGCTGATTGGTTGCACACATCCGTATTGCCCACATTCTCCAGCCCCAGTGTGGCTCCCTCTGCGCGATGATATGGGCTTGGCAGCGGTCATCGAATGGAAACCTGCCTTGTTGCTGGCTGGCAAAAAAAATTCCGACACGGCGTGTGAGGCGCTGTCGGCCAGGTTTAATACTAACAGCTCATCCTGATTTTTTCCCCAGACCTTCTTTTCTTTCTCCTTTTTGCGAGTTTAACAAGATTTTCTCTCACGACCTAATCATCTTAATATTTCACCACCACATCACATCTTATACCCCCCACCAATAATTCACAATGGGTTTCAGCAAGGGTACGTCCGATTTTCTATCTATTCCATCTGCTTGGTTCTTGCCGTGGCGTCAGATGTGAAGCGCCCTCTAGTTCGTCGGGAACGAGCCATTGGCACCGCATGCACCGCCGACAGATGTCATGGTTGTTTTGGAGTGCAGTAGGCGCTCCCGCTTGACGATATCTGCCTGTTGTCGACATCTTTTCTCGGCCGAATTATCTCCTTGCCGTCCACGACTTATGCGGTATTTTCCCTGTCGCAACCCAAACTGCCCAAGGGGGGGCGAGGACTGAGCAGCCGCGGCATGGCGCAGCGTCACTGGCATGACGAGAACCACAGACGGCAGCATCACAGCTGTCTTTGTCCAGTCATACTGACCATTCCGCCCTGTAGGTGATACCAAGAAGGGTGCCAACCTCTTCAAGACTCGTTGCGCTCAGTGCCACACCCTTGAGGCTGGCGGCGGCAACAAGATCGGGCCTGCGCTTCACGGCCTCTTCGGCCGCAAGTCTGGTACCGTTGACGGCTTCGCCTACACCGATGCCAACAAGCAGAAGGGTGTCACCTGGGACGAGAACTCTCTCGTAAGTTTCAGCTGCCGACTCGCACTTTCTGTGACCAAGTTTATGATTCTAACATGCGGCACAAACAGTTCGACTACCTCGAGAACCCCAAGAAGTACATCCCTGGCACCAAGATGGCCTTCGGTGGTCTCAAGAAGGACAAGGACAGGAACGACCTTATCACGTATGTGTTTTGCGGATACTGTACCCGTTTAATTGCTCCAGAAGACGCTAACCCCTTTTAACAGCTACCTCAAGGAGTCCACCGCCTAAACAATCTAACCTCTTATCTCCCACCAAATACCCAAAAGAGAGTCATTTTCCATGACCAATGTAGATTTGTTCTTGTATTAATTAAAAAGAGGAGGAAAAAACTTCGCGCTTCAATTCTAGAGCAGATGGAAGAAGGGAGTTTTGGAGAGATGTGTTTATTTTTTTCAACAGGGGCAAAAGGTGTCAAGCGAAACGGAACACATTTTAGACGAAACGAACGAACATGCAACATCATCATTCCACTTTTACCTTTGCGGCATTCATCAACGAAACGAGAGGGTTGTCCTTTTCTCCTTTGGTTATTGTTTTGCGGCGGCGTTCTATTTTGGACTTGAGAGCAAGCATCATGGCGGGGTCGATGAAGAGCATGGAGTTTTTTGTTTCTCTATTGTTTCCACCTTCTCTCTTTGGACCCTTGTACAACATATTAGATACGGAGGAGATAGACAGAGTGTGAGTGAGCGAAACGGACCTGGCGTTAGTGAGTGTTTGTTTTGGCGGATGGCTAGAACTGTATTCTAGACAAACGCCTCTTGGCGTCGCCCTGATGAGCAATATGATATCCCAACTCTTTATTATCCACACTTACTCTCCCACTCTTTTGAACGTGTGCCTTGGACGCTTTGTTTCTGGCATTATCACTCAGTCTGTAATGGCATGGAAGTCCCTGAAAGACCGCCGGAACAGCCGGCATGGAATTCGGGGACTCTACTTTTGCTTCGCTTTCCGGACATCAGATAGAGATCAGAGAGACACCGAAACATAAAGACTTTGCAGAGTTCTTTATTTTGGGGGTTTCGGTGTTCTACATGCCAAGAACCAATCATAATCTTTCAACCTTGTATGGAATGAAATACCTAAATAGGTACAAATATAGAAGAAGGATGAAAAAAGAAGTGGGTAAAACAAATTAATGCCAAGACCCGCGGATAACTTCATGCGGAGGGAAAAAAATAAAACATACAACACCAGGGATTCCCCAGTAGTCACCCGCCTGGGTACTGATCTGGCCCTCCCAAGGTTATCTAGGGCAGAGCGGACGGGATGCCGAGTTTTTCTTGAGGGTATGGTCGTATGTATTGGTTCTATTGACTCTGGTGGTGGGCTTATAAAAGTAAGGATTGAAGGGATAGCGGGGGGTCTTTTTGTTGACGACATACCTAACCGATATTCCTAAAAATCTCCCAAAAAAAAATTTAATCAAAAAGGGGGTTTCATTATAAACGAATATTAGATTAAAAAAAATAAAAATAAAAAAGAAGATTATATACAAACTTACTTTTAAGACACACCGAAAGAAAACCTGTGCGTACGGCAAACACACACTAGATAGAGCTTACGGGTGGGTAGAACCCATCACATCTTGATCTTCACACATACACAGAAAGACACACATACACAGAAAAAAAAAATCATTACTTGCTTAATTTCCTAAATAACTACATCAGAACGATAACAATCAGAATAAAAAACTCTTCCTGTCACTTCCAAATATGACACAACCAATACCATCATACTTTAAAAATAATAATAACAAAACATTCACTCCATCAAGGAAAAAGAAACACAACAAAATTAAAAAGACATACTCTCTTGTGTGTATGTGTTTGTGTGGATGTTTACACTTTCAAGGTAAAAACTATCATGAAGCATGCATATGCAGGTAATGCCACTTGCGCCCGCCCTTTCCCCTTCCCGGCCGTTAAAATGAGAGATATAAAAAAAAGAGAGTTTATACAAATATTTCCTTTGCTTCCCATGAAATTTTTCTTGGAAAATAGAGAAACATGAAAAATTGGACACAAGAATGGACCAGAGTGAAAAAAAAAATGCCATCCATAACCAGCCTCAACCTCCAAAATAAAAAGAAGTAAAAAGTAAAATAACACACATGAAGAGAGAAAGAGTAGGAAAAGAAGCCTCATCATATCATGCATGATGACTCTCTTCAGGAGGAGCCATCTTATTTATTTCCCCCACACATACATTACCCGTTTCCATTTCGAGAAAAGATGCCCATTAAAAACCCAAGACAGAAAATAAAATAAAACAAATCAAGCATCATCCATGGCCTTGATTCGTTTCTTCAGAAACTCGAAAGACGAAAAGAAGACAGCATTAACAGCGCATGACCGGCCCATAGAAACGCCTAAGCCTCGGTACATGTTTCGCTGGAAAAACTGAATCTTTACCGGCTCGACCGTCTGACCTTTTGAATACATCAACGAGTTTCGTTGGTAAATGCTTTTTGCAGAGTCGACAGGGTCTATATAGTAGAACACGAATGTCAGTAAACAACAATCCAAGCAAAAGAGGGTTAAAAAAACAGCAAAAAAACAACAACCTACAAATCAGAGCCCACGAAACAATACCGCAAAGTCCACCGGCTACCAATACAGCAAACGGGTTGGAATGAGCTCCATCCCCACCAAAAGCCGTCAAGAGCTGTTTGCTGCTCTCGTATGTCATAAAGTACGTTCCTGTTCCTAAGGTGTCACGCACTTCATCCCAAGTTAGCAAAATTGGAGACCCCTATCACTTGTGGCCCATGAGACCAAAATACTCACAAAGGTGTAACCGGAACCCAGTATACAACCCTCCCACGCCCCTATGCTTTATGATATTCCCCAACGTCTTCAACGTCCCCTTGTTCTGATAGCTGGCAGCAATGGCATGACTCCCCGATTTGGGGCAGTTCTTCTTATCTGCCATCAATACCGACACTTGAGCGCTGAGCTTTGTCAACTCAAAGGGGCCTGTAGACACAGTATTAGTTTCAAGATCATTCACATTAGACAGTATTTTGTCGTCCTATCTGAACTCACAAGCAATAGCAGTGATAATCGACCCTGCCGTGGCCCCGGAAGCTCCAAAAACCGCCACGGACCACAAATTTGGATACGACCCGGGGGTCGCAACCTGCGCCATGACGTCCACCCCGAAATTGCGCTTTACCCAGTCGCTATATGCATATTTTGATTTCTGATAGATAGAAAACGAAATGGTGCGCACAAGAGTAATGGATGCCATTGGGGCCGTTACGCCTGATATTAAGAACCCATGTCAGCACCAAATTGTCCAATTTGTTACCAAATATGGGGGAAGAAAGTCACAAACCCCTGAAGAAGCCCCTGAACTTTTCCGTCTGGTAGGTATGCCGTACGCAGTCCAAGAAGCCGGCATATCGATACGTTTGCATGCGGGTCTTTACGCTGTCGAGGGGGAATGTGGAGAGGGTCGATAATACGCTCGATGCTGAAGCGGCTACCTCGACGCGGTAGCGCTTGACAAAGTTCTGGTAACGGTGGAGGCCACTGGGCGTTATGGTAGTGTTTGGTATTGTTGCTGTTGTCTTTTTTGGTGTAGTAGTAATTTGATTAGAGCTCGAGCTGTTGTTGTCGCTCTTCAGGTTGTGGTTTGGCTGCTGCTCCGGCTGGGACGTCGCGGAAGAAGAGGTGGTGGTAGGCATGGTGGGAAGTAGCGGAGAGGATCGATGATGGGCAGTTGCACCATTTTGGTGTTGGAGAATGCTCTGGCGGTGGTCGTGGTCGGCGGCGGCGGACTGGAGCTCAGCAGGCATAATAGCGGAGCCTTTCCCCTGTGTAGTCGTGTTTGCTGTCGTCTTTGTAATGTCTCCTTTCAAACTATCTTTTCCCCAAGCTTCAATCCGCCGTCATAGATGTGAATTGTTGTTTGCGAAAGGGGAAATAGGGAATGCCCTTTCGGTGACGCAGCGCTGCCAGCTAAAAGACGGTGGCCTCGGTTCAAGCAGCCCGAGACCAAAGTCCTCCTCCTCAGCACCACGGTCGCGAAAGGGGTGATTGTCGGCGGGAGGAGAGGGTCTCCATCAAGAAACCCCGGTGGGTCGGTCCTACTATTTCTCTGTCGATCTCCGACTTGATTTCTGTGTAAGGGGTGGAAGGTTGTGAGCTCACTGAGCTGAGAGGGAATTGCCCAGTGCCCGGTTGGGATCGGGTGACAATTGATTGATTGGCGACGTCGGGCGGGGTGGGAGCGGGTTTGTCGAGAGTTGTTGTAGTACAGAGAGTGAGGTATGCATGTATGTACTTCGTCAGGACCAGTGGTGAGTGGTGACGATGCGATGGTCGAAGCTTAACTGCGGGGTCACGACACACAAAGAAAGCTTCTTATCGTCACTGTTGAAGCTCAGCTGATTCAATGGGCTTGCTCAGGCCCATACGGCCCCGGCAAGTCTCGACTTTTTAGCGGCTGGACAACCTGGAAGCTGGGCCGACCTCGGTGGGGTTTTTGTTTCTTCACGGGCAGCCTGTCGACTCACACTGCAAACGTCTTGTGTTTTACTTTTTCGCTTTTCACAATTGAGAGGTGAGGGGTTCATACGATGGCTTCATTCCCGTCAGCCGCGGCCCTAAGGAAACTTTTTTGTACCAGGTACCTCCTGTACCTTGGTACACCAACGTCATTGATGCAGCATCGCTTAACTAGAATGAGGAGTAACACCTGCACGACGGGCAAGCCCAGACTGAGCCAACAGACAGCAGATAAACATCTGTATATACGTATCCCCATCTGATCCTATTCATGAAATGTGCTGATGGGTAACAAGAATGGGATCATATCCCCAGGTTGGGTAAAATGCATTGCCCGGCATGTTTCCTGGTTGCATGATTGCATCTCCCCCACTTTTGACAGCCTCGCAGTCCAATGCAATCCAACCCTCCCTCTTTTTTTCCAACTTCCTTCCCGATCTCTCATTAGGTGTGGGACGAATCAGGAGGTGGTATGGCGTGGACATGGTGGTCCCCTTTTTCGGTTTCCAGAGTTTCCACCATGCCGGGTCACATGGCCCGACCAGACCAAGCAAAACGACGTTTGACCAAACGAAACTGTCTCGCGCGTTTGCGTCGTCTCTCCTGTCCTTTTTGTGGGCTACAACACACTCGGCTTTTCGAGTCGTTTGTGAAACCGCGAATGACCCAAGACTTGTCGTGCTGTTAGAAATATTTACCCATATAAAAAATGCCAATGCCGGTGGTACGCCACACCTCGGCTCCTTCCTACCGGTAATCGGCAGCTAAAATCGGGAATCTCCAAAAATGAGAGATCTGACTTAGAACCCCCCACTCATGCTCATGCGTTCTGGCCTGTGATACATACTGTTCTCAAGCGAAGCTCACCACTTAAACTCCCACTCAATGACCCCCAAATCCCCTATTTTCAAGCTTACATTCATTCAGCTCAAACAAATCATCATAATCTTGGCGAGAAAAGTTTCAAGATTTACCGTCCCGTCATCCCGACCCCCCCTTCAACCCATCCGTCCATTGCTATTCCTCAGCCCTCACCTCAGGCACATCCCCATGCTATCATTCAGCATCTTAACCGTCAAGTCATAAAACTCGTACTTGCCAACCTGTACAGGATCATGCAACCTATTCATTTTTCATTCGTCAGCAAAAAAACCTGGCACTAAACCTCCCCTTCACACAACACACCTTCCTCCAACTCTCCCAATTTTTCCGTTTTGAAAGTCCAAAAAAAAAAAAAAAACTCACCTCTCCTCACCCTTCTTGACCCTCTTGGCCTCCTTATCCCCCCACAACCTCAGCTTCGTCTTCCAGGTCCCCTTGGTCAGCTCCCTCGTCCGCTCAAATTGCACCCTGCAGAGCGTCTTGAGAATCTTGTGCTCGATCCCCTTTCTGTTCTGCGCCGCGGCATTCAGGAACCAAATCGTGCGTCGGACTCTTTCTGCCTCAAAGACACCACCGCCACTCGTTACATCCCGGAATCCGGCTCGTAACTGGTCGCGAACCACAAATCTGGACGGTTTCGAGAACTGGACCGCTCGTAAACCCGCGCGTAGTAATTTGCGGTAGGCGAGTACTATTTCTGATGATGACATTGTAATGTACTATATATCGTTGTGTGTGTTTTTTTTGAGAAACTTGCCAAAAAGGGCAGTGTGAGTTTGAGATACAAACCCAAGAAAGATTTTGGCGTGAGTTGCATCTCCAAGTGAGAGCGATAGGGTGCACGGACCACCTTGCCTCGTGATGCGAGGTCAGCCTCCAGGGGTTCAGGGGCTCGGGATTCTACATTGTCATAAATACTATTAGCAAGTTAGAAAGAGCTCAAGATTTCTCTAGATCAGTTGGAACTATTGCCCACATGAAATATCACCGCAAGCTTAAGCTTCAAAGTGCGAATTTAAATCCATACATATTTGAGATTAAACCGCCCTGTGCTCAGATTCCCCATCCAATCCCATCCGATATCCAAGAAGAAAAAATCCCCATAATCTGTTATCCGTATGCTATTAGCGGATACAAGTAATATATCCCTCCGATGGCCCATCCATCTCGGGGCCCAGACATGTGGCCAGATGCTGTAGTGCCGGAGAGGCTTACCAAATCTACGCCATCTATATGCAAGGAAAAAAGAATGCAAAAACATGCCATCCAGGCAGCCAATATTCCAACCCGTATAATCTCTACTCTATTGACGTCTAATCATCCCTCTGGTCTATAGGAGCATACTGCCCGCCCGAACTCGAACTTTCACTCCTGCGGCCCATGATTCTCGAAAGCCAACCAGCTAGACCCCCGCCTTGCTGACGGGTGGACGTCCTGGACTTGCGATCATCCACATCAACTGGTGGGTCGATATTGAGCCCCGGCAGCGCATTTCCGGGGCCAAATCGCCCGGGAGCATGTCGGTTTCTGATGTCGAGCGGTGGAATCGGAGATGCGGACCGCACCAACGGATCCGATTCAGCGCGCAAGTTCGGAGTTGATCCTACTGGTGTACCAAGAGCACCCGTTGCGTCGCCGAAAAGCACGTCCATGTCTTCGAGACGGACGCCGCAAGTTTCGGGGTAGAGGAAGTACACTACACGCGTTATTAGTGGTTGGGTTAGGCGTAGAAGCAAACAAGAAGAACCTACCAACAACGAAACTGAGCGCGCAGAAGAATGCGTGAATTAGATACAGCCGCCATGTAATCCATTCCTGAAGAATGGGCGTCATCTGTCCTACAATGTAGTTGAACAGCCAGTTTGTAGCAGTGGACAGACTCGCACCCTTCGACCGAATCTTGAGGGGCAGGATCTCCGGGGGGTAAAGCCAAGGAATGGGGCCCCACGAGTACCCGAATGCCGCGTTATAGATCATCACTAGTATGACGACCATCATCGGAGTTGAAGGAACATTGATGTACATCGAGTACGAGATGGCCGAAAGCGAAAAAACCATAGCAACTGCTCCGGTAAGCAGGATCGGTCTGCGGCCCCAGCGATCAACAATGTACCATGGTGGGATCGTAGCAAGTAAGTAGGTGATCCCGTTGACACCGGCCATCTTGATGGTATCCAATCCTTGCCAGCCTGCTTGCTCAAACACCATAGGCGCGTAGTACGAGATCACGTTGATACCATTGAGTTGTGCCAAGGCCTGCGCTGACATGGCAATGAAGACTCGCCTGCCGTAACGTTTGAACATCTCGCGGTATGTGCGTTCACCTTCCTGCCGCTGGATCAATACATCCATCTTAATGTCGCGGAACTCCTCTCTGGCGCGCGGGTCGTGGATATCGCCACCACCATACAGGTTGGCAATTACCACAATGCCTTCTTCATCATGGTCATTGTCGAGAAGCCATCTGATGCCAGGTTGTCAGCAAATGATCTAGATGGAAAGTTGTTTCGTAATACATACCTGGGTGATTCCACAATTATCAAGCTTCCCAATCCGAGAAGTGCGCCCATCACGCACTGCATGAATAAGGGCAGGCGCCATGACATATCATTGTCAATGTACCCACAGAAGTAGTCAACCCAGACAGACGTCGTGTAACCAACAATGTTCCCCGAGAACTCGATGCAGGCGAGCTTTCCCCGGTTATGCGGAGGCGAGATCTCGGATTGGTAAACTGGGACAATGGTGGAAAGCATACCCACTCCCAAACCAGCAATGATTCTGCCTCCCATCATCATGCCTACGTTCAGCGAGAAAGCCTGCAGAGCGCCGCCGACAAAGAAGATGCACGACCCATAGAGAATCGTTTTCCTCCGTCCAATTATGTCACCAATGTGACCGACCATGAGAGATGATATCAAAGCGCCAATCTCAAGAATCGCAACCATAGTAGCCACCTGGGCTTTAGATGGCTGGCCAAAATAAATTTTGAAGTGTTCGCCCCTGATGGTAGCATGTCAATACAAACATCACCAAGATGGAAGCGGTTTGGGAATAAAACACACATGATAACACCTGACATGACGCCTTGATCATATCCAAAAAGGAACACACCCAACGACACAAATATCGAAGTGAAGTAGAGCAACGGCTTGCCCGTTAGGCCGTGGATGGAGCTACGACTGCCCGTCATGATTGCGGCTAGTATACGCTCAGCTTTGGAAACGGAACGGTGGGCAGCGTTGGGTATTTGAATGGCTTCTTTATTAACGACGCCAGTGTGCCGCGATGTTGACCGGCTGCTTCTTGCAGGGGAGGGATCTTGGTAGTGGACTCGTTTCTGGGTTTTGTGGTGTTTACGTTTTGGGTGGCGCTTGAAGATGCCTGCGAGGGTCTCGTCGTCGACCGTCTCGTTTATACGCTTTCGCAGAGGGTCCTCGTCATCCAGCTGCTCAGCAATGTCACCAGTGTCTATCCAGGAAGAACCCCCAGAGCCGTCGGCGTCGTCGTCTTCGGAATCGGAGTAGCCCGGCTCGTCAACAGCGTGGCCGCGGCCGTGGTGGGAGCTGCTTAGAAGCCCCAATGACTGGCGATTTTGTGCGTCGTGCACAGGCAAGGTTCGTAAGGGGATGTTTGAGGGGAGACGAGTGGAAGAGCTTGGAGACGGAATCTTGTCGGAGATGGGGCTGTTTGGCAGCAGCCCTCGTCCGCGGGAGAGTGCAGGTGTGCTTTGACAGTTGAGATTCCAGAAGATGAAATTTTGAGTTTACTGGCTCCGCAGAAGAGGAACGCACCAGAGTCACAGGTCAGATGGGATGCGAATGTCATGGGCACACCTATGGTAAAGCTGTTGGCACGTTCCCGGCCACTTTGAGATGTTGCAGGTGCATCACCAGGGACCACCTTGTGGCCCACTGTCTGTCAGCGGCGGTGGCACCTCCACGAATGCCAAGCCACCAAATCCGCACACGGGGACCCTGCCGGGTCCACAGCATCCCACTTTCACGGTGTCTTGCACAACCCCACCTCCAACTTTTGATGCTGTTGCACTTACAACCAAGGAATCAGAGACGGCCAAATGTCAATCCTCATGCACATCGCCCTCGATAATCGGCAAAGACGGCAAATCACCACCTTAGTGGCCCCTCCATCTGAGTGCCTAAGAGAACAAGATGCGCCCACTTACACTACTTAGTATCTAGTGTAGCCTACAGTCAATCAACTGCACCACAAGGCGCGAACGGCCGTTTCTGCTAATTGAAGGTAATCCGTCGGCATTTCAAACGGCTTTGCCTCCAAATAGGATCTAAATGGGAAAGATAGGCTGAAGGGGCCAAAGGGCCGAACTGGAAACTTGAAACATGAAAGCCGCACTCGCACAAACGGTTAGTGGGATGATGAGGCTTAGGAGGCTGACGCTGTAAGAGAGGGCTGAAGTTGCTCAAGGCGGTTTGAGGCGCGACTAAGGTAGGTACCGGCAATTGGAGGTATGCGAGTAACAAAACGTGCGCCGTGGTAGATTGTGAGATCCGATGATTCCATGCAGGATAATTACCATTCTCGACAGGGCACCAAACCACAATAATTCTCTATCAGCACTCAAGATGTTGATGAGACGCAATCGGGCGATGAGATGAAATAATTTAGCATGGAATGAGGGTTACTTGCTTTCCAGCCAACCGATTCCCTTGAAACAATCCTCGCCGCCATCAGATTCGTGGCTGTTGGACGAAAAGGTCTATATATCCCGAGAGGCGCACAGCCGAGAGAGTGCATCTCCTTCGCTCGAATGAGACATCGGCTTCTATTTCCGAGGTCACGTTTGTACAAACTTTTGGATTGGTCAGAGATCCTTTCTGACAAGATGTCTTCAACCTGCTCTTCATGTTCGATGACTAACCTTTCTTTTTCTTAGTCAGTGCCTTGATGTCTGGTTCTGCTGAAACATCCAAGCTGCAAAGGCACTCTATCTAACAATGTGACTGCCCATACAGTCTCGCCCCTCCCTTGCATCCAAAAGTTCGATGCGCCCCCTTCCATCATGCATCTGCAACAGGGAGTGTCACACGCATCCGTTGAATCGATTTTCGGGGACTGGGCACATCCTGGAGAGACAAGTGTGGCGCATGAATCATTCACTAGGGATCGTGGTTCAACAAAGCTTTGCAAGGTGCCCCGAGACACGGTCGAGAGTCGAGAGCTATACGCAATAACTGGTCCCTTGCAGCTGTTTGGACCATTTGCCTCACAGGACGCACAGCACCCACCGCATTACATTGCATGGTGGATGCTTTTAGATCTTGCAGTATCGAAACTCGACCGAGAAACGCACGAAGCCAGTGTTGCATCGCCAAACTTCGGGAAGCGCACGCGCGTAATTGATCACAACGGGAACCGGCACTCGTGGCGTACCTGTGCGATGAAACGGTGATACAACGAGGTAATTATGAGACGAACTCTCCATGTCGCCGCCGAGGTCGAGAAGACACTACTTGGTAGGGATGTAACGCTCGAGACTGCCTCGGAAAATTTGGATGAATCATTGAAGACTTTGGACCGCAGATGTTCCAGCACAACGTGCGGTGTTCCCCTTGTTCCTGTCTTCCGTCATTCAGTTTGTGCGGATAAAGACACACACGTCAGTCCAGGACGGAAATATTGAACTGTCTCAGACAAGTAGTTGAGGATCTAGATTGCGATGTTCATCAAGCGCCTGGACCTCCTTCCAATTTCCATGCTGTTCTCCCTCTTGACGACATTGGAACATTTTACCTTGCATAGGGGAATGGAACGGTGGCATGCCACGCCGAGTCCAAGCCGGCTGACCGAGAACCAGACTCGAAATGCCTGGGAAACGCACACCACTTTTGGGAACGAATCAAGATTCGCGGCCCTCCTCCCTTTCTCATGTCCAGCGCATCATGCATGATGCCCCCAAATTGAGCCATTGCCCATCTTACATAGCTGGCAGTGTTCCCTGTGTCCCGTTGTTGGCCGTTTAGATCTCCCGTTCTTTTTTGGTCCTCGGAGCAATTCCCAGGTTCCAGAAATCGACACCATCCATTCCCGTCCGCGCCTTTCTCCGCCGTCCACACAGCCAACTCCACTAAAAACAGCCGGTATGTGGTATTCAGGTACCGGAGGTAGCAGTTGAAAAATCTCTCTTCTCTCGAAGCATTTCGGTTATCAAACCAGAGCTACCACACAAATCCAGAAACGACAGCCGGTTGGCTCCAAGTCTGACGGTTGCTCTTCCTTGTCATTTCGCAAGAGGCTGGGGTTTGGTTCCTAGACGGGAACGTGCTCCAGGGTCATCGGCCAATTGCGTCAGAGAAATCAAGTTGTGGGTCTTCTTACGTGCCACCAGAACGGGGCGCGCTATCGTTCTGTTCCTGCCGCAAGAGTGGCTCGACAGTGGCAGTCCCAGCCTGCTCGTGCAGGGAAAGCTCAAGCATTGAGCTTTATATTGCGGAGATCCGTCACCTGGGGCTGCAGCTCGGCTCGTCTCTTTTGGCTCTTTTTTGCTTTTGCCCGCGTCTTTGCTCCATCACCACAGCAATCCACAACAGACAGACAAGCATCACACCGCTTCCCCCGCCACCAATTGGCTCTTGCGGACAACATCCTTTTGTTCGCCGACATTGTTATTAAAGTATTTTTGTGTCCGTGGTTTGGATGAAACAGCGTATTTGAATTTGCGGGTGAAAAAGCGAAAAAAGGGAAGAACAACAAGGCTTGCGAGGGTGCAAAAGAAACAGGAGCCGGGGAAACTACAAACCCCAATCGACATCGAAAAACCAGCCAGGATACCGGATCCAGAGCTTAATACCCACGCACCGACTTTTACGCGATCGGATACAGATTCAATTGCGCTTTTGCGCGCGACAAGTGGATGATCAATCGATAGCAAGCGAGGGGCGCGCCATCTGAAGGAAAACTCAATTGGCACTCATTGTGGGAGGAAAGCTGTCGAAATTGGACGGAACAGGCATTGCCTTCTCACCACCATCGCCCGATCGCATAACGAAACCCCGCGACCGTCGGGGCTCCACACTTTACGATGGGGTCAACAAAGTTTGGAAATTTCAATGTGAGCGCCAACAATGGAGGAATTTGGCACTGGAGGTCTTTGCGCATGGTGGGAAAGCTAACCAGATGTCTTCGGGATAGGACTTCTGTCATGATACAACTCTCCCAGTCTGCAATGTGAGTGCTCAACTGTGAAAATGCCTTGCCTCATCCCAGCTGCAGCTGCTTGAGCTTGGTTGTCCCTTGCCGGTCGTGCATATTAACTTATTCTGTAATCCTAGGCATTCTCACCTTTCAGAAACCAGACAGGACCATGGGGTGGCTGTGAGTTGAAGGGGATATCACTTTCAGGTGGCAGACATCTGGGCAACTTAGGTTCGTGGCTTTTTGTTATATTGGACTGAATATGGGCGTTGTCGCTGATATTATACACTAGGATCCATAATCCTTGCCGCAGTTGGTATTTTGGCGAGTATTTACCTGATCCTGCGCTCCGAGAGGAAAAGAGCAGCTGTCGGACGTCGGGAGATGCAAGCATTTCTCCTGGGTTATATGGTGATATCGATATGTGAAATATTTTCGATAGGAGAGTTCCCGCTAAACAGCACTGTAAGATTGGTATGTATACGACAAGCGTAAAACAATCACCGCTGGTTTCGTGCTGACTTCCTTTTCCAGGCTTTCAGTGCTGTTCATATCGGAGCGATTGCGGCCACAACATGGGTCTTGTTGCTCAACGGCATAGTGGGTTACCAACTTATGGACGATGGAACCATTCTTTCCCTTGGACTGACTATCGGCTCTGCCCTCCTATGGCTTATTGGGGTCGGTTATGTCGTCCTGGACACTGGCTTTGACTACACGAGCTACTGGGCATCGAGCTACAACCTACCCAACCGCCACATTTTCCTTTACGTCACCTACTTACTTCTGCCGCTTGTTTGGATCGTCCTTTTCCTCGTTCTGGAGTTGATCCTCGTCATTAAGGTTCTCGGGGAGACGCGGCCGCTCCTTTTCCTCGGCTCAGCTGCAGTCGCCTTCGCGGCCGGCCAGGTTTTCAATTTCGTTGTCAGCCCGCACATCTGCAACGGCACCTCAGGTGCCATCGACGGCTCTCTCTTTCAAACACTCTTTACACTCATGGCGGTAGTATTAATCTGGTTCTTCTGGTCCAGCATCACCGAAGATGACTGGCCGATGCCAGTTCAGAATCCTTACCCATAACCGATATAGACGATCGAGATACCCGCGCTTCGCGCACACACCCACACATAACAACACCAGCACCAGCATTGCGCCTCATATTGCAACTTGGGAGCACGGAGTTTAAACGGTTGTAATTTTATTTCACGACATTCTTTTTTGTTGTTGGTCTTGTTTTTCCTTTTTTTATTCTTATTTGGCGAAGGCTTTTATTATACCCCATTGCTCGAGAGAAAACTCGAGATACACAACACCACACACTAAATCGACATACGACGACACATCGGAGCCTTCAAACGAGAGGGGGTGATGAGATGGCAGATGGATGCCCGATAATATACGAGGTGCGAACGGGCACAGATACAAAACACACAAACAACAACATATACCCTGGTATTCACAGCCAACACATTACCGCACACAAAAAACCGCAACCACAAATACACCAACTGGGGATGGAGACTTTATGCGGTGAATGTCATAGTGATATGATAGTAAGCAAGCGAGGCGAGCGAGCGAGTAAAGCAAAACAAAATGGAAATTTTGATTGAAAGAGGGAGGGGAAAGAATGGCCAAATTCACTTACTTTTTCTGAGTTTGGTCCCTTGTTTTATGTTACGCGGTTTGTTCGTTTTAGAGCGAAGTAAAGAGGAAGCTGAGACGGAGATGTGTGGAGATATTTTATACCCTTTGTTTGAGAACGATTGAAATGCAGTGGACATATATGTAATGAAGCAGAACTGTTATATTTTCCCAGCTTGTTTTTGTCATGAAAATGACGAGAAAAACACGGTGTTTTTTATGATCGATTAATGTTTTAATGAAGTTTGGACACCAAGCCTTGAGCAAGCAAGCAAGCACCCCTTCATTGCCATCAAATATCAATAACCTCATGTTCCTTTCACAAAACGCCCGTTCCATAACGCCCTTGTTGCTTTGTTGTTATTCCCCATTACCGTTCACACTACAAATGTTCATCCCAATGTGAAGGGAAAAAGGTAAAAAACATGGAATCTGTACCAGGTTTACTTCACCATCATCACTTCTTCTCTCTTCCTGCCATTTCACCTAACCCTCACATACCCCAACTTGGTCTTCTGCACCCTGGGGAAAACACCAACAACGATCAAGCCCGTAGCCAAAGGGAACACAAACCTAGGCAGCTCCAGAAACTTCCTGACGTAATCGGTCCAATTGGCCGCGCTGACCGTCACCAAAACCAAGATCAAGAGCAGATACCCGACGTAACGATGGTATTTGTACAAGCTCTTTGCTCTTTCTCCCGACTGACCCCATATCTTGGGTGTAACATAGATCGTGAAACCGAAGAGGTACTGAACCACCAAAATGGCGTAGGTAATGATGCCAAAGACCGCGTGGGCGGAGTGGAAGTGAAGCATGCCATTGACGTGCTTGTTTACTTCGATTATTGTCACGCCAGCGGTGAATAAGAGGAAGGACAAGATTTGCAAGAGGGCGTGCCATTTCGCTGCTGTTTTTTTTGCGTCCGGGTTTGAGAAAGAGGTAGGCTGGAGCAGGAGGATTGCGAGGACCAGAGTGGAGGTTGCCAAGGATTGGAGGATCAGGTGGGGAGAGACGAGGGGGATGACCTTGTGGGTGAGGACGATTCCCAGGACCGAGATTGGGAGGAGGAGGGATCCCAAGAGGGCCAGGAAGCCCGTGCCTAGGATGAGGTTCTTGTACATTGGGGAATTTGGTTTTTGGAGGGCGGAGCCTGGATTTCCTAGGAGGGGCTCGTGTTCTGATTCTTCTTGATGGTAATGTCCGTTGGACTGTTGTTGTTGCTGTTCAGGTGGAGGTGAGTGATGATCACGGTCGTCGAGGACCTCTGCGTATGTGCGGTGGTGGTCATCGTTGTTGGCGGTTACGGACGCCATCTTTAATAGATATGAAACCCTTCCGGACCTTTGGGTTTAAATTCGGGAATGTGATTGATGATTTTAGTTGATGATATCAATGGTTTGCGTTGGACCTGTCAACGAACGGACTCAAGAAAGGACTGGTTCAAGCCGGGGGTTTAAAGTTGCGGGGAAAAGCTAGGTATTTGAAAGGAATCCGCGGGGGCAGAGCTACCATGCAACTGCGTAATAAGAGTGTGATGATCCTGCGCGCCTTATGTGACTTGCCGACCTTTCTCTTGTTTCGGTCTGGTGTGGTAAGGTATTACCAATCCCGTTCGTGCTTGCGCAATTCAGCTTCTATGGGCTGCTTGGTCAGATTTCAGGTTTTGGAACCTGGATGCAGGCACAATGAAAACGGGATTTTAGCTCTTTGACAATTTCTGCCGAGTAAAACTTTGTGTTCAAGCCTTCAAAAGTCTTGCATCTCTAATATACTAGCTTCCTGTCGATATATAAAAAGAACAATTAGGTTCGTCTTTCGGAATGGCGAAGTCAAGCTCGGTGAGGACGGCGCCGAAGTGCTTGAGCAGCTGCAGATCGCCACCAGCCAATCGCATCATCTCGACTCCAGTACCCCAATTTTGCGGGGGAGGAGTTTATCTTTATCAGTTCAAATGTCGCTTTCCCCTGGGCAGTCTGCCCCGCACCACAGGCTCTGATTCTTTCTGCTTCTTCTGTCAAAGTTCCAGATCCAATGCCATGTGAGATGGCGAATGGATCCATTGCGACCCCACCACGGGTAAGGGATCATCATCGGAGCTGGCCGGTTTCCATCATGGAATTCGTATGTAATTGCCAATTGGAACAAGAGAATGAGATTGGATAAAGGTCATTGTCACTCTGTGCCATGACATATCAATGCAACACGGCCCGCAATATGACTAACAGATAAGAACTTTACATAACTCACTCTGCTGCTTTTCCCCTTTACATTTCACTGTTTATTTTGTTTCTTCATTCTTCCTCCTCATTGAGCCATACCCTCTAGAACAACAGACGCAATGGCCGCCGACATTGACTACCAGCTTGAGTCTGTCCCGGCGACTCGGGTCGCCGCTGAGGACATTGACAAGACTTTCCGTTCCAGCTCAATTGGTTCGTAGATCTCATTTTTCACCCTCAAATGGGCTATGCTTACTTCGTGAACATAGACCTAGTGTCGGCTGCCCTCGGAGGCAAGATTTTGGGCTACTCGGATCAATGGTTTGCTGAAGCAGAGAATCTCATCAACCCCGCTGCCCCTGTCAGACAGCCCGGCAAGATGGTTTACACCGGTGCTTGGTATGATGGCTGGGAGACCAGAAGGCACAACCCTGAGCCATTTGATTGGGTTGTAATTCGATTGGGAGTTGCTTCAGGCACGGTTGAAGGTGTCGAGGTTGATACAGCATTCTTCTCCGGCAACCATGCTCCCTTTGTCTCCGTGGAAGGCTGCTTTAGCCAGGATGACGACCTGGTTCTCTCATGGAAGGGAGAACGTGGAGGCTGGGAAACCATTCTCGGGATTGAGGAGGCTGGTCCGTCCCAAAGATTTGGGTGGAAATTAAACAACCCTACGAATAAGCAGTACACCCACGTGAGGTTGAATATGTACCCCGATGGCGGAATTGCCCGCTTCAGGCTTTTCGGACACGCCGTGCCCGTTTTCCCGGAGGACACGAACGCAATCTTGGACCTTGCCGCCGCTCAAAATGGAGGTGTTGCAGTCTCATGCAGCGATCAACACTTTGGAACCAAGGACAACCTGATTTTGCCCGGGCGAGGAAAGGATATGGGAGACGGCTGGGAAACTGCTCGCTCCCGTACCAAGGGGCATATTGATTGGAGCATCATCAGGCTCGGAGCTGCCGGCTATATCCAGAACTTCGTCGTTGATACTGCTCACTTCAGAGGAAACTATCCCCAGCAAGTGAAGCTTCAAGCGATTGAGTGGAAGGGCGAGTCAGAGCCTGGTGCTGATGCTGAAGGTTGGGTTGAGGTGGCAGAACCCATCAAGTGCAAGCCAGACTTGGAGCATCCGGCTGAGAGCTTGATCAAGGACAAGCCTTTTACTCACGTCAAGCTCATCATTGTGCCGGATGGAGGTGTAAAGAGGTTGCGAGTCTTGGCTAAGAGGGCCATCTAAGTCCCCTGGTGGACTCGGAGGACAAGATGAAACCAAGTTGGAGGTGGCGCGGAATGGCAAATCTGACCCGGAAGGCAGCGAAACGATGCTGCAATTTTGAGGAGCGAAAACAAGGTCATCGGAATTTAGAAATATAATTGAGATAGGATAAAATGAAACCTTGTGTTGCTAGTTCAGGGAATTAAAAGGACCCTGGAAATTGAAGTCGAATGTTAGCTTATCGGATAACGCACGGGCCATTTGGATGTGGGGGGAGTTCCTGGTTGACGAGTCGCCGTTAAGTGATGCCACCAAGGCCCGGACTCTAAACCTAACACCTCATGGAGGGGGATCTGGTCAGTTCAACGTTGTTTCCAAGCTTTCATTTCCCGATACCCCTATCGGCTGGTCATTTTGCATTTCTCGTGGATGGCTGATAGAAATACCCCATCCGAATGCGCCCGCTCCTTTAACTTCGCATCTCTCCCAGATACCCCCGATCCACGCTCAGACTGTCAGGGCGGCCATGGACATCGGCGACTCTGCTAATAGTGAGGGCGGCGGTTTCGACGCCGACTTGCCCTTCCGCAAGAAGCCATTACCTGATGATCTCCCACGTTCCCTGGACGACCGGCGACATGTGCCGGTCATGTTGCCGCCCGAGACGGAGATGTACGACGGCTGGCAGGGTCGGTGTCCCTTACTTCCCCGTGTGCCCACGTCATTACAAGTCTTGCGCTTCCACCCGTGAGCCCGTGCTGATATCTGAGTTCTGCAGGACAATCGCAATTTCTGACCACACCCATATCAAAGCCGCTGTCCTTTGGAGATCTCACGCTCGACGACCCCAACTACAACGAAGACGTGACGAAGGGCGGGCCCGACAGCGAAACACGCCTCATGGAGATGCTCGCTGCACAAGCCGCACATTCGACCAGCGTCGGTTTCGAGGACGAAGATGCCATCGCCAACGACGAGAAGAAGACCGAGGATGAAAAGAGGGACTTGTTGCAAAAGGCATTTACCATGGCTGCAAGCAATGGCAACTTAGATTCTGTCAACAAAATTCTTAGCGGCAACCTGAGGCAATACATTGATGTTAATGCGCCAGACGACGAGGGCACGCCAGCTCTCATATACGCTAGTTGCTTTGGTCATGAACAGGTGGTGCAGGCCCTGCTAGATGCAGGAGCAGATGTCGACAAGCAGGATCACAACCAGTGGAGCGCGCTCATGTGGGCGATGACGAACCGGCACAAGGGGATCGCAACACTGCTACTGAATAATGGAGCTTCCCCAGATAAGAAGACATCGACTGGGAGGACTGCCTTCGACTTCGTTGGTGCAGACAGTGACATGTCATTCTACCTTACTGATAATGGAGGTTATGGAATTGGGACCGCTGGGACGAACGACGACTTCTACAACCCCGGGTTCTCACAAGACAAATTCGAAGAAGAGCTGGCCGAGAATGAGTTGAGGCGGCGTATGATGATGGAAAGCGCTCGGGACTTGGAGGTAGATCTTGGGAATATGGGTATCGATGATCAGCCCGAGGTGCGCAAACCTCTTGTTCCCCTTTTCTCCACCCAAGCTAACAATTTTAGCCATTTGACGAATTCGAGGAGGAGGAACAGCAAGAGTTTGACTGGTCAAGATGTCTCCATGATCAAATGTTTGTTTTCCAAGAAAGCGATTTGGACCAGATCCTCGACATTGTCATTACCAACATGACACCGCAGCGCTCACCAACTCAAAAACCAGTACCTGCAAACATGATCTTTCTAGGTGCTAGATATGCGCACTATCACGCCAGTCCTGATTTGCTTGCAAAACTACTCATTACCGCCATGGACAAGATCAACAACGTGGTCGAAAAGCACCAATGGGACATGACTATCCTGGCTTTCTGGATGTCCAATGCAACACTTCTACTACATTATCTTAAGAAAGACGACGGCCTCGTCGAGGCGACGACCGAGTTCCAAGCACAGTTGGCCGAACTAATCAACGAAATCTTTATTCTCATCGTACGGGACGCTGAAAGACGTCTCGACAAGGTCCTGGATCCGGCCATGCTGGAACATGAAACGATCCCAGGGTTCGAAGATATCACCTTTCAGAACGAGTGGAAGCTATTCAAGAGGAAAAAAGAGGTGAAAGAAGAACCGCTGGAGAAGCGATTACGACCACCGTCTCCGAAACAGAGAGCCAAACCGTCACCACGCAACGTCACATCCCTTTTATCTTCTACTCTGTTCGTTCTTGATCTTTACGACGTCCATTCAGTCATCACAGCACAAATCACATCACAACTAATTTACTGGCTCGGGGCGGAGCTGTTCAACCGGATAATGTCAAATCGAAAGTATTTGGCGAGGACAAAAGCAATGCAAATACGCATGAATATCTCGACGCTGGAGGATTGGGCGAGGTCTAATAACCGACAGCCGGAACACTACGAAAATGGTGAGATGAGGTCGACAGGGGAGACAATGGTTGAGGCTGCGCGCAGACATTTGGCTCCGGTTATTCAGTTGCTACAATGGCTGCAGTGCTTTTCATCGCTTGATGCCGACGATTTAGAGGCTTTAGTGGGCACTTTGCAGCAGCTTAAATCGCTGAGTCCTCAGCAATTGATACATACCGCTACGCATTATAGGCCCGAGGTTGGCGAGAAGGGGTTGCCAAAGAGTGCGATGAAATATCTGGTTGCTATTGAGAAGGAACATGCGTTAAGGAGGGAACAGAGGAAGGCTGCTGCGGAAAGTGTACCGAGTACGCCTATTAAGGCCAAGGCGAATGGGTTTGGTGCCAACACGCCGGGTACGCCCATTGTGACGTCGGATCAGGAGGAGGATGATGATGACATGCCCGCGAAGGGATTGTTGCTTGACCCCGCGGTGATGCTGCCGTTTACGCTGCCGAGCGTGACGGATATGCTGGTTAGTTATGGGGCTGGGTTTGGTGGAGTGAATAGGGAGAGGGAGAGGAAGTATATACCTTCTATTCCGCCGGAGTTCTTGGATAAGATTGAGGCTGCTACTCAGCAAGGGTTTGGCGGAGGTGGTGGTGGGGGAGGAGGGCAGAGGAGGGGGTTGTATGGGGAGAAGGATTGGGAGAATGAGGAGGATTGATTACAATCCGGAGTGAGGAAAAATTAGCATGAGGAAAGATTAGGGTAGAGAAAAGAAATCGACTACTTTGCTCTTGTTAAGGTGTTTTGTCTTCATTTCTTGCATCTGTATTTGTTTGGACAAGGAGGAAACGGAGCATATGACCTTGGCTATAGTAGCCGGTTCTTTCCATATGGGGGGTTGTTTTTCTCGAGATACTTGAGGACTGGCGATGCTCCTCTTCTTCTCTTGGAAGGGTACACACTATGTATAATCATTTTTGATTACGCTCTAATGTAAATAAACAAAAGCTCGAGATGGAAAGGCGTCCCGTCTCCGAGTAATTAGCATGACCGACATTTTTTTTCTTTCTTTTTTTTCTCTTCTCTTTCTTATTTCAAGACTTTCAGCATAGTAATTATTTAGATATTATATAATTTTTAATTTTTTTTTGCTTCTTCTTTTGTGTGTCATGAAGATATGCAAGAAATTTTTTCCCCGGGGTTCTTCTGTTCTTTTCGTCGTCTATCTTGGAGAATGCCGAAATTGAGTGCAATCAAGAACATACATACACACACATATACATATATATACAATCTAATGCTTGAACGTTTGTTAGCGCGGTACACGCCCAATTCACACTTTCCTATGCCTATTTCTCTTATTTATAACGCCCGTTCAGCTTCTGTTAATGCATTCCTAACTCTTTTCTACGCTTATTCAGCTTTTATTAATGCATTCCTGACTGCTTTTTTACGTATATTCAGCTTCTGTTAATGCATTCTTGACTTTTTTCTACGCATATTGGATATCCCGACCTGCATAGGTATCTAATACCTTAACGGTTTGCATCTTTTTCTTGGCTTCCATACCTTGTTTCTGTTCTTGGTTTTATGGGGCCTGTACCGAGCTAACAAACGTTCAAGCATTAGATTGTATATATATATACGGAAACATGACACAATCATGATGTATCAACTTACTAAATTGATTTATGCATATTTTTTCAGTTTCTTTTTCCTTCGGTTTTTTGGCCTATCTAAAAGACCAACATGTACATGTACATTTACATATACGTACGTACGGATAGATACATTGTTATCCGAATTCAGCGACCCTGGTGATTTTCCGAGTGAAGTGATTGATGACGATGACGATGATGGGTTTAGGGGGCTGTGGCTTTCTTGGTGCTTTCAAACTTGTCATTTTAAATTCTCATACCTTTTTTTTTTCTTTCTTCTTTTCCTTCCGTTTTCATTAGGGCATCATAAAATCATTTTGCACAATGAAACTCTCAGTTTTTTTTTTCTTTTTTTCTTCTCTTCGATATAAGCTGAACTACACCTTCATGCAAGCTGCAAGCTGCAAGGGGCAAGCGATTGGAGCTTCGGGATGCACGGAGAGTTGGTAAGGCCCAAAAAAGGGAGGGGTATATTTGATATCATATCATCACCATGGCGAGCTTTCTTGTTTGCTGTCGGTAGTTAGAAGGAGGGATCATGAATATTTTTTTTCTTTTTGCTCCTCCGTCCCAGTTTTTGCGAAAGGGCGGGTCGGGCTTCATGCAAGCTGCAAGGTACGAGGCATGACAGTTGGCATGTTCATGTTACCATGGCCAGGTATTTTCTTCTTCTTCTGTTACCCCTTTGTGTGAATGCAGGCAGCCAATATTGTGATGGGGGGGACGGGCCGGTATGGTTGGTTGGGCACCTACATGCATGTGATGACTGAGAATGATGTTTCCGTGTGTGCGTGTGCGTGTGTACGACTTGAATATGTTGTCTTGGTTGTATTGGTTAGTTGGCGTGATGAGGGAAAACGGAATGTATGTCGAGGTGGCAGAAGGACTTCAAAAAGAAATAAAAAAAAGAAACGAGGGATTTTTGGGATTGGAGAAGAAAGGTGTTGTTTCATTGACGGTTTGCATGACTGATAAGAGAATTTTCTCGCCAGCCTGGCACCAAATTCAATGATGATTATTGGGTCGATGCAAAAATCATTCGGGGCCTCTTGAATGGGTGGTGATGTGCGTTTGTGAGACATGCATAATACCGCCGTACGTACGCTCCTGTGTGTCACCGGCTTGTCTGCACCATCAGGGGTGTTGTAATCGTTTGCTTTTTGATGCCCGATCATGAAGAGCGGTCTGCTGTGTGTCCGTAAAGGCCGCGGGGAGTGTTGGATATGGACTGTTCTTCCGAGCGATAAGTCGACAGCAGGTCGTCGCGGATTCCTCAGAGTTGGAGGGAGCCTCTGGATCTGATAGGTGAGGAGGGTTGATGATTTTGAATCCCGAGACGGGAGCTCCCAAATGGAGACACGGAACAAGATTATACCACGGCCAATCGAATCTCCTCTTTTTTGCCTGCCCGCGATTCCCATTGACGGCGAAATTAAAAGCTCTTCCTGTGGGAGGGTGGTGGATGATGAGCTGGCTAAATTGAACTTCTCTTGCCACGGAAAGATTGGCCCAATCATGTCATCCACCCGGACCTTAGGCTTCCGACCGTGATGGGGCTGCTTGCTCATGTGCATCTCAGGACTGCATGAGTTTTTAGTTTCCAACTGCTCCCCACCAGAAGCTGAAATGGCATTGGCGAATGTTGGTGGTGACAAGTGGAATTGGTGACAGAAAGTGAGTCGTTTTAACTACGATGTGGGATACCCCGCTCCCGTTGGGCTTCTGTCAACGACTTTTTGGTGGAGAAGCGGAGTTGAGGGGACCGGTTCGGTGGGGTGAAGTAGATCAGTGGGTTTGCCTTTTTTTTTTTCTAATCATTATTCACATATATTATTTCGGGAGCAATGGATCGATGGCCCGAGACACAGGATCAGATATCACATATAGAATGAAGAAGAATAATGGGCTGCTGAGCAGAAGCAACCTGTTCGTCGATCTCTCCCAAAATGGCGGGGTCAGTGTGGGAACAGGCCCGATGCGGTGTAAGTGATAAGGCCAGAGTCACTGATATCAGAACGGCAATCGGCCGAGGGGGACATGTGGCCGTTTACAACAGAACTTGAAAGTAAACCGAGTGTTTTAGATCTGTATGATGAGTCAACCGGACTTATGTATCGATTAAGATACTTTGCAGAGTGCCTAGGTAATCAAAAAGCCTCCGGTTCAAGTTGATTTGTAACGAGAAGCCAAGTTGGTCAGATAGGGAGGAACTTTGTCTCACTTGAATCCTAACAGGAAACAAACCCCACGGAGCTACTTGCATCACCTGAACCGCCAGATATGCAGCTTGCAAGACGGTGCTTGGATGGCGCTCCGTTTGGGGTATGGGGTTCATTACTTGCAGGTTTAGTTGGTAACCGTTTGACTGTCGACATCAAGACTGGTGGTGAGATGGGTGAGGTGGCAGTATCTGGATGGTCAAATCCCTAGCTGCATCTTTGCATGCAGTATCCAAGTAGCGGACTTTCACATCAAGAAAAGAGGGAACAAAAGAAAAAAAAGTAAAAAGTAAAACCTGGGTTGGGCTGCTAGCTACTTTGTATGCACATCCATACATGATATGGGAAATGCTACGACCCGGACCTAGTGGCCCGAATATTTCACGCAGAGCGACTGCCAAAAAAAAAATTACCTGATAATTATTTTTTTCATGAAGTCGCCCCCCTCCCTCGGCAGAATTACAACTGCATTTATTCCATACTCTCCCGTCCACCTTCCCGCGTCCCGATCTTTGTGTGTCCACAGCACCCTGAGGGTGCTCTCGATTCTCTTTTCTTCTTAACCTACCTTTGGTCCCCCGCAGTAACACAAACCTTCTTCCGCTTCTTTCGGACGCAAGGGCTTCGAGTAAAAGCCTTAGCCGGAACACTGCGGTCCTGGATTGACCGTAACTCCTCCACTGCTTTGAAGAAGTCGACTTATCTCTCACGGCTCTGCACCTTCTCGCCATTCCAAACTTCAAACCCCGTTGCTCACAAGTACAAATTCCCACTTGTTAGCACCCACAGGCAACTAGGGGCTTTTGTTTATATTGTTCCTCCAAGAAGAACACTTGGAGAAGAGCTGCTGTGCCGCGTTCACTACGACAGTTGCAGCAGGAGCTGCAACCTCAGGTCACTCTCATAGCATGGCCCCTCAGAAATTCCCCAGCGTGCGTCAACGGACAAATCCAAGAGCACGACTTGCACCCTTTCGAGACGACACAGGTTTGGTCGCACTGCGTTACGAACAGACCAAACAAGCAGAGCCACCGATCCCGATCCCTCTGCCACGAAATCCCCAAAGAACAGCTTCGTTCCGCCCCGCATCCACCTTCAGTACTTCGACCTCAAATCCAGCATCCCCAACTTCCATCAGCCCTCCCCATCTCCCCCCGCCCCAGGAAGAGCATCCACTCTTTCGAAAGCAGCAACCGTCCCCCAGGTCCGAATCTGAAGAGTGGAAGAGAGATTCCGTGCTCGCCCCGACTGCTTCGTCTGTGACACTGCGGGACGAGTTTGCTGAGGATCCCATCAGACAGAAGCTTCAGGATATCATCGACCAAGCCCCGACAGCAGCAGCTCCTCAACATCCACCAGCCCCTGACCACCGCTTTGCTCCCGCGCCCCTGAGAGTTTCGATCCCGCGCCACCGCCCTGCAATCAGCAGTCCAGAAAACGTGCTTGTATCACCTGGATCGCTTGTGTCACCCAAGTCCCCGCAATTCCAGCCGGTATCGTCGACCATCGCGGCCACGCCCACGCGTTCACCCTCCTTTACTGAAAAGTTGTTCGGCATCCGATCTGGAGGATCAAAAAAGTTGAAGCGGAAAATGGTGCTTGGCGATAACAAGGATGCGGGCTCGTCTAAGTCGCTAAAATCGCCTAAAACATCAAAGCCTAAATCCCCACAGACCCCTACCACTAGCGCGAACCCTGGCGCTGAAGAATCTCCGACAAGCTCGGATTTTACGCCAATCAACACCGCCATCCCCGACGACAGTTTATGGGACGACCTAAGTAATCTTTCTTTTTCAAAGCGAGGGAGCATTATGTTTGGGGGGAAGAATGACCCTTTCAGTACGATGAAGGCAACGAGCACTCCGGCCGACACCGACACCGCAACGACGATTACTGCCACGACGACCGACAATTCTACCAGCACTGCGACCGCGTCCGCGACTGCAGCCCCTGACTCTACCGACCTCCACCCACCCCATCCCTCAGCGACCAACGACATCGTGGCTCCCGAGTCAGATGCATGCAATACCAGGGAAGCAGCCGTGACCGTGGAGAAGGCTCGATCGCCGTCGGTCCCGAGCATTCGTGTCCTCCCGGTGGATGTAGAGAGGGAATCACAAAAGGTGAGATCGCTCTATGAATCTGGCGAGGGCCTGAATTGGGAAGATGGGGGGCAGCAGGGCGTCTCTTTTCCCGAGCGTCTCGCGCCCACAGTGGAGGTCCCATCAGAAGAGGAAGAGAACGTCGTGTACGGTTTTCCTTGGCTCTCTAGACTCAGAAGCGTCCGCGCAAGATTACTGACTTCTCGGTCCTCTCACCTCTAGATCTTCTCCTCAATCACATCCGCAGGACGCCGACCGCCTTACCCCGCTTTCAGTAGCTACCATTACGCCACGGTCGGTCAGTTCCTTCTCTCCTCTACGAGATAGTGTCGTCAGGAGGGAGTACGAGCGCGCCGGAGGGATTGAGGACTGGGAGGATGTAGGGTCTGGAGATGTCGATCGCTATGGATTTATTAACCCAATACGCCCCGAGACGAGAGCTGGCACACCGGAGTCTAGGTCAATACGGTTTCATTCTAGAAGGAGGAACGTCTTGAGTAAGAGGCCCGTGACGGCTTATTCGTCGTCGGCGAGCGGACATATTCGCCCACCGAGCAGGAAGGTGTCTACCCGATCGCTTAACACCTTTAGCTCCGAGTTTTCTACCATCTCGAGACGGTCTACGCGGTCATCAATCAGATCGGCTACGAACCGTCTGCCGCATAACAGGGACCGAAGATGGATGGATGACGCCGCCGGAATGTTGGCTTTGCAGGCTGGACTGACGGGTATCACGGATGACGAGAAGATGGGAAAGCATACGGAGGCGCAGAAACGTAAGGAGTTGGAGCGAGCCGAGAAGTGGAGGAAAATGGCGACTGTAGTAAAGAGGGGTGGAGGGAATAGCAGTGTGACTGGGACTGGGGGCAAAGACGGTCAGGGTCAGGTTCAGCAAGGACAGGGCCAAGGCATGGACTACGAGTTCGACACCAAGAACGCCAAGCTTATTGAGCGCACGTGGAAGGGTATCCCTGATTGCTGGCGGGCGGCGGCTTGGTATTCGTTTCTTGCGACGAGCGCAAAGGCCTGGAAGAGCAAAGAAACTGACGAGGTTCTGATTGCCGAGTTTATGAGGCTGCAGCAGGAGTCGTCGCCGGATGATGTGCAGATCGACTTGGATGTGCCAAGGACGGTTAATGGGCACATCATGTTTCGTCGGCGGTACCGTGGAGGTCAGCGCCTGCTGTTCAGGGTGCTGCATGCTATTTCTCTTTACTTTCCTGAGACGGGGTATGTGCAAGGTATGGCGCCGTTGGCGGCTACCTTGCTGTGTTATTTTGATGAAGAGAGGACCTTTGTGATGCTTGTGAGGTTATGGCGGTACCGAGGTCTGGAGTATCTCTACTCTCCTGGGTTTGAGAAGTTGATAATGGCGCTTGAGGATTTTGAGAAACGTTGGTTGGCGGGAAAAGATGTGGCTAGCAAACTGGTATGTGCTTCTCCACATACCTCTCAGGTCATGTAGTTGGATTATGGTTGCTAACTTTCATAATATAGCAAGAGCTGTCTATCAATGCAACTGCCTACGGTACTCGATGGTACTTGACGCTTTTCAACCTCTCTATTCCGTTCCCCGCCCAACTAAGGGTTTGGGACGTATTTATGCTTTTGGGTGAAAGTCCGCCCGAGACTGTCGTGGAAGCAGAACAACAGAAGCTGCAACAGCAGCAATCGACTATAACAGAAAAGGGAAAGGGGCCTGCCCCTGATACGAAGTCCCCGATACCCAAGGGCTTGGATATTCTGCACGCCACCAGTGCGGCATTGATGCACGCTCTGAGGGATGTGCTGTTGGACTCGGACTTTGAGAACGCCATGAAGGCGTTGACGGCTTGGATCCCAGTTAAGGATGAGGATTTGTTGATGAAGGTTACGAGGGCCGAGTGGAAGCTACATAACGGCGGCAGCAGCAGTAGTAACAGCCACTCTCACTCTCATTCAGCATCGCATCACTTTTCGAGGATTCTCTCAAGATCTGATGGTACAAAGGCATGAAGAGCTCAATGGAAGGATACGAGGCGGATTGGACTATGGTAATGAGGAGGCACATGGAAGAATGGGGAAGAATGAAAACTAAATCCCCCGCTTGCGTGTTTTTTTTTTCTTCTTTTTTTTTCGTTTCTATTCTGATGAAAGTGGAGGAAAGACCTGACTACTTATTATAATTCCTTTTGTCCTTTTGTTATTTTTTTTTTTTTTTAATACCTGTCGTTTCTGGTTTGGCTTTTTTTTTTCTTTTCTTTTTTCTCTTTGGGCTTTTTGAAGTGAAGAACACAGAGATGGAGGAGGAAGAACCAGACAAAGCTTTTGATACCCTCTTTCTTTTGTTGGGTTGTTGTTTCTTCGATAGAAGAAGCTGCAAGTTTGATATCCAACCACAGAACCTATATTAAATCTAAATCAAGATCGTTTTTTTCTTCAAAAGTAAATTTGGCTGTCTTCATTGAGGTCAGCCAGCTAGCAAAGCTGTGATTGGTTGATATTAACACAGTATGAATTCCTTGGCGGCCTGTCTTGATACAATAGGCAGCGGGAAAGCACTTTCCATTTTTATTTGGTAATCATCAGGCCTTTCATGGTCAACAAATGCATAACTTGAAACTAAGATAGCGTACGACAGACATTTTACATGGATATTTTACAAATATGACAGAAACCTTCACAGGTACAGACTTTGTTGGGAGACATCTGGTTGGAAACCAGGCCTGCAACCGATAACTGAACGCCTTACAGTGAGAATTCACAGTGTATCTGCCTTTCTCGCACCTCTTAAACTTTTTTTTCTCATCCGCTCAACCACAGCCCAAATCTCACAAAAAGAAAGGCATCACACGTCTGCTCTTTTCAACCACACGCTTTTCATTGCAAGTCACACGCCCACGTAATTCCGGCTTCGGGTTGTAAAGGTTTCATAGGCATCCACTCGATCCTACAAGCGCCTATGAATAAAAATTTTTTACGACCCCTCCAACAAACTTCTTAACACATACAGAATACGACTAAAAGCCATGTCTCGCAACAAACCACACATGCGTCTGGGGATGGACAGGGACGTGTACCAGATCGTTTTGAAGCTCGAGGACGAGGCGCTCGAACTAGTGGCCACCTCCGGCACCAACAAGAAGCCTGCGAGGTTGACGGTCAGCAGCGTCTACGATGCGATAAAACGGAGCAATTCCAGCCTGGCGAGGCAAAAGAAGAAGACGCTGGAGGATAGTATCGAGCGCGTTTTGGAAGTCAGAAGGGAGCAGCTTAACGGGGACGGGGATGAGCTGGACTCGGATGAGGAGATTGAGAAGAGGGAAAGGGAGGAAGAGAGGAAGAAGGAGGAGAGGGAACGGAGGGACGCGAATTTGATTAACAGGCAGATTGCTAAGCAGTGGGGATTCGCGGCGGCGGCCCCAAAGGTCGGAGGAGCGGGGACGGGTGCGAGCGAACCAAATACGCCTGCGGCAACGATTGGGACGAATGGGATTGAGGGCTCCGCGGGCCCTGCTAGCTCAGGTGCAGCAGCTGCTGAGAAGGCTGAGAAGGCTGTTTCGGGATCAGAAAGGCCTGTTTCTGGGTCAGAGAGGGCAGCAAACGGGGAGCCGAGGCCTAAAAAGAGGAAAGGAATCAGCAAGGAGGTCGACCGTACGCCTCCCTCGGGCCTCTCGATTCGTGATATCGCAGGCGTGGATGATACGCTCGACAGCTTAATCGAGGATGTTTGGTTCCCGCTTTGCGCTGGGGAGGCTTGCGAACGGATGGGTTACAGGTACGGAAGCGGCGTGCTTCTCTGCGGGCCCTCCGGTTGTGGCAAGACTACGTTGGCACACGCCATCGCAGGGAGTGTGGGAGCGGCGTTCATACCCATTTCGGCACCTTCGATCGTCGGCGGCACATCTGGCGAGTCGGAAAAGAACATTCGGGATGTTTTCGACGAAGCCATTCGCATCGCGCCTTGTCTTATCTTTCTGGACGAACTCGATGCGATCGCGGGCAAGAGAGAAGGCGCAAGTAAAGGTATGGAGGGGAGAATGGTTGCGGAGATCATGAACGGCATGGATCGTATCAAGAGGGATACGTCGCTGGGCAAGAACGTGGTGGTTTTAGCGGCGACCAATCGGCCTGATTTCTTGGACCCGGCTATTCGTCGTCGTTTCGGAACGGAGATCGACATGGGCATGCCGAGCGAGAAGGCGCGCGAGCAGATTCTGAAGTCCCTTGTGAGGGGACTGAATATTGATGAGGGAGTCAACTTTAAGGAACTGTCAAAACTGACGCCGGGTTATGTGGGCAGCGATTTGGAGAAGGTCGTTTCTGCTGCTGTGTCACTCAGTTTCAGGGGCAGCTTGAACAGCTTGATCGACAAGGCAAACGAGTTACGCGCCGACGAAGATTTTGGGGATATTTCCAAACCTCAGCGCAAGTGGCTTTTGCTTGAGGAACACAGACGGGCTTCCTGGGGCGAGAGCTGTATCAAGATGGAGCAGTTCAGAGAAGCGATTTCACGCGTTCAGCCAGCCTCCAAGCGCGAGGGCTTCAGTACCATTCCGGACACGACCTGGGCCAATGTTGGCGCGCTCGGCGAGGTGCGCAAGAAGCTGGAAATGTCCATCATCGGTCCCATCAAGGATCCAGAACTCTTCTCTGCAGTTGGCATCAAGCCTGCTGCTGGTATCTTGCTGTGGGGTCCTCCTGGTTGCGGTAAAACGCTTGTCGCCAAAGCTGTAGCCAACGAATCCAAAGCCAATTTCATTTCCATCAAGGGTCCCGAGCTGCTCAACAAGTACGTCGGTGAATCGGAGCGGGCAGTTCGTCAGCTGTTCTCGAGAGCCAAGTCGTCTGCGCCTTGTATCCTCTTCTTCGACGAGATGGATGCTCTGGTTCCCAAGCGCGATGACTCTCTCTCAGATGCCAGCGCCCGTGTTGTCAACACGCTGCTTACAGAGTTGGACGGAACAGGTGACAGAAGCGGCATCTACGTCATCGGTGCCACGAACAGACCTGATATCATCGATGAGGCTATCCGCAGACCTGGAAGACTGGGAACCAGTATCTACGTGGGCTTGCCTACTGCAGAGGACAGGGTGGACATTCTCAAGACACTGTACAAAAACACCATCACTAAGGCGAGGGCGAAGAAAGCCGAGGAGGACGGTGACGCGGACGTGGATATGGATGAGGAGGAGAGCACAGAGGAGGAAGCAGATCTGGCAAAGGTTGCGATGGACGTCCGGTGTGCCGGGTTCTCGGGTGCAGACTTGGGTAATCTGATGCAGGCTGCGGCTCAGGCCTGCTTGGAAAGGTCATATACGGTTAAGCAGGCCGGTGGAAAGATATCCAAGAGGCCTATTATCACCATGGAGGACTGGCAGAAGGCTTTGATGGAGGTCAGGCCTAGTGTCAGGGATGTGGAGAAGTATGCGATGATGGAGTGAAAGAATGATGATAGCAGTGTAATCGGACTTTTTGCTAAGCATGAAAAGCAAAAAGAAGTATTAAAAAAATTGCCACGATGTGGACTCGAACCCTCATCAAAAAGTGAAGGGCCCTTGGTCATCTGATCTTTCTTGTTGCTATTGTTTGTTTTTGTTTCTTTTTGTGCCTATTGTTCTTTTCTTTTGTTCTCATTGTTCTTTTTTAAGCGCTCTTTCTCACGTAATCTTTTTTTTCCCCTTCAACTGGCGCACTGCACACTATACTATAGAGCCCTTCGAAAGCTGTTTAGCTTGTTTGTTGAAAGGGTACCTGCTGAAGTTGGTTTATGTATCCTGGGGTTGGTGTCACCATCAGGTAAACTTGGTGGTGAGAGAGAAGCCTGGCCCTCCATAGGTAGATACAGTTGGAAAACCCACCCAACCCAGAGGTACATGACAGTGTTGGTAGTAAAGCTTGCAAGGGAAGAACATGACATAATCATCTAATGCGTTGGCTTGCATGAAGTCATGAAAAGAATACTTGGTAAACAGTCTGATAGAGATTTGGAAGGGAAGAAAAAGGGGCTCTTGGTGTACACCTGGGCGTGCATGTAGCATTAGACGTCGGACCACCAACCTGATGACAGCTGGCAAGCAGGGAGCTCTCAGCGAGGGAACAGCTTGACAACCCGACCACTAAGGGAGCGGTCCACTGCTCATTGATAACATTCATCACCACGCTTCATCACCAGCACTCACTCACACAATCTCACTCTAATCATAATAACATAATCAATTAATCAATCATGGCCTGGGACTCAAAAGCGTCCCGCCGCCGTCAAAGCAGCGCGGCATCAGGCACACGCTCCCTCGCCATCCAAGCACGCAACCAAGCAAGACAAGCAATCCAGGCCAAATCACCACATGTCGCCGACCCTTTTCTTCGCGACTTCTTGGTTCCCTCATTCGATGCAGCTGCATATCTAAATGCCACCTTACCGCCTTTGCAAACCCCTGGACAGCCATCATCATCCACACCTCGCCCAAACCAGCAACAGCAGCAGGCTGCAGTATCTCTTGCCGAAGTGTCCATGCAGGCTCAAAACAATCTCAATCAGCTCAATGCGCACACTACCAGACTCACCAACACTCTCACTCAACTCACCGATGAGATCCTCCGGAGCGGAGGCAGATTAGCCTACGAAGTCGAGCTACTGAGGGGCGAAACGCTCAGTCTAGCCGAGACTCTGACGGAGGGTCTCGAGAATGATATATCCAAATTTGTTGTTCCGGGAACTATTCCCACCACAGCTGCAGAAACACAAACTGTCACCACAACTACCTCTGGACATTCAAGGCGCCTCTCATTAATCGGCGCTCAGCAGCAGCAACAAGTTGAACAATCAAATTCTTCCTCAGAACCACCACCACCACCACCACCACCAAACTCGGCTGCACCGCCGGATCCCCCCTACATAACCCAACTCCGCACCCTGGCTCTCGTCCGATCCCGTTTGGAGTCGGTAATCAAAACCTTTGGAGAAGCAATGGAATTCGTTTTTCCCCCGTCAGAGGTTTCTGTGACCTCTGGATTCCTTTCTGTTTCTGCTCCGGATGTGGATAACCAGACTCACTCTACCGAGGAAAAAGGACAGCAGGTGCTGAAATCTCTGAGAGAGGAAATCGGCAGGCTGCTGGATAATAAAGAGGACCCCATAAAGGGCGTTGACGATGCTGTTAAACGGATTGAGCAGCTGAAGGATTTGAGCCAGGTGTGGAAGGGCACCGCTGAGGAGAGGGGGAGGGCCCAGTTTGTGGAGGGGTTGGCCAGGTTGGTTGAGGATAGGCATCGGGAGTTGGTTGAGGTTGCTGAGAGGCAGCAGCAGCAGCAACAGCAGCAGCAGGGTAGGACGAGGGTTGTTGGGTTTCCTGATAGAGGCAGTGGGAATGGAAATGGAGAGGGTGAAGGAGGAGGAGGTGAGAGTAGTAAGGGGTATGCTGGGCTGATCAGTCAGTTGCAGAAGTTGAGGAGTGGGATATAAGGGCGGACAGGTGCCGGTTTGATTGAGGACTTTCGAGCGAGTTCGATTATACATACATGCCTTTAAATCACCGGCCGTTAAACGTTTTTCGGTGTATTAGAACATGCACCCCCCATCCCCTCCCTATTCCGTTTGTGTAGCCCTTTCTCCAGTGAATTCTTTTCTCTGTTTTTGCCCATCACTTTGCAATATTCTGAAACTTACCATCGATTGCCCACCAACCAACAAAAGTAGAGACGGATCATATAATGCTAAGGGAATTGTTGTGTATCTCATTTGAAGGAAAGAAATCAGAGGCATGTCGTCGTTGTTGTTGTCCCTCCAAGAAAGTACACGCAAAGTATGTACAGTACATACATATATATATCCCCCTCAGACGCTGCAATTTACTCCCAAAGAAATCTCTTGTTATACGGTACATACCAATAAATTAAAAAAACAATTTTGTGTATCGTGTATCTACAGAGTGCCCCTCCCCTACAACTTCATCTCACCCCTTATGCTTCTTCCGAAAGTCAATACAGATATCATCCATTAGATCCGGCCCAACAGCAGCTACCAGCTCCGCAATCTTGCTCTTCAAGGTGCCGTACTCTGAGATCATCTCAGAATCCCAGATCACCAGCTCCGAGAGCAAAATGAACCGGTCAGTCAGGTCAGACCTAAGCTGCAACATGCTCATATCCACCTCTTCCATCTCATCCAACGACAAGATCCCGGGCATGTCGCTCGTCAAGAGGAATGACTCATCCTCTGATCTCGCCGATGAATCATCCTCATCATCCGTCTCATCCCCCTCCTTGCGGGCCTGGTCTGGCCCCTGATGTTGTCCATCACCAGAGTCCCCAAGCTCCTTTTTCTTTCTCTCTCTCGAAAGACACACATACGGATACTTGTCAAACAATCCCAACACCTCCTTGTCCACAAGATCCCACTGCAGAGTCTCCGGGTCCAAGACATACTGCGGCTTGTAATCAATCTTGTACCTCATCTTGGCACAATTATGAACATAGTAGCCCGAATACCACCAGCGATACCCCAGCTCCCTCGCCAGCGCAATCTCCCTGAGAGCTCCCAGCTTTCCCGGACTGAGAGAATGTATCGACTCGTGATACAAAAAGTAAACCGCACTAACGCAGTGAGGCAGCAGATCCAGCACCCCAACGGCGACCAACTGCCCATCGAGCCGATAACACTGATGGAAACTCCCCAGCTGCCTCTCCTTCCCATCTGGCCCCACAATCTTTTCCCTCCTCAGGGGTGAGTTGCACAAGAACCGCTTGAAGCCGAGCTCGGTGATCTTTTCTGGCGGTTCCTGGTGAATAATCCGCTGATAGTTCTCAAAGACGGCGTACTTCTCCTCGGTGAACGTATCAGGCTCTAGCGTTACCACAAACTCGTGAGCCCGCGGGGGTGGGGGTCCCTTGCAGAATTTGGCTTCGGCCTCGTGGATCCTCTCCACCAAGTCAAACTCATTGTTGCGTCTCCTCACCTGCTCGCGTGACCTGGGGTACAGTTTCGCAGCGTCCCTAGCATACGTCTCCCCGAGTACATGCCGGTTGAAACGATTGACGGCCTGCCGCTGGTCCTTGGTCGGCCTGAATTCAGACGAATCAAGCCGGAGGGTGTAATGTGGGCAACAGGAATTCTTCTGATTTGGCCGGTAAAGCAAGGACCCTGAGCGTCTCCAGAATCGATCGACGAGCTTTTGATAGAATGCCGGCTTAAGCGAGTTGGCTATGGCGTAATACGACCATCCTATAAGAAAGCATCTGATGTTAGAAACGGAAGAAGTTTAGGTAATGTGTGTTTGCTCCCAAGGATTAGAGTACTGCATTGTGTGGGATGATGAGATAGGGTACTCCATGTTGTGCGCTGCTACTTGCAAGGGGTAGAGAAACAGTACAGAATGAATATCATGCCTAGAAAGGAGTATGTATTGTACGAAAAGGAATGGTACAGGTGTATGGTCTAATTTCAAGACCTTCCTGGGATCATTTACCCCATGCAAATAGCAGCATGCGCTGGTGTAATTCAGGCAGACGATAGCAATAGGGATTCGGGAAGAGGGAGGGAGGGAGCATTCACGTTTTCCTGACTGACCACTACGAGTCCTGCGGCAGTAACCGCACTCAGAAGAGTTGCTGTATCCTGTCGATATCTCTGTTAGCAATGTACAGGGTCTTGACAAGTGCACGACGAAGGAGTGTCATGTCCGCCAAGCTAAACTTGCATGTGAAGTTCATGGCAAATGCAAATCCCCAATTGTCTGACAAAAGAAAAACAAGTTGTCGGTGGTTGATATGACTGCAGCCTCAAAACCCACTTGGTGCAGAATGGGGGAGGTGATCGCGTGGGCAGTCGATATGGGAGCCAACGGCAGTGTGAGGTTGACGCACATGGGCCGAATGGTTGGGTGAGAAAAGCCGGGAAATGATCAAGAAAATCAACAACTCACCGATTGGATATACATATGAGATTGGGTCTGCTGCAGCCTGGTCAGGGGTCTGCCCGTGTGCGTCGGTGTCCTCCATGGGAAACGGTAGGGCCAAGAGCCGTACCACCCACGCTTCGGGGCCGGCAGCAGGGGCTCTCGGATGGTTAAACGGGAGGGGAGGTGGAGTTGATGAAGGGTTGCCCGAATGTTTCCGTGAAGCCCAGATAATCGGTGATACCAAACAGCGAGTGCCGGTTTGTCAGACGGGTTCCCTTGGAAGTGAAAGTCGAATCGGCCAAGATGGGTTTCCAGATCGTCTATGCTGTACAACTATTACCCAGCAGGTTGAAGACGCAATTGCTCTCGATGATTCGTAGATGTTGGACTTGAATGCGACGCTTCGGGTTCGAACTCGGTGTTGTTGAACCTCAATCGACAGAGAACCCCGCAATGGCGCGTAGAGCTGGGATCCCAGAGACTGACTGGCTAGAGTTGGAGACTGGGTTCTCTTTGTTGCCAGGTCCCAGGTCGTTTAGGAGCTGAAGGCAAGGCAAAACAGCTTTGAACTTTCGGATTCTGGTTGGCAAGGCACTGTTTGAGAAGAAGCAAGGTAGAGAGCATGCATGTTGAGCTCAACCATTTGTGATGTGTTGACCCCCACTGAGACGGTGGTGGGAGCTGCCCCGCATCACAGTTCCTAATTGGTATTATTGGACAAATTGGACAAGTTACCAAGCCGAAAATGCATATACAGCTCCCAATGGCCCAGTCATCTTGACAAACTCCATGTCCAGAATGTAAGGTAGCTTTCCAGGTTGGGGGGACAGGATGGAGCTCTGGGCGAGGTCGGAGCGGCGGGGAAAAGCACGGCAAAGTGGTACGCTATTTTGACAAGAGAGAGCTTGATTTCGGGACATATTTTGTAAGCAGATGCATTGTAAGGTGTCGTCAGGACTGACCCAAAAGCTTGTCCTGCTAATGGATGTTGTATTGTTACACGAATCAAAGTCATGAACAAGCTGAATATTGTCGTTACTTGTCTCACCGCTCGGAACTGGGAGCATGGAGGGGCGACATTGGGGATCTCGGGTCCTGGCAGTCTAGATCCTGCTTTCACTTCCATCTGGAACTGCAGTTCGGGTGCAAAATACTGGCTGCAACGGGAACTTGCAGGAATCGAAACCCGGTGACAGCTTGTTCATTACGGCAAATACCATTCTATTCCAACACGTGTCTGATACAGTACTTGTGACGTCGATGCTATCGGCAACAACTAAGAGTCTGTTAGTGCAAGTCCGCTGTGATACTTTCTGACTCGGAGTTTGGGGAACCTGAATATTTCAACCCCACACTACCCCAGACTGAACCTGACAAATTGAGGGTGTAGAAGCTCTCTCGACAATGTGGAACTCCAGTTTTTTTTTTTTTTTTTACTCTAAACATTCAACTTCATCCCGCGGAGGTCTCTGGAGGCTCGCGTCTTTGTTGTCCGCTGTGCCAGACAGGCACCTCGCCAATCCGGGATAGGGCCCAAAGGAATCCCGGTCACGGTCGTCTCGCAGCTTTCGGAGGTACGTACCCCACTGCAGGCGCAGGCAGGTGCACCACAACTGGAGATTCCATGCACAGAGCAGCTGAGCGTTTTCGTTGGCAGCCCGCTCCAGATCTGGCAACACTGAAAATTTAGCTCAACGTTGGACACTTTCCTTTTTTCCCTCATTGTGCTCCTTTGGCTCGCATCTGGGCTCCGTCATGTCCCCCTTCTTTCCTCGTCGCCGCCCATGCCATGTGGGGAATACGCATTTGGACCATGGCGTCCACTCAAAGCCGTCCAAAGCTCTCTGACCCCCCTGTCCTTCTGGAAGTCTGAAAGTGCTCAAAGAGGACTTGCAGGGACCTGCCCGCCTTCTGCGGTTTCGATGTCTGCCCATGGATGTACCTGTCCGAAAAAATGATCTAGAGTATAAAAGCCAACTCTAATTCCCACCGGAAACTGCCCCCCTCTCCTCGAGCTGGGGCACAACGGCCTTGCCCGCCAGCCGAGCACCTTCTCGTGCATAAACTTCTTCAGTGAAATACCCCTTCACACCGCATCAAGTCCTGCCCTGCTGTTGCTGCTGCCGCCGCTCTGCTTCCGCTCCAGTAGGCTTGCTCATCATCCGTCAGACCTCAGTCCACGTAGCCAACCCTCCAGGGTCAGGTCTACCTACCTTCGTTCCAGGTTTCCGTACCACCCATCCCACAGCCGACCGGTTCCCGAGGCGAGGAGGGTACATATCGCATATCACCTGTAGCCGCCACCGTACCGTACCTTACCTTACCGTTGCCGGCCGCCGAGAGCGCGTTCGCGTAAAGATCAAAAAGTCTGCTCCCACGCCACAGACAACGCTGCGCAGCCTCGACAACCCCCCCTTGTCTCGGTCACGAACGACAAACTCCCGACCCGACCACTTTCTTTCCTAGACCTCTGCCTCGTGGTGGTCGATCATCACTCTCACTATTCACCTCTCCTTGTTACACGAGGAAGAACAATACAGGCAGAGAGAGCAAGACACGGGCCAAAAGGACCGACCTGCGCCGCCCCCAGGTGGACGATCCTCACTTGCTCGTTGTCCAGGGCTTTCATCCCGAGTTTTTCGTCGTCGTTCACGCTTCTGGGAAAGTTATAGAAGCTTCAAATTCCTTTCGCTTTCTTGTTCTCTGCAAAAAACGAGGGGTTATCATCCCATATTTCGTGTCTTGCCCCACACAGCGTCTAAAAGGCGGCGGTTGAACCAGCCCGTTACCATTGCGGTTCTGCCACCACCCTTAGCACGTCGGAAATACCTTGACCATCCATCTTCCTACATTAACGCATCCATCTCCGACCATGCCCTCTACGTACTGCTAAGGGACGGGGCGTACTCGACCGCACCGCGCAGCCCCAATTCCTGGGCCAGCAACTTCCGCTATCAAGTTTTGTTCTACGAGCTATCCGGGATATCTACACCCATTGCACCCTGTACCGACTCCCGCATCTACTGATCTCATCCAAAAATCCTTACTTACCAGTCGGCATCTGGCAACGAACCCTGCGTAATGGCGGCATCCGGGAGCAGTCGTTCCATGGAGTCTCGAACCGGGAGGACGAAGCAGAGTAAGTACTGATCCATCATGGCCCAAGAAACCCCAGAAAAAAGCACCGATTGGCAGGTGGGATGCAGATAAAGTGGGGAAATTTGAAAGAGGAAGGAGGTCAGGAGCGTCATCGTTTGCGGCCTTGTTGAGACCTCGAACAGCGCGGGTCAAACTGACTCTCTCGATCTACAGGATACAATGCGAAAGGCGAACGCCTAGTTGCCGGGGTGGTACCTCTGACTGCAGACAAGCACTATGTCATGCTCATCCAGTCAACACGTCGCAAGGGCTGGGTTCTGCCCAAGGGCGGCTGGGAAAGCGACGAGGAGTGCGACGAAGCCGCTGCCCGCGAGGCATGGGAGGAGGCAGGCATCGTGGTGACCATCGACTACGACCTGGGCGAAATCAAGGAGACGAATCCGCGCAAGAAGCATAAGGAGCGCTCGCTGTATCGCTTCTACGAGGCCACTGTCACGAGTGAGGAATTGGAGTGGCCCGAGAAGGAGAAGCGCGAGCGCAAGTGGTTCACCTTCTCTGAGGCCAAGGAGATACTCAAGGATCGGCCTGAGCTGCAGACGGCCCTGGAGCGCTCCACCATGGCGAGGTAACCTCGAGGCCCGCCATATTAGGAGCTTGATGGCTTTCTGCATTGCTATTGTCTCTCTTTGGGGCCTGTAAAGAAAGTGGACGCGAGGTTGCAGAAACCCGTGCTAGAGTCGTCTCTGGCAGTGGCTGGATATACCTGCCTAGTCGCTTCTTGGGCTTGGAGATTCACGGCGCTGCGTTGAGTCCTCTGCTTTCGAGCATGGCTCTTAATATGGTAGATGGTTTCTGAGTTGATCTCTTTGGTTCTGGTACTTTCCCTTTTCCTTGACATTCGTTTCGAAACTAGAGAAACAAAATACTCGGTATTCATCCAACATACAACCAGCGCAGCACCTCGCTAGAGGCACACACTAGACGGACGGACGGACGGACACGAAAACAATTACCATGGTGAAGGCTCTTTCTTCACCTAGGGGATGCATACCTAACTCATACAATACTGCTCTTCGCTTTCTTCATTTGGCTGTGGCTGGGTTTGCATGTTCCGGGCTGTGGGTGTTCTTTTTTTACTCAAGCTCTTGCTTCCAATTTGTTTTGCATCGGCGGTCCTGATAGATTTGTGATTTGGAGCTGCTGTACTCTTCTCTCTTTTTGTCAGCTAAAAAAATGGTGTTCTGAGGGCGGCCAAAGTCTTTTTTGCTGTTTTCATTTTGTCGATAAAATTGCGGCGGCGGCGGTTGGGATAAAGAAACTAGCTCTGGGCGGCATTCTGAACACAAACTTGCATCTTTCTGACGGGCGATCTACCTATGTGGCCGAGTACTTATTATACACTCAAAGTATTTCTGGCTTTCGGGTCTTGTTGCTTTTAGAAGAGAACACTGGGGAGGATGTTTAGGTTTCATTGACCTGAATGGAAGAGGTCACCCTCTTTGCCTGCTACTTACCTAGACAAGATGAAGAAAACTGAATTGCATTTTGTGATTTTTTCAATGGGTTTATGTCCCTGTTCAAGGCAACATGGAAGAGGGGCAATAACGTTCTGTTGGACTTCAATCGATATCCATGGATGGGAGAAGTTCTTCCTGGATTGAGTGGACTTGAGAGTTGTGGAGCAAGGTTATGGGTGGCTCTTTCCCAACTCAAGGGCACCTGACAGCCTGACAGGCTTTTGAATGGGTTCGAGCCCGAGGGAAGGAACGCCCCCTCCTTCCGTATCTCATGATTCTGATCGAAGCTTGCGCAATTCTTTTCGGGTTCGAATCAGAACAGCATCATGTTCACAGGCACAAACATTTACAGCATGATCTCACTATGGCAATTCTGATGCCCAGGTTCTTGCAATGTATTATCACTCGGCCAGCACTCATTTGCCATGCTCGCAGGTAAAGTCGACCTAGGAAGCATCAAACTTGCTAAAAAGAGGTCTCGCCTGTCTCTCGACCTGACGAGTTCTTGTACCATTTTGTTTCCCAACACCACGCGGAAGAAATTGCCAACTGCGGCGGAACTAAGCGAGGCTTCATCTTCTGGGCAGATATGGATCTCGAAAGCTGGATCATGTCAACTGGACTTTCTGACGCTGGTCAATGGCGAGCCACTTAATGACAGCCCAGCTGACCCAACCTTGGTGTCGATGGTGGCTCACCTGTCTGCTGAGTGTCAAGTGAGATTCTCTCTTTCCCTAAGCATTTTAATGGCACCGCCTGCTAATGAATGTTTATCAGGTATGGCAAGAAATCGGGCTTGACTTGCGATTGAAACACGTAGCCGAGAGGGATAATCCACATCATTCGGAGGCGACGTACTTTCTTTGCCATCCTGACCTTTCATCGGGGTTGATAGCGCCGCTAGATCTCCCAACCGCTCAGTTCCAGGGACTCAGATGCGAGATCAACTTTCAATTTGAGATCACTGAGGAGGAACCCGAACGCCTCTTAGAGTACACCGATATCCATGCTCCCAATCTAGAAGAACCTACACAACAGGAGACACCCCCTCACAGTCATGGCCTCCGGAGAAACCCCAAAAGGACTGGAAAGGCTCAGGAGGCAATGGAAGATGCGCTCTCAAAGCCGAAGACGAGCAAAACTTCTGTTGTCAAGAGAACTCTTGGTCATGTTGAGGATTTGGAAGAAGAGGATATTGCGGAGATGGCGTACATGTTGGATACCGCTCTTCGCAAACTCATAGGAGTGAAGAAGGCTTCTCCGGGGGTAAGGCTGATAAAGAGCACACCGATGCCTTCTCTGATTGAGATTGCGCCGGCTGTATGGAATCTTCAGTATCTTCAGGTAAGTGTGTCGTTTCTGTGCGCTTCGGCAGTTCGCTGACCCATGGTGCATTATAGTCAATGGCCGTACACTCAAGCACCATACCGATGATTTCTGCTGGCATTTCTCGGCTCATGAACGCTAGATCTTCCAGTCTTCGGGGTAAGGTGCAGAGACTTGCTGACCGTGCAGCCGCCCATAATGATACTTACGTGGAGAAGAATGATTCAGAAGAAACTGCCAGTGACGGGATCAAGAAGCGTCTTTGGCTGTTATGTCAGACGACTATTCGGGCGGACCCAACCAAGAGACTTCCTACGCAAAGGAGAGCAAATGGGAAAGAAGCAAATCTCGATCCATCAGAATGGGCGATGATGGAGGAATATAATGATCCGTTAGGCTACGCAGACGAGGGTACACCCAAGGCGGGAAACTTTGAATCTTACGAGTACGAAACCAAGAGTGATTCATACAACGAACTGGGGGAAGAGATGCTCGGCTTGCCCGAGACAAACCATCTCATACTACAAGAAGTTACGGCATTTGACGAATTGGGCCACGGGCCTTATTCGGAAGGGCCGACTGGGAGCTCTGAAGGCGAGTACTTTTATATGGATACAGATGGAAATCTAATTCCGGTTGAGTTCGAAGATATTGTTGATGGGCACGAGCTGGGGGAACATGGGCGAGAGGATTGGGAATCACGTCCTCAACTAGAGGAATTTCATGCTCATGAGGCGGGGCAGAACACCGTTGATCATGACTATGACAACCACGAGGAACGCTATCGCCATTATGAAAACAACTACCGTGCTTATAGGGATGAATTGGATGCAGGAGACGGAATGTATATTGTGTATGATGATGATGATGATGATGATGACTTACCACATTCGAATATGTTTGATGAACATGGACTTGGTCATGAATACGATGAATATGAAGAGGATCATTATATGGAAGTTGGTTCGGAATATGTTATGAACGAGCATGAGCAGGATTATCAGTTAGGGTATGGAGAGGCGGAGGAAGAGAGACCCCCGGCAGAGGATCCTGATGAAAGATATATTATGTACCATGAAGAACAATATTCAGACCGTGATTGGACCTGAATTCAAAATTGCCCAGAACTACTTCCCTCTCCCTCATTTATCCAACTGCAACGCTTGTCTCTTATCAACCGATTGGATTTCAAACCTCAGCAAAAAGCAAAACATTGCTCGCCGTGATCGTCATCTTGCCGCCTCATTGAATATCCAAAAATCCACATCGATTAGGGGCGAAAATGAAGATTTCTGGACGTCGGGGGACTCTTGTTCGCTCTTCTCTGATCCGGTTGCTACCTCTGTTGCCTCTAGGATCCTGATTCTCGCACTCGTCGCCCTTGGGTGTCCCTGCCAACCTGGGATATGCTCCAAACTTGCTTGAATAGAGGTCATTTGCCGCTTTAGTACTTTTCTTTCGAAAAATCCCCCCTTGAAAACCAGTGATCGCAAGTCGTCGTTTCCCCGTTCTCTACTTGTAAAATGACTGCCTGCCCGCTTCTTCGTTTCACCTTCCCAGCCTGATGAAAAGAAGAAAAAAAAATTGCTGTCCTTGTTGGTGCACACCTATTTCTTGGGCGGTGCACCCTTCTTCCCTCCCTTCTTCTCCTTCTTGACCTTTTGCTCGGGCTTCAGGGTGGCGTAGTGGATGTACCAGATCAAGAGGCACTGGAGGATGATGCCGACCAGCACGACGAGCAGGACTGTGAAGAGCATGGGCTGGTCGTTCAGGACCGCGACGGCCTCCTTTGTCGCTCCTATGGAACTGAACCAGTCGAATTGGCCCATTTTTACTTTTTATTTTACTGATTTGTGTGTGTGGTTCAGAGGGATATATTAAAGTTGGAATTGGATTTTGGGACCTGCCGAGTGTGGTGTGTTTGATATATAACGGAATGCAAGTTTGGGGGTATCAATTAATGAAAAGAATGAAAGAAGAAGGAGAAAAAAATAAAATAGAAACTGAGATTATCGCGATGTGTGATGAGTAGTTGGGAAACAGGGGAGAAGAAAAAAAGAAGGAAGAGTTGAGTGGGTGGGAGGGTTTGTGATGGGGAGGGGGAAAAAGGATAACATGAAACCAGAGAATGGTCAGGATCAAAGCTTGAGATAGCCCGTCTGGTCTGGCCTGACCACACACACACCCTTTTGCCGCCCACTTGGGATTTCGCTGGACAGGGGTTCAGGTTGGGCTGTTTCAGAGTTGCGACAATGTCGAATGATTTTTTTTTTGGGGGGGGGGGAAGAGGGTCACATTATGTAAGCATGGTTGTACAAAGAGTTTGACTATGGTATGCATATTGACAAAAAAGAAATGAGAACTGATGAATATGCAAGATGGAATATATCTTGCAGCTTTGTGGTTGATGGGAACTTGGAAGACAGAGAAATTGGACCAACAAAAAAGGGGGACAAATTGCAAGAAAATTCACGTGGGAAGTCATATGACTTTTTTGATCTTGAATTGAGCAGTCGCGCCAGTCACTCCAACTCAGATCGGGACCCACCGATTCATCCTGCCAAGCCAAACGGTCGGGTACCTGGTAACTTGATGCCTTAAAGGTTAGGCATCTTGAAGCCCCTCCATTCTTCCCAGGATCGACACAAGCCGGCCGCGGGAGCTTGGACCCAAAAAAATTGTTGGAGTCGCATGCTTTCCCGGCCGATATTGACGATTCCCACGGTAGATCCACGACTCCCAAACCCACGCAACCAACCTCCCCGGGGTCCGCCGCCGCCGCCGCCGACGACGTCAATTGGACTCGGAGTCCAACCCCCCCAAGAAAAGCCATGAGCGTAGCACGCCCAGCCGCCAGGAGGCTCCTTGCCTCTGGGTGTCTGCCGGGCGCTGCTGCTCCCTCACCATCATGTCGCCAAATACTCCCCGCCGTTCATAGCAGTTCCTTCCACACCTCCTCCCAACTCGAAGCCCGCAGGAGATCACGATTCTCCAGCATTCCCGCAGCTAAAATGGGTCTCATAAAAGAAGACGGAGAATTCAACGAGGCAAATCTCAACAAGTTCATCAAGAAGAAATTGGGTCCCAAGTTCACGCCAGAAGAAATGGTCGAGCTTTCCAAGCGGTATTCGCCCGAACAGATTGCCGCAATCGAGGCAGGAGAAGCGGCCATCAACCCCGTGGACCTAACGATCCAGGGCCGGCTGAGAGACGACCCTTATGCGATGGCGTACCTGGACGATTTCGCCGAGCACCAGCCCATCATTGATAAGCGGCCCCAGAAACACGCACCTCCCGATCCGGAAGCGAGATTCATGAACCTGGACGAGTTCACCGAGGATCTGATCCAATGGGCCGACCAGTTCAGGGTAGGGGATGTTACGGGCACGATGAAGAAGGTGGTGGATTTCGTTCCCGACCAGTGGAAGAAGGTTGCCGAGGGGAAATGGCCCGGCGACGTGCGGGACCAGGCGCACAAGGACTTCAAGGCTTATTTGCAGGATCAGGTTGACAATGAGGCAAAAAATAAGAGTGCCGAGGAATCAGCATCAGGCCCGACGGACGCCGACGTGCTGCAGTATATCCTCGAGAGATCGTCAATGACGGACGGTAACCTCAAAAGCAACTCTTCGCTTGCGCCTGCCCTGCCGAGAAAGGTGCCCGGAGTGGCGGGTCTTTACTCGAGTAACGTTGACCCCGAGGACGAAGGGTTGGACCCAACGGGTATTTACCAGGACCTGAAAAAACGGACGGGCATGAGCGTCCGGGAAATCCTAGAGCTCAGGGCAGTGAAGCTGGTACACCGGTTCGTAAGCAACCAGACCCGTCTGGGCAAGATTCAGAGCTCCTCGGTCATGTTTTGCGCCGGCAACGGTAAAGGATGGTTAGGCATCGGAATGGCCAAGTCAACCGAACCGGCCATTGCCAGCTCCAAGGCGAGGCTGTTGGCGATTCGCAACATGCAGCCTATTAGGCGGTACGAGAATCGGACTATTTATGGTAATTTGACGGCCAAGGTGTCTGGCACTGTCGTTGAGCTTAGTGCTAGACCTCCTGGTATGTTTCTCTTTTTCCTATATCTTCCTTTCTCGTGCCTTTCTTATTTTGCTTATATGCTGATTCAATGATGACGATGAAATAGGATTCGGCCTCCGCGTCCAGCACCGCATCTTTGAAATGTGCCGCGCCGCCGGCATTCACGATTTGGCCGCCAGAGTGCCCCGTTCTCGGAACCCCATGAACACTGTCAAAGCTACGTACGAGGCACTGTGCAACCAAAAGGACCCCGAGCAGATCGCTATCGGTCGGGGAAAGAAGCTGGTTGACGTCCGCAAGGTGTACTACGGCGGGTCTGTATATTAATCTGCTTAGATGTTTTAAAAATGTGTATAAAACAAAAAGGATGTAAAATATATTGCCGGCGAGAGGTGTCGAAGAGTATCTCGGGATTGTATGATGTGATGTTTTTACAGTGGTTTTTTTTTTTTTTGGCTGGGATGGGTTGGGTGGTGGTTTGTTTACATACAACACATACACACACCCTTAAACCTAAACTTTTGGTCTTCCATCCATCTATTCAACTGCCTTCTTTCTTTTGTCTGATTTATTGGGGGTATCAGTTTTTGATGTTTTCATTTTTCTTCCTCTCTTTCTTTGCTCTCCCGTCACCAAAATTTCTAATTACTGCGGTTTTTTGTTGTTGTTGTTGTTGATGATGATGATGATGATGATGATGATGATGATGATGATCATGTTCCATCACTAGGTAGGTAGGTTTTCCACACCTTCAGTCGATCTCCTGCTGCTGCAGCACGATACTGTACACGCTCGCCTTGAGGAGGGTGAAGACCACGCCCGTCTTGCGCTCCAGCTCTCGAAGGCCGTCCAGAATCTCCATGGTCGGCTGGGAAGCTAATACGTCGAGGAGGGATGCCAACTTTTTTTTGGGGTTTAGTTTATTTATTTTGGTTCACTCTTTCTTTTGTGTAAGAGAAATAAATACCTTTTTCATGTTCCCCGCTAAGCGCTCGTACTCTTCCAGTATTTCCTGTTCTTGAGGCGTGAGGAGGAAGAGGGGGTCTGTTTGCTGTTGTAGGGTTTTTAGACCTTGTGATGGTGGTGGTGGTGGTGGTGGTGGTGGCTGATTGTGGTGGTTACGGTGGTGATCCATTTTTGATGATTATTTTACTGTAGGTTTGTTTTTTCCCCTCGGCACAAAGGAAGAGTTACCTAGTTGTATATGGGAAGTTTGAAGATTGTGTGTGTGTCGCGACGCGGCGCGTGGGAGAAGGATGAACGGGATGGTTGGTGATGCGACTTGGTGGGGTATGTAGATTGAGTGAGTTGCTTGCGCGATGGATGATGGATGGTGGGGCAGGGGATGTTGGGCTTAATTGAACCATTTGATGTGGTGTAAGTGATTACGGTATTTACGCGGTTGGTTACGTTACTTGGTTTGGAAACCGGAGAAGCGCTTGCTGTCAGTTGAAGTTGAACGGGTGGGTGGGTGGCTGAATAATGGATATGGTATTATCTTAGGCAAGTTTGTTTGGTCAGCGAGCCTGCAATATAATGATGTTTTGCCTCTATTATCGAGAGAGTGAGTGATAATTATACATCATCCTGCAACTCCATTCTCTCTATCTCCCCCTGAGCTATGCCTAAAGTTCCCCGAGTTTGCTTCCCTATTCAACCATTTCTACGCTATGCTCTAAATGTCGCCATATGATCTTCCTTTTGCTCAGTTGATAAGACGCTTCCGTCCGACGTTCGAGCCAATTTCACTTTCCATATTTTTGCCAACCCAAATCCACTCCGCCCACTAAGCTCACCCGTGCTCATCCTCCCAGCTCATCATCAGGAGGATGAATGAGATCAGGGTGTGCTAGACCTTAAAACCGTGAACGCCTCCGCCTCCCTTCTCCACCTTTATATTCTTCGTCCTCACAGCAGCAGCATCCTTTAGACTCTCAGCAATAACCTGCCGCTCAGCATAATCCCTAAACATCTTCTGCCGCTTCTTCTTTTCATCCAAGAACTTGGCAATATTCCTCTGCTCTTCCTCCGTGTACTCCTGCTCAGGCGGTGCGTTTTTGTCCCTTTGAATAAGTATCTTGTTGATCTGCATCTGACGTCTTTTGCGGTCCTCGTCGTTTTCGGTCTGCTGATCGCGCACATCCGGCGTGACTTGCGTCGTGTTGCTTTCGTCAAATAGGTACAATGGCAACTTATTACCAGTAAGCGGCGCCGCAGGGACGGAAGAGCAAGAGGTATTTTGAGGACCGTCACCCAGTTGCCAGAGAATAGGAAGGATATGTGTCTGCTCTGCGTGGTCGGGGAAGCTGGAAATGTCAAAAGTGATTGGCGGAGTGGTGGAGGCTGAACGGCATTTCGCCCATTTGCAAATCATAACCGGGGACGGCTTGTCAACGCAGAGTGCTGATGAGGATGAGTTTGGCCTCGAGGGTGCAGAGTATGTTTCCGAATTTGGTGATGGTGGCCGGCCGTGAACGAATAAGATGTGCTTGCGAAGGGTTTCTGCGTTGTGCAATTCTGCTTGGCAGCCTTGCCACTCGCACTTGAACACAAGAAATTTTGGGTTCTGAGCGAGATACACCTGACGGCCGATGGGTGCTGGTGGTTTACCTAATTTTCCTGGTGGTCTTCCCGGCTTCTTTCTCTCACTAATGGGCTTCTTTGGTGGTTTTGGGCGAGGAGCTGGTGAACCGCCGGTGAGTTTGCTGTATGGACCGCTACCAGGTCTCCATCCGACTGGGCGGCCCCGTTTCCTTGGTTGAGGTGTTATGGTTGGTAATTTTGCTGGCACGACCACAGGTGCCTTTGGTGGTGATATCTGAACTCGCTTGGCATGCGACTTGGGGAGAAGGTCTGAGGTATTCATGCCGAGTGGGTCTTCCGAGAGATCATCTGTTACTGTGGCAAACGGTGTCCTCCTTGGACTAGAATCAAGGACAACCATAAGTTGAGATGATGGTCTCGGAGGTGGACGGAGTGAAGGAAGTTTATCAGGTTTGGGAGGCGCGCCTAGGTTTGCCAGTGAGGGTGGTGGTGATAGGTCCTCTTGGCTTTGGTGTGGTTTTGAAAGAACTGGGAGGTCGAGTTCCATCTTCTCCTCTTCATGGTTGAGTCCCTCATACTCGTCCTGAGCGTCCCAGATTGCCCTCTCCCCCATGTCAGCATCCTCGAAATCTTCATCTTGAAGGAGACCTCCCCCAGTTGGCGAATTAAGTCTGGCGGCCGTCTGAGAATTCAGTACCCGCTCCAACTCCCATCCCGGCACGAAAGGCATCGTCAAGGAGTGGTGGTTATATTCCAAACATTTGTTTAGCAGAGATCGATGTTGTCACTGCAGGGTAAGTGGTTGGTAGCCGGTCGCCTGTAGCAGTTAATCTCATGAACTTCATGAATAATGTCTCAGATCGGAAAACTCCTCGGACGAAAATGAAAATTTGGAAAATAATTAAAACATAACAATCAATGATTTTCGATGGAATATTGGAATGGCGCGACCGTTTGTCGTGACTTTTTGAAAAGGTCAAGACAATGAAGACGCGGTGGTTGTGGTGAGAAGAGGTCGAAAGTGGCCCACTAATTTTAGCCGATGTGATAATAGCTAATTATTTATCATTAACTATTTACCCCCAGCAACACAGCACAGCCACTGGATTTTAATAGCGCATTTAAATCCAGTAATATTTGGAGGTTTTATTTCGAAACCAATACTTTTCTTTAAGAATCTGATTTATTTATATATTTTTAAAAATTAAAAATTAAAAGGATTCAACATTAAAAAGACTTTTACAAGGCAGAAGTAGGTATAAAAATTCCTACTTAAGGAATCATGATTTAAAATTATATAACTAAAAGCCAAAGTTAAAAATATATATAATAATTATTTTTCAATTATTTTTAATGCATTTAATGTAAAATTTACCTACAGTTATTTTCATTAATAATGCTTAGTTACTTGCTTAACCATTAGTTACCTGCCTGACCTTACTTACGCCCCTGATTTTTTCTGTCCAAATGTACCGATTTCCACTAAAAACCCGCTCTTCACCAGCATTTGCTCATGTATGTTACGTGTATGTTACGTGTAATTACCACTTTTACACGTTGGACGCGAAAACACCCATTAATCTCAGTTGAGTTGAGATTAATGATCAAACCGTCCATTCCCTGAACAACACCATCACCGGTAACTAAGCGCACCTGCATATTAGCTGGCCGCATTTCCCCAAATCTGGAATTTCTCATTTCTGCAATGGAAGTCTCATCATCTCTGTAGAACCTTACGCATAGTCCTGTATTATTAATCATCGGTTCGGTCTGCGGGGTTCATATTCAACCGTTGATTCATCATCTCATTGAGCATCCAAGCACATCATTCATCAAAGAGACAGTGTGTATATATAGCAAACCTTCCGACTAAATCCAATTCGTTTCAAAGACGTGTTCTTCCCATCTGCTTATATTACATCGTCCTGTTAATCACTCTAATTTTGAGCTCACTTACTTACTAGCTTTCGTTTCTACCTTCATCAAACATATCACCACAACTATGGCCTCCAAATTCTACGCAGTCATCGCAGGCGTCGGCGCCGGTACAGGCCGCTCCGTCGCGCTCCGCTTTGCCCAAACCTACCCAGTCGTCCTCCTAGCCCGCAATCCCTCTAGCTACACTGACATCGTCTCCGAGATCAAGTCCTCGGGCGGCCAAGCGATCGGTATCAGCACCGATACCTCGGATCCTGCCTCGGTGGCTTCCGCTTTTGAACAAATCAAGAAGGAATTTCCAGAGAAGAACCTCGCTGCTGCTGTCTGTTCGTTGCTCCCTCTTTTTTACTTCACAGCATCATCTCTCTTCACGCATTATTAACCAACTAGAAAAAACAGACAACGTAGGTGCCGGCTACGCAATCAAGCCCTTCCTGGAACTCCAACCCTCGGACCTGTCCGCAAGTCTGACCCACAACGTGGGTGGTCTCTTCAATTTCGCCCAGGCGACCTTGCCCTCTCTTTTGGCATCTCTGAATGCTTCCCCTCCGCATCCGCCTACTCTGATCATCACGGGCGCCACGGCCTCGGTCCGTGGTTCTGCCCGGTTCGGTACCTTTGCGGCGGCCAAGTTTGCCGTGAGGGCGCTGGGCCAGAGCTTGGCCAGGGAGTTTGGCCCGCAGGGCGTGCACGTGGCTCATGTGATTGTCGATGGGATTATTGACATCCCGAGGATGAAGGGGTATACTGCCAATGATGGGAAAGAGGATGGAAAGATTAGCCCTGATGCGGTAAGTTGATTCTTTCTGTGATAAGAGTAGCAGAGGGTTGTGATGCTAATTTCGGGTCAAACAGATTGCCGATAGTTACTGGCATTTGCATACTCAGCATCGGTCCAGCTTTACGCATGAGCTGGATTTGAGGCCTTATGTGGAGAAGTTTTAGGGAACAATGTGTTTTGGGGGGTTGAACGGCAACACATGACAGAAGTTTCCGTTCGATATCTGGTTCCAAGTGCTGTGATCTCACTACGCGGTTATTTATTGCAATTTTTCTAAATTAGTACCTGCTGAGACTGGAAACGTGAATGTTCGGTGACTGTGATCTCGATTTCCCTCAATATGTTCTCACCGGCTTATACACTTTTCCCAGCTCGCACTTTCAGTTTACTTTTGTCCAAACCACTAATGTCAAACTTGCTCTCGGATTTATCTGAGACTAAGAATAAACAAGCACTATCCCAACGAGAGAGAGTCACAATAAATGATGTGTCTCGGTCGAAACACTATTAACTCCGCAAAGTTGATTTCAAACATGAGACGGGACCGCATGACTCGGACCGAGTCTGTTTTGTTGATTACTTCTTGTTATAGTAGTGTGAAACGGAAGGCCACGTACTCACTCTTTTTTTTTTATATTTGTAAGCTTCCGGAGTTAAGATTTTTTTTATCGTGCTTGTTGACCATACACAGTAAGTGTTCGGCCTCATCAAACCAGATTCATACTCTAAACCATGGAAGTTGACGTGGTTGGTGTGGGGAAGATCGGCAGATCCGGAATGTTACTTTATGATGCGTATTGACTGGGTAACACGAGATGGGAATTCCAGGTCCAGACAGACATTTTTGGGTTATTATCTACGAAAATAAGAAAGCAAAAAACAAAATTGAGAAAAAGGTCCCGGGAATAGGAGTGAAACAATCCCCGGAGAAAATCATAAGCCAGTTAGGTGAGCGAGTTTTGGTTCCCAAGTAGGTAGGTCCTCTTGCAGTAACAGAAAAAAAGCCGATCTAGACCTAGAGAGGCGGGAGGATGTGCAGTCTGTCTACGGCAAGTAGTGCTTGTCTGTCAGCTGGCACAGGGGAGGAGAAGAGAGAGACACATCCAGCTGATCCTACAAAGAGAGGTGTTTTGGTATACGAGAAAGGTCCAGGTCGATCCCAGAAAGGGTTCAGGCCAGTCGTGTTTCTGGTTTGTTTTCGGTATTGGTAATGGCAAATTAACAGAATCCACTGCCCGATTGCAGTAGGTCCTCATCAATGGGCGCTGAAAAATGGTCGTGCCGCACTTCGGGATTGGGCTTTCCATTTTACGCAGTCAGAAAAAACTGCACTATCGGGAAAATCGCCTCAGCTGAAAAGTGAAAAGAGAGAGAGATCTGATTGATAATATGGTGTAAAAGTGATGAGTGGCGGAAATACCCGTCACTTACCTAATACATACAGTCTTTATCCATTGACAGCACTGGATCCTGGCTTGCTGCAAAGAACGTGCACAGCGTGCACTCCAGTGCTGCGGGCAACCGCTGTCCCCCCGACCGGCTACCAATCATTCTCCCTGTCGTTGTTATCCACCAAGCCCAGTCCACTCCCGACATACCCCTTCCATCATCCATCTTAACCATCTCATCATGGCCTGCGCCTCATGATTGCCAAACCGACGACAGAATGCCGTCGACCAAGAACACGAATGGCGACAGCCATTTCCAGCAAAAACTGAAGAGCTTCTTCCGCATCAGCTCGGGGAGCCGCGACCGCGAGAGTCAAACCCGCGATGGCAACAGCCATGGCTCCGCCTCCCTGCGATCCGAAAACACCACGACCACCAGCACCCATAGTGCAAGCAAACGCCAGACCTCAACGCGGTTCTTTAGCGTTGGCCGCCTGCGTAGCGCAACTACTGCCAGCGAGGGTCATCCCCTCGATGAGGCCATGAGCCCGACAGCCCACGCGAACCCCTACTTTGCCCACCAAGGCCAGCCTGGCTTACGACACCGCAATGAGGGATCCGTTCCCCCGAGTCCACCAGACACCCCGATGCTCAAGGTTGATGGCCCCGACGGTACCATACCCGAGGCTCAAACTGCAAAGACAAAGGAGGAGCTCGCGAGGAAATTGAGAAAGGTTGCAAGCGCCCCGAATGCGCATGGACTATTTTCTAAGGGTAATGGCGGGGACCGACCCGGAACCGCCGAGCTCTCCAAGGAGCCGCTCGCTGAGAGCAACGACTCCAACTCATTAGGATTCGCCGACTCAAAAACCAGCGATCCTGGTCTCGGCCCCGATATCGATGACCTCGGTGCATTACCGCCACCAAATCACTCGCCGCTCGCGTTCCGCAGGACATATAGCTCTAACTCTATCAAGGTCCGGAACGTTGAGGTAGGCCCTGGCAGCTTCGACAAAATCAAGTTGATTGGTAAGGGAGATGTAGGAAAGGTTTATCTAGTAAAAGAAAAGAAGAGCGGCAGGTTATATGCCATGAAGGGTAAGTTCTGGATACTGATTCTGAGAACAAATGGTGTATGTGGCTGACAAATCTATTCTCCTTCAAACAGTGTTGAGCAAAAAAGAAATGATCAAGCGCAACAAGATTAAGAGAGCGCTGGCCGAGCAGGAGATCTTGGCCACCAGCAACCATCCTTTTATAGTCACGTTGTACCACTCTTTCCAGTCCGAGGATTATCTATACCTCTGCATGGAGTACTGCAGTGGAGGAGAGTTCTTCAGGGCGCTGCAGACAAGGCCCGGCAAGTGCATATCAGAGGACGATGCCCGCTTCTACGCGGCCGAGGTCACCGCGGCATTGGAGTATCTGCATTTGATGGGCTTCATCTACCGCGATTTGAAGCCCGAGAATATCCTCCTCCACCAGTCCGGTCATATCATGCTTTCAGATTTCGATCTATCAAAACAGTCGGATCCCGGTGGCAAGCCCACCATGATCCTGGGCAAGGGCAACGGTACCAGCTCGACGTCTCTGCCGACGATTGATACCAAGTCTTGCATTGCCAACTTTAGGACCAACTCTTTCGTTGGAACCGAGGAGTACATTGCTCCGGAAGTGATCAAGGGGAGCGGACACACCAGCGCAGTGGATTGGTGGACGCTGGGTATCTTAGTTTACGAGATGTTGTACGGCACCACGCCGTTCAAGGGCAAGAACCGTAACGCGACGTTTGCCAACATTCTGAGGGAAGATATTCCCTTCCCTGATCATGCTGGTGCACCGCAAATCTCAAAGTAAGCTTTTCATACCTCTCCCTTGTTCGTCTGATTATACTGACTTTTTCCTCTTCAGCCTCTGCAAATCCCTGATTCGCAAACTGTTAATCAAGGACGAGAATCGTCGACTCGGAGCCCGAGCCGGCGCATCAGATATCAAGACGCATCCATTTTTCAGGACGACTCAGTGGGCATTAATCAGGCACATGAAGCCGCCCATTGTGCCAAACCAGGGTAGGGGGATTGACACGATCAATTTCAGAAACGTGAAAGAGAGTGAGAGTGTGGATATCAGCGGTTCGAGACCGATGATGCCTAAGTCGGGTTCCAGTGGTGTGCCGCTCGACAGTGGGCTTGCGACTCCTGGAGTGGAAACTTCGGATCCGTTTGAGGAGTTTAACAGTGTCACATTGCATCATGATGGGGAGGAGCAACATTACAGGCAGCAGAGTGCTGCCGCAGCGCAAGCGGGTGCTAATGGGTATGGGTCGTAGGGATTGACTCGGAAATTGATGACTGCTGAGAATGAAGAAGGAGAGATGGGAAATCAAGATGATGGAGGTGGAAAGGGGGAAGGAGGAGGTAGTCAGTGGGGTTCTGTTTCTGAGAGGTCGAGGTCTTGGATGAGCAGAAGAGGGAGAAAGAGGGACAGGGAAGCAGGCTCCGGGGGAGGAGAGGCCTGGCTTTGCTTTTTGTGAATTGTGTGCCTTTTTTTGGCTTGGTTCATTTTTTCTGGCTCTCTTCTTCTCTTGGTAAGGAGGCTTGGGATTTCATTTTCGAAAGATGAAAGACAAACGAAACACGACAGAAAGTCCAGACGAGCGCGGCGATCGAAGTTTTTTGTTTTCGTCTTTTTTCACATTTTCGTTATCATTGCGGTTTTTTAGGTCACACCCTCATTTTTTTAGAATCTGTTATATGTTGATGCTGGAGAAGCAAAGGAGATATACGAGTATGGCAAACGGAGGGACCGAGGGGGGATGAGAGACGAGGAACGGGGAAGAAACCTTTTTTTTTTTTTTTTACATTCATCTCATCTATAATGGTTTTACCTTCTAATGGGACATGGCGTTTTTATTTTTCTCTAGCTAGCTAATTCTTTTTTCATGGATGTTGATGGTGGTGGTGGTGGTGAAGGAAAGAAAAGCGTGTTAGGATGTGAGTAGTGTGTTGGGGCCAGGAAGGCAAGAAAAGGCAAAAAGAAGACAGAATATTTAACGGACAGAGTTGCAGAGAAAGGAGAGAAAGAAATAATACATGTTTTTCATTGTTGGTGTTGTGAATTGCTTCTTGGTCCTTCCCTGACTTGAACTGTGTGGTGGGTGACAGAAACATGAACCAGGGGGTGGCGTCGCGTGCCTGGAATTCCCATGGTTGCGAATTGAACACCTGGGAAAGCCTTGCCAATCATACTGCGTGGAATATATTGCTGTTGCAGCCTAGAGTCCCTAGAGCACATACCTAGAGCACCTAGTGAGGTAGTACATTACATGTCCAGTTTTCTTCCATGTAAGCCCGTGACCAACAGACAGTTCACATGGACTATTATATTCCTCCCACAGTCCAGATGACTCTTTTTTTTGGTCTGGGTCTGGGTCAAAATATGACGTCCTGGGTGTGGTCTGAGATTGACACTTGGTCGGCGTGACGGCTCCTATGTTTACTTTAGCCCTTGTCTGGCTGTCTGTCATTTTACTTGAATTTTTATTCCCGGCAGTTTCGGTAGAAGGAGAAAGGGGTTATGGTGGGTGCGGGTGTGGTTGCCTTTCTGCTGTGTGCCTTCGGGTCTCATGGTAGATTTTTGCCAACTGCCTGCCCAAGGAAAGTGGAAATGGAAATCGGGAAATTCCATCTCAAGGCTGAAGTGATCACAATGGCGAGCGGCAGTTACTACCTTGACGTATAGTGCTTACTGGAGTTGCAGGGAAGGTGAAGGACCTGGGGAGTGTGCGAGTGTGCGAGTGTGTGTGTGTGTGTGTGTGTGTGTGTGCTACCTACCGAAACTTGAAATGATATAACTCTACCTGTCGGGGTTCTTTCTTCATGTTCTTCTCATTTTATCACCAAAGAACTTTAGAACTTTTTTGTTTCATCATAGCATTTTTGCAGACTCTCTGTTTTTGCTGTTTTGGTTTACATACAACTTTCTTTCTTGATATATATAAAAAAACCAACCATGGTGATTCAGCAACCGGAAACCTCCTCAGAAGCCCAAGCCGGCGACATCCATTCGCTTCCTGTATACCTCATTGAATGGCGGCATGACGCGGAAAAAGATATATATACACGACGACATCCTGTTGTTGGCCTCAAGACACCACACGCCTTGGGTGCTGCACTCAGAAAATCAGAGCAGGGAGGAGGGAAAAGATTGTTTGTCTTCCACGGGATGCCTCCCGACTTTTTGAGTACACTCTTGGAGAGTGAGACGCACACGATGGATGACGACTTTAGTGAAGCGTGTGCGGAGAGGAAGAGATACAATCCGACTGTAATCAACCCCTCTAAGAGTTATCGTGGTGGAATCATCTGGGAATACCCTGAGCTTATCCACGGCGATGATATTCCTCCCCCCGCCACGCCACCCAGGGAAAGCGACCTGATGAAGAAACCACCGATTAAATCGATGACGACAAGCGGCGGCAAGGTGTCGGCCATCTTTTCTCGCGCTTGCCTCTGGGAGACAGGCACCGCAGATAACATCCTCTTCCTCGACAAGCCACTCTGGAACAAGAGCGCCACCGTAAAGTGGGAGTCGACCTTTGAAGGAAGATTTCTTTCCAGTTCTGAAAGACTCTCTTCTTCTTCCTCCTCTTCCAACGGCTTACGCACCACAATGTCGAGCCTCATCCACAAAAAATGGCTTAGCCTCCTGGACGCTCTAGAAGCTCCTCCCCCGCTTCCTCCCCGGCTGCCCTCTCCTCCAAACTTGGATGACACAATAAATCTTTATTGGCAACTTTTATCCTCGCTCGAGTCCAACCAGTCCATTACGGATTGGACTTCCCCCCTCTTATCGTCAGTCGAAAGACGCATCTCGCTCCTTTCCCTCAGCGCTCAGTCCCGCGGACCACGACGCCGTTTTCTTCCCATAGACTCGCCATCGTCATCATCATTCCCTCCTCTTGCCTTGCAGAATCCTCGGAATTCTTTTCCCACGACTGCTGGTCTTCCGCTCAGACGACGAAGAAAACCAAGACTCAATACCGGAGAAGAAGAAAAAGAAAAAGACGAGAACCAACGCTCCCTGGATCGCATCTCGTACCTGGGCGGGATCCTACTTCCGATTCCCATCGTTTCTGGGATACTCTCGATGGGGGACACGTTTGGACCTACCGCGCCAAAGTTTTATCTCTTTTGGGCAATTGCTTTGCCTCTGTCGCTTTTGGGCGTGTTGATTATATACGCGGATACCGTGAGGAAGATGGAGGTGTGGGTTGAGGTTACGGCTGGCAGTATTGCGGATGGCGGTGGTGCCAGTGGGGGTGGGGGTCAGGGTCATCATCATCATCTGCATCATCTGAGTCTTGTTGGTGATTGTGGAAGGGTACCTTCTGTGGATTGGGATGAGGAAAAGGGGTATCGTGTGAATGATGGTAGTAGTAGTGGTGGTGGTGGTGGTGGCCATGATCATGGGAGGAGGGATCATGATGTTGAGGAGAGGATCGTTGGTGGTTTACCGGAGAGCATCATTGTGGAGAGGTTGCCTGATGGCGATGATGGTGAAGCTGGAAGAATGAGAGCTTGGAAGAAGGAGGAATTGGGGTGGTGGGGGGCTGTTAGGGGGGTTTTTTGGATGGAAGGAAGAGGAATAGGGGCAAAGAAGGTTAGGAGGGATGTTCCTGAGGGGGTTTTGATACATGGATATGAGAGGAGGACTAGGACTATATGAACATGAAGGAACTCGCTTTTTTGGAGAGAGGAAGAGAGAGAGAAAGAGAAATAGACGTGATTAAGAGAACAATAGGGACTGATGTGACAGAGCAGTGGGGATTGATTGGAGATGTAAATAAGTCTTGTAAAGAAATAAATGTTTACATGCCTTTCTGAGAATGGACAGGGGATGAATAAAGAGATAGGTACGACCTTGTTCGGATATTGTAAAAAAGGGTCATGAGAGTCAATGGTGCTTGATCAAAGAGAAAAAAAACATCCTTTGCTTAGATGGAAAAGGGTGCTATGAGAGTACATAATAGACGTGAATATATAAGAGGAATATATATGTGTAACTTGGATATAAAAGGGTCATGAAAGTGAATGTGAATGAGGCGTTATATATATATATATAAAATAAAAAAACCAAGAAAGGAGAAAGGGATTCACGAGAACAATCACTGTGTGACGATGGACAAAGTTGGACATTTTGATGCCAAGTTCCAGAATCGGAAAGCATGCACTCGTAGAATCAGCAACGTAGTGGAGTCTCTTTAAAGCAAAGATCAAAAATGCCAAAATGAATCATTCATTCTCTTCGTACTCTCATTACCGACGAGAGCCTATTCCGCCATAACTCGCCATGTACCCGATTTTGATTGTCCCTCCTCTTCTTCCTCCTGCCCTCCTCCTGCCCTGCCCTGCCCCAAAAGACCATGACCATTCTGATATGATCTCTGATGCAAGCTGGCCCACTTCTCTAAAATGATAACACTGTTCCCAAATGTCTCGCCAGATTCCCCCCTGCCTGGACACCGCTGCATGCCGATTGAGGAGGAGCTCTCTTGTGGGCTCACTACCATCGCCCGGCGGCGCGGCGGCGTCGTTGTTAACTTTCTGTTCGGTCCAACTTTCAGGTGGTCTGTTCCGCCGGCTCTGCCTCTTGCTCTGGCGGGGTCACGACATTGCTTGTGCTCGCGATTGGAATGCCAGCAATGGAAGCCAGCCTCTCCTCCTCCTTCCTCGTCCTGAGCGACTCCGTCTCCTTCCGTAGCCTCTCCAAGTTCCATGCACTGTCGTCTTCCTCTTCCTCTTCCTCCTCTTCCTCCAATTTCCACTTGCCGCTCTCGAATAGGGCACGACCAGTGTCCTCCTTGGCCTTCTTGAGCGCTTCCTCGGCGGCCTTCTTGTCCATGCGCTCCTTCTTCCATTTGGCAAAAGATTCTGGCGTGACGGGGGTGAGGGTGCCGGTGAGCTTGTGTCTCTCGGACTCGAGGAACTCTTCGATCGTGAGGGTCTTGAGTGGCGACTTGTCCAGGAGAGCCTTTTCTGCTGCGCGCTGTTCCTTGGTCTTGAGAACGAAGCTGGTGGATATTGTTAGTGGTGATAATTCAATGATCAAGAAAAGGATGATGAAGACGTACCCAGGTGGAAGAGCGTGCTTGTACATGCACTTATCGCCGCCGTTCGGGCAAATCCAGAACCAACCGTACTTGCCATCTTCGATGGCTGTAATAAAGTATTTGCACACCTTGTCGGTGCTGGTCCGCTGGTTGCCCTTCTTGGACAGAACAACGGCCTTGAGCTTTTCCTCGTCCCAGTCGGCTGATGTCTCCTCCTTCTTCTTTTCCTCGGGGGTTTCTCTGGAATCCTCATACAAGTTCCTCTTTTCGACCTTGCGCTCAACGGCCAAGTCATGGGCAAACTTGCACTTCTTGCCCTTCTCGCAGTTGCCCTTCTTGAAGAAGATGCAGACAACGGTCTTGGGATCAACACCGAAGGGGACTTTTTGAATCTGGGCCGGTTTGTTGAGAAGCATCTCGGCCTCCCGCTTAGCATCCTCGGCGGCCTTCTTCTCTTTTTCTCGGGCAGCCTTCTCGGCATCCTTGCGCTTCTGTTCGGCACTTCCGCCAGCCTTCATCGAGGATTGGAGGTGGGCAATCTGTTTCTGAGCGGCCGAACCCTTCTTATTCTTCATACCGAAGGTCTTGTCGTCGACAGCCTTCTTGGCGTCGACTTTCTTGCCGGCAGCCTTCTGTTCTTTTTTCGGAGCCATGATGGGCGATTTTTCGAGTCGAAACTCTTTCGAACAACTGGGTGGTTTTGGTGTATTAGTCTATGAATTTGTAGCAACCAATCTTTGAGCCTTTGGTGGCTGGATCTAGGTGACGGTCGAGATTTTGTAGAGTGCACAACTCGCCGTGTTCAAAGTTTCCACGCGGGGGAACTTCTTCCACTGAATGCTGCAGCGGAGTGGGTTGGAGTCTTGAATGGACCAGGCCCAAAAAGGCCCACCCGAAAGTGTGCCACAGCCCTGACGTCGAGTGAGAGGGCGACTCGAACACGTGACTTGGTGCCTGTCTGATCCTGCAATCAGCCTATCAGTACCAGTACATCGGCGACTGGGAGTGAGCTTCCAGGTGGCATTGCGCAGCGCCAGGTCCGGGGTGAAAGCTGTCCACTGCTGATTCCAGATCTCTCTGACGTTGAACCATCACCACTTCTGTTCGCTTGTTCATTTCGCCTGTTTGCGCAAAATTTCAAGCGCACTGAGGTACGAGATTGCTCTTTAAGTTTTTGACATATTATGTTCGTCCAAAACTAACTGCCTCTGGTACAGCTTGTCGCAGAATCTCGTCTCCAAAATCCCACTGCCATTCCAGAACATCACCAGCCAACGTCCAGCCACGATCAGCAAACATGATTACTGACGGCGGTCTTTACAACCTCGCCATTTCACTTGGCTCGGCTGCTGCTTTTCTCATTGTTGTCTACCACTTCCTCGAAGTAAATGCTGGCGATAAGGAGCAGAAGGCATCATTGAAAGGGAAGGGCGCCTCGGTCAAGGCAAAATAAAGGCGTCGCGTGGGCGACAGGGAAATTGTACGATAAAAGAAGCACAAGCACTCGGCGATTGGGGATGTTAAAAAGACATGGGAGCCTTCGAGCGCGCTGGTTGAGAAGCTTTGACGCCCGGCATGGTAACTGGGAAAGAGGCACCCGTGAGGGAGAGGGGAAGGAGGTCCGCATCGGAGATGTGACTGGAACTGAGAAAAATAAAACTCCGGAGCTCCTCGAGGGAATATGAGCTTGGGGGAGCAAAAGTAACTTGCGGTTCGGTGGATGGTTCTCAGGCATTCAATATTCAAATGAGCGATGCATGGTGGATGGCAGTGCTTGCAAGTTTCACAGTGGGTAGATATCTCATTACACCAGCCTCATACCTGATACATAGGTAAACAAGGCATTTCATATGTTGAGTAAGGCCCCGAAAGGAATACATAAAATTTAAACTTTTGTGTTACCATTGTTCTCGACATCCAGCATCTTTGACTTCCAGTCTTTCACACATCATCCATCAAGGTTGCATCGTGTATCTCGTTATAAATGCAATCGGCAGCTGCTGGCAGGTGGAACTGCAACTTTGTACTGCTACAACGGAGCTGCTTCTCAGGGGAAGCTGTGGCTCGGAAAATCAGCTAATGCCAGAAGCGGTTAGAGCTCCTACGGCGGCAGTTGCCACGAAGCTTCCACTGGGCAGCCGGGGCTCGGCGCGCCTGCCTTCCCTGCCAGGCGGCCAGGCGCAGTCATCCATGGATCCAACAGGTTGCGCCCTCAAATTCTCGCGCGACTCCATTTCCCTCCCCCCTTCCACCATTCTCACTCCCTTTATCAGCCTCCACCACCAAAACCATCCCACCCCCGCCAACAACCTTCTCTTCAATTATTCAGGTTTGCAACCAACTTCGCCGACCTGAAAACTCGCCAAATTACAAGCAATATCAAAACAACCAAGAACCCTCACTTTTTCCACCTGCTTGCACCGCCGACCGCGACCTTTGACGCGACGTGTTGCAGCAGCGAAACCTGAACCCGGCGAGTAATCAGACCATCGCCCGACCGCACTTTTCGCTTCTGCGACTACATCATCGACTGCAAAGCCCAACCAGCTTTCGCTTCGATTGCCACTCTTAAATACCCCAAACTACACTCTCACGTCTACATTCTCGCTTATTACAGTCGCCATCATGTCTGGCAAGCTCGACCAGTCTCTTGACGAGATCCTCTCCAGCCAGCGCAAGAACCAGCAGGGCCGCCGCAAGTCTCAGCGTCGCTCTGTTGGCGCCAACCGCCCTACTCCCACTGCACCCGCTGGTGGTATTCAGAAGAACACCAGGCCTGCTCGCAATGCGACCAAGCCTGCCACTGGCAAGGGTGCCGGTCTAGTCGGCGAGAGCAAGATCGTTGTCAGCAACTTGGTAAGTTCCCGTACAACCTAGCTTCAACCGATTCACGCAAACATAGCTAACCCCCTGAAAGCCCAAGGATGTTTCCGAGGCGCAGATCAAGGTATGTTATTACTGATGAGGTCATTCAAGCCTCCGGACTTTTATCGACACCCCTCTTCTGTGGCATATATCTCTATCCACGTCCCGTCCTCGGTGGACAATTTTTGGGTGGCCAATCAACACACCTTCAGCGCTTGAAAGCGACTGTCACGATGCCAAAGGCTCCTTCCCGACGTGCGAGCGCACCACTCATGTGTTGCATTCCTGCCGCCGTCATTCAAACGGAGGTTGAGCAAACCCCTGTCTTGTTGCACACTCCCCATTCCCGGGCTGCCTGGCAAGCGGCCGCGGTTCGGAGCAAAGCACAGATAATATATGGGTTCAGGCAATCAATCGGACAGATGAGCCTAGCTGGGTGTTCGGCACTATCTCAACTGGCTGGTCACCGGTTTGATGATTTTGCATTCCAGCGAGCCTTGCAGTGAGCCGCAGATGCGACACACTTCTCGCCTCAAGTCATGGTCGGGTGAATCCGTCAAGACTCTGGGGCCTTGTGAATGTCGTTGCGGGAGTAACCTCAGCATGGTGCTCCCTTTCATTTTTGGATGGTTCGCATCGTATGGAACGAAACATGTTTTTTGGTTGGGTTGGATTTCGCACGCTCGGTCGGGTTTCCTACGAATTTCGGATGAACGGTTCCAGTGATTGTCGGATTTAGCTCACCCGTCAGTCGCTGGTGACGCTACTCGAGGGATCTTGCTCGCTGCTTTGCTCGCTGTTTCTTCCCCATGTTCCCGGACATGCCTGCCTTTGAATGTTGCGCGATTAATTTCACGGACGTTTTATTTCGACCAGACCTGGAAACGGATAATCGATATATCATCAGTCTTTGTTTGACGCTAACCATCAATTTCCACCGATAGGAGTACTTCCAGCAGGCTGTTGGCAATGTCAAGAAGGTGGAGATCAACTACGGCCCCGGCGGTGTCAGCCGTGGTATGGCCAACGTCATTTTCCACCACGCCGACGGTGCCAGCAAGGCTTTCCAGACCCTCAACGGACTCCTCATCGACAACAGACCCGTCAAGGTATGTTCGAATCTACCACATCACTAATACGGAGAGTGGCGTTGTTAACAGTTCCCACAGGTTGAGGTTGTTGTCGCTTCCGCCGAGCTGATCCCTCAGCCCAAGTCTCTTGCTCAGCGCGTTGCTCCTCCCAAGGTTCAGCCCAAGTCTGCTGCCGCGGTGAAGCATGGTGCCAATGGGGCCAAGGGTGGGGTTGCTGCTGGCAAGGCCGGTGCCAAGAAGGCGCCGCGCAAGGGTCGCACCGCTCGCCCGGCCAAGAAGACCGCGGAGGAGCTCGATTCTGAGATGGCCGACTACTTCGACAGTGCCGCTAATGCAGACAACACCAACACTGCTGCTCCGGCTCCGGCCGCTGGTGGTGATGCCGCCATGGAGGAGGACGTTCTCTGAAGAGATGGACAGATGAAGGAGGTTTATTAGCGAACGTTGATATGATAATCTTTTTTTAACTGGGCGGCTTGGCATTTGGGTGGATGGGTAGGGCTCAAGATTTCTCTTTTTCGGTGCATGCATTACATACGGACAAGGCACAGATTGATATTGCCTTCCTTAGCTTGTTGGCTTATTGTATAAATTCACACGGGCTCGTTAGCGGATTTGCGGGTTAATAAGAAAACGGAGTTGGGTTCAAAATGGTGAACTAATTATCTGCGGATAATTTTGTTTCTTGTCCAAGTTTGTCGTTGGATACTGGCAACGGTTTCATCCTCCTTCCAAGCATCTTTTTTGTTTGTATTGTCGTTGAAGTCTGCTGAGAGATAAAAATCAATGGTTGCATAGTGACATTTCTCGTGGTCTGCGTCTTGACCCATGGTAGGTTGCACAATGTATTACTTGGACCAAATATGTCCTCCTTTACAACTTTGTATATAACACGCCAAGCAGCAGCTCGAATAACGACCATAAAGCAATACAACGGACTCCTTGAACGCCTGCCTTACCCAGTAAAATAGGAAATGGTTCCAGCCCTTCATACGTGTCTCGGTCACACTCACCCCTCAACTCCTCAAAGCCTCTAACCGGTTCCTCATCTGGTTCATCATGTCCTCTGTATCCTCCTCCTCCTCTTCTTCCTCCTGCTGCACAGGTTGAGCCTTGCCAGGCGTGCCCACAGGCTGCTGGGGCAACTGCATCGTAGGCGCCTTCTCCGCCCCGCCAAGCCGATCCTTGAGGATTTCGCCGAGCACCTTTTCCACCTCCCCTTCTGCCTCCTCGTCTTCTGCTTCAAGATCGTTGTACTCGCCCGTGGTGTCCGCTAGCATATCCCCTGCCATCTCTTCGATTATGCCGGCCTTCATCAGCTCGACGCTCAGTTCCTGCATGGTTGCTCCGAGCTCGGGCAAGCGAATAAGCGTGTTGACGTCCTTCATGACTCCCACCGAGGCCTTGATGCTTCCTTCGATTTTGCGCAGCGCGAAGGCCTCGTTGACCTGCATCTGGACCGACGCGAGCTGCGCCTTGGCTGTTACGAGGCGAGAGGACTGCTTCCGGGTGCGGATCAGTTCGCGGGCGAAGTCGCGGACTTCTCGCTGGGCTTGTTTTGACGCGGCCGAGTTTGCGGGGTTGCGCTGGGAGCGCTTGTCTGCTGCGAGGATCAGGTTTTTCGCCTTGACTTCTGCTGCTTTCGTTTGGGTTATGTCGCGGTCTAGTTTGCGCACGTTTGAGCGGAGGAGGGCGTTGCATTTGCGGACCTGGGCTTGAGGGTCCGGTTTGGCAAAGAGGCCGCGGAGGGTTTCCATTTTGAATAGATGGGGATTTAGGGTGCGCAGGTGCGCGAAGATGGGGGGGTGGTGTTGTTAGATGGGTGGTGTTGTTGATGGTTGTTGATGGGCGCGCGCGGCACCCCGGCTGACGTTGACGTTGACGCTGATGCAGTGCTTGGTTTCCAAGGTTGGATTTGGTTGGCACTTGCCATTGAGCCTCATTGGGTTGGCACCGCGCGCACACCAGTGTTTCTGGGGACGACTGGGGATGGGGGTTCCACTGCTGCTGAGTTGGTGCCCCGCTGACAAGCCGCTAATTAAGGTCTGCCCCGCAGCGGGCGGTTTTGAAGGTCTGGTTTGGCTAAGCTCATTGTTCTTCAACATGATTTCCCATGAGAAACCTAAGGGGATGGTTCATATCACCATCCAAGCAATTTCTCTCAATAGTCTTCCAAGTTATCAGATATCTATTTCCATGAAATTTTTTGGTTCCATTTTATCTGTGATAGTGCTCCTATTCGCTGACCCATTCGGCTCGCTGAAGGTCACTCAACCTGAAGAACACAATTCAGTGTTCGAGATAACATATATATCTTGCGCGGGCGTAATTAAAGAGCCAGCCTCCAGAGGCTCATTCCCATTGGACGGCAATACGGTGTGCGAATTCGGCGATGGCATTGTGCTGTGTCCAACCTCGTGTGAAATCCTCAGCTCAGAGATGCTAACAGTTCCTTAGTATCCAACCGCATCGGTAATTTACGCATTCAATGGACATAGGAACAGCATTTCAACAACCCAGCAACGTCGTGCTTTGGGTTTTGAATCTAGCCCCGACCCAATAATATTAGAATGATAATATTGGAGAGAGACTCAACTCCTGAAAGCAGTGACCGATTTCCCGGGTTCTAGAATGGTCACCCGTCGTCCGCGTATGGGTCCGTTACTGTCATTTACACACTCTCTCAAACCCAAACACCCCGCTTCAAGGTGACCTCAGCCCTGTCGATTGGCCCGTGCGATAGGAATCTTTAGGCTTCGGGCAACTTCCACCATCCCCTGCAGCCTCGCAAATAGGCAAGACACATCCCACCTTCCACCACGCAAACTTCCTCCTCTTACTTTCTGCTACCGAACAACTTACTTTTCACACGATTGCACACGCCTGTTTTTGTCTCTTGACTTTTATACTTCCCACCATTGCTTTAGACAGTCGATAATCTAAAAGTAGGATACATCCGTCCATTTTATCTACCTGCTAAGCGCTTCTAAGAGCTACCCCTCCCTCACCTGAAAGCAGTCAGAACTGACCCATCACATCAAGACTCCAGCAACAATGTCTACCCAGACCGTAACACCTGAGGGTAAGTTGGCCTACATGATCAATTTTTCAATTCTTTTGCGCCAAATCGTCAAGCTGTGGAACCAATCAACCAGCTTCATTGTCGATATGGTAGCTCCCAGGGTTGCTCAGCGCGTCTGGCCTATTGGGGGAGGAAAGGACGGGTAGGGGAGCCAAGTTCAGCTTGCTGGGACGGAAAGAACCCATCCCACCCTGTTGTCCCCCTCGTATGAGCGGGCGCGCGTACACGGCAACAATACCATTATCTACCTTGTTGAATTGTCGCAAAGAAGCCAAGAACTGACGACCGTTCCCCTTTTCTTCAGTCCTCTGGGCGCAGCGCTCTTCCAAGACCGACGCCGACAAGAACTTTGTCTATCTCACCATCAACGTCCCCGATGTTCCCGCCTCAAACATCAAGCTTGACCTCAAGCCCACCGGCCTCTCTTTCACCGGCCACTCCGACAGCCTCAAGAAGACCTACTCCGTCGACCTCGAATTCTACGCCGAGATCGACCCCTCGGCCAGCAAAATCAACCACTCCCCTCGTGATGTAGAGATGAAGCTTATCAAGAAAGAGCTCAAGGAGGAGTACTGGCCTCGTCTTCTCAAGGAGAGCAAGAAAGTGCACTTCCTCAAGACCAACTTCGACAAGTGGGTCGATGAGGATGAGCAGAACGAGGCTGAGGAGGATGACTTCTCCCAGTTTGGCGGCGCCGGTGCCGGTGGTATGGGTAAGTGATTACTGAATTTTCTCCCCTTCTAGCATGATATCGAAGAACGGAGAGTGTCGGGACTTTTCTGTCTGCTCGATCCGGCTATCGTTCTCTGCTTTCCTTCTTATATTCTTCCTTGGTGCGAAACCTATTCCCGATTGCTAAGACTTTTTATGACGTACGTATAGGAGGAATGCCTGGTATGGGTACGTAAAACAAACAAATCTTGGGGATGAACATGAGGATGGAACAAGACACGGCAAAAACCAGATACGAGACCTTGGAGGCAGACTCCATTTTCTCTTTCTGATCCCGGTCCTCCAAAAAAAAATACGGTGAGAATAGCATGTGCTGACAACAGGTTTCACAGCAGGCGGCGGCGGCGACTTTGGCGGCATCGATTTCTCCAAGCTCGGCGGTGGCGCTGGGATGCCCGGCGGTGGTTTCGACGAAATGGAGGAGGAAGAATCGGATGACGATGACATGCCCGCTCTTGAGGGTGAGGAGGAGGGGGCGGCTGCATCCAAGCCTGCCGATGACGCTGCTGCGACCAAGGGTGATGATGGCAAGGAGGTGGCATAAGCGGGAGAGGCAGTTTTTCTGTTTTTGAAGGATAGGGAGGGAATTAACACATTATCACGAATACCAACTCATATTTGAAGCCGTTTTGGCTTTATCTCTATTTCTCGTTTTCTTCTTGAGACTATGGTGCAGGATCTTATTGTGATGTCAAGCAACGGGAGGTTCATGTTGTTGCACAAGAGGCATATCACATACCCCCCCCCCCCCCCGGGTGAGCGCGGCACAACTGAGATGCGCTTTTCACTTTCCCATGCAAGCTTCCGCAGATATTTGCTATCTGTTTTTGAGATCTGCCTGTTGTTGAGTAGAGCCTCGTTGTATTCGTCAGCCTCGTCTCGGGTCCGAGGATATGTAACTGATGAGAGACGGTATGGAAGAAGCTGAGATGAGGCAATAGGCTGGTGGTGACGGAAGAGGCCGGCTGTCGGTGTGTTTGCGGATGAGTATCGCGGATGATTGCATCGAGGGTGTACTCTGGAGCAGAGATCACAGGAGGGCGAGATGGTTTCCTGAAATATAATCCGGAAGAAAGTGTATTTCAGGGACTCATGGTGAGATCCTAGCCACGAATTCTAATATTGAGTCTGGGAGATGAAACGTGGTGAGGCTCTAGTATGTTTGACCGAGATCTTGGGATGAGCGCAGGTATCGATCTGGACTTGTTCACCGGGTTTCGCATCTGAGACGCGATATAACTGAAAGGAAATATGAGGCCGGCTGGTAAGACAGATGCTCCACGACGGTGACGGATGGGACTTCCCGCCCTAGACTAGATCGAGAGCATGATGGAGGAGTGGTGGCGTTAGGTGTTAGTGGGTGATGAATGATGGGCTCGATACCCATCCCAGATGGGATCCGGAATTCACGTCGTCTTCTGCTGCCAGTGTCAAGATCATCAGACGGGATGAGGGGAAAGGGCGGGGGGGGGGGTTCTCAGATGGACAAGCTGAGCACAGAAGGAGCAATGTGGCGGCCTCTCGAGGTTCCAGCTCTGGATCTAAGCAGTCACTACGATGAAGTGAGGTCTAGACAATTGGTCCGAATCAATTGTGGACTCAGTTACTCCTGAATGGGAAAGAACAAAGTATATAAAGGAGCAACTGTCCCCCCAGGATAAGAGGATTCGTTCTTTTTCCGTCCTCTGCCGCCATCAATCTTGTTCGAATCTTGGATTCCCAGCCTGATATTCTAGAGTTTATTTATCACTCACATCCTCACATCTCGGCGTCAACTAAAATTACCTTTGATCTACCAACGACAAACACACAAAGAAACCCCACTCACCACCCCTTTTGGAGGTAAATAGTCAAGCCCGCTTTGTCGCTTTAAAAAGCTCGTTCTCAAACCTTGCAGCGCTGAACAAGATTTTGAAGGGTAAACAGCAGACCGACATTTGCTTGTTGTGGCAGTTCAAGATGTCGTCCAATAGTATTAGCAACACCGACGCTGCTAGGAACGACACTAGCGGCAGCCCCGACGCCACCTCGGGCGAGTTTACGGCCAGAGAAGCTGCTGATTTCTCTTCCCGGGGAGCAAGCCTCGTTGCCTGGCCAGGTGATGAGGAGTGGAAAGACCCCTTGGCTAGTAATGAACGGAAGGGACGACGACGAGAAGTAGGAACGGTGAACTTTCGGAGGCAAGGAAGACGCTAGGCGAGAGAATGGAAAACCTCTCTTGGAAAGCAAATGATGACGCGCAGGGCGCAGTCGTCATGACTTCTCATTACCTTTTTTTTTCTTCTTTATTTTCTTTTTTGCTTTATTTTTTTTCTCAAGTCCGTCTTAAGCCCCAGGACTTTTCCTGGACTGACATTATATCATTAGATACCCCCCCCAAAAAATGCCAAGCGCTTCGTAATACTCTTACTTCTGTGTCTAGTTTACTCCTATCATTCACCTGGTTCTATATATGGCGCAGCATCTTCAGGATTCATGTAAGATCCTGACGACTAAGAAGGAACAGAAGCTGGTCCAGTTGGCTCGGTAGTCGCTTCTTTTTCCCTGTACAAAAGTCCTAAATAGTATGCTCTACTTAATCAGTGAATGCCATTTTTGCTGGGCAGATCCAGACATCAATCATGTTGAGGGCCTGAAAGGGGCAAGCAAAAGCCTCTTAGAGAGTCAGTTCATCACGACGAGTGTTCTGGCGCTGTAAAACACAACTCAGAACATTGAACCAGCAGAGAAAAGAAAAAGAAGAAAAAAATGGTGATGGATGGGCAACAGGAGGTACAAATGCTATCCTAACTCTATAATTAGTAGCACATCGCAGGAGAAGCTGTCACCATAAAAAGGGGGTTATAGTCCAGTTACCCTTTTTATACGATCCTATTTGTCGAAATCTACTATCTACAAGGCTTCCATATTTTCTTTGGCCGTGAAAAAAAAAAAAAAAAAGTATATCTGTACGGCGAGCATGGGCATATCTGCCCCTATAGTACCTAAACATTTCCCTGCGCCCGGCCCAGGCTTGGTTCCCCTCCTTGGTCTCCCAGCATTTGTTGTTCGGTACATGATATTGCTTGAAAGTGTGCTTACAAGAGCCTTTCTCCGGGCTTTTACAAGTCTTTCACAAGTCTTTCTGCAGAAGCCCTTTTTTTTTATATTCCTTGGGTAAAGCTATTACCGATCGTGTTTTCAACCATGAACATAGTCAAGTATCTTCCGGTTATGCCCGATAACGCTAGACTTAAAACATGAATAGTCAAGTATAGCTTGTCATCGCGAGGATGGTATGTCAAATAAAAATAAAAAAGGCCGAGGAGTATGTGTGATATATTACTGGTATTCATACGTAAATGAGTGTTTTTTTTGCATGCGGTATCAAAAACAACTTGAACATGGCGAGAAGAAAGCTTTTGGTTGAGCATGATGGACGATGGTGATGATGGAGATATCCTAGTTGTAGTAATTAAAAAAAGGATATGACAATACGTTCTCTCGTCTCGTTTGGAATACTTGGCTAACTAGGCTAGGTGCTTACGGCTCTATTAGCAAAGGAGACGATGTTTAAAAGGGAGCCGGGATAGATAACAATTATCAAACACCTTTTATACATACGAATGGAGAGAAGATTATATAGAAAGTGTGTGTTGTGTGCTTCCAGATGATAGGGCATCATTACCATGCGTGAGAAGCAGACCTGCCCTAGGGACAAGGGTGTTAGATAGGAAACACACACATACACCATATCATCACTCACATACGTGATTGAACTAAGGAGAACAAAGTCAAGTCAAGTCAAAGTCAAGTCAAGCCAAAGCAAGTACGGAAGGAAACTTGTATGCATGTTTGAAAAAAGATTGATTATGTTTATGTTGAAGCAACAACAAAAAGTACTAAAGCTAATAATGGGGGTATCCTATCCTAAAATAAAGTGCCAATAATCCAAAAATAATATGTACTCAAGAAAGTTTTAGAGTTCATTAAAAAAAGCCAAAACAAAAAAAGAAATCGCTACCTAAGATGATTGCTGCTCCAACAAATACTGTGGGGTATCTTGAAATAAACACAAAACCAAAACAAAATGGGTATCGCTCAAAAAGCCAGATGCCCATCAAAAATAAAAACTCCAAAAATGCCAATGTGTGCGTGTGTGCGCGTGTGCGCGCTGTGCTGTGCTGTGTGTTCCCAGTAAAAAAATTTCCCAAATCCCATCCCAAACCAACTTTTTTTTAGGTACCCGTAAATGCAACGCCCGCTTGATAGATAATCCCACAAAAAAATATTAAAAGAAAAATTTCTCGGGCTAATGCGCGCCCTGTGAAAAAAAAAAATTTGAAGAGACGGATGTTGACCGCTCATTAGTTTGTGTGTGAAGACAAATGAAAAAAGCCAGCACATCAAAGTGCCATGCGGATGCATGGATGCCGATGTCCATGTGTTGCTGCAAAGTGCTGCTGCACCCTCGGCAGGAACCCGCCCGTCGGGATGAGGGTGTTGTTGTGTGTGCCCAACATGAAAAAGAGAGAGAAGAGGCCTGTTGCGGAAAACGGGAAAGCAGCTTCCTGTCTCGGCAATGGGTGTAATGTGATTGGTTGGTCGCGGGTGTGTAAGTGCTTTTTTGGCTCCCGGCAATTTGCCGCGGGCAGCACAAGAATGGTTGAGTGGAACTCAGGCGGTGAGAAGGAAGGAAGAAGTGAGTCCGTTCCCATCGGCTCTGTCGGGCCGGTTTGTTTTGGGGTTTTCACCCAGAAAATGTCGAGTGCCGGAAATATGTCCGAGCACCGACCGGGTTCTGTAGCGGCAGAGAGAAAAGAGTGTTTTTTTGTCATGGCCCTCGGCAAAAAACAAAAGTGACTCAGAGTGAGGAGAAGAAACCTGTTATCGTTGTTAGTGGACTGTGTTCGGCTTCGATCGGGTAGCGCACCGGTTGTCCAGTGTCGCTTGTGATAAAGTTACTTACCAGTTGTAGCAGGTTACAGTGACCCACTTGTTCCACGCTTGAACCGGATAGGCATGCGTGCATCCAAGGCATCGATGATGATGATATTGAGTTTGGCCATTTACTCGGCAATGGGAGTCATGGTTGCGCTCTTGGTGCTCTTGCTCTTCTTGGAGCTGCCAGATCGTCGCTTCAAGGCCTGTCTCTTGCGCTGCTCCTTCTCGGCGATGATAACCTTCATCATCTCGCGTTGGTAGGCCATCTTCTGGCGCTGCATCTCGAGAAGCTCGGCCTCGGAAGGGAAGTGCTGGACGGGCGAGTGAACGGGCGATGCGCTGGCGTTGCTCGAAGAGTCGTCCTCGTAAACCTCGGGGGTGAAGAGCAAGTCCTCGTCGGAAAGATAAGAAGAAACGCGCTCCTCGTAGCAGTCGTAGTCGTCGGAGAGAGTAGAGCGTCTTGGCCATGAAGGGAAGGCGCAGCTGGCATCGGCTCCACCGCTGGAGAAAGGGCTGGGCTTGATATCCATGGGAGATGCTGTCGCGCTGCTGAAGCTGCCGTATGAAGAGTAAGAGTTGGAGTAAGAGCTGCTCGCTGAGCCTGTTGGTGATCCGTAGCCGAACATTGTGATGTTTATTGTTTGTTGTGGTGTTGTGGATGGTGATGACAATGATGATGTAGGTGTGGAGCTGTTGCGAAGGAGATCAGATGGAATGATCTTCGTTGTAGTCTGTGATGATGTTATGGTTGTGGTAGATCAAGTCCAGACGGCTAGAGTAGAGATGGGGGAGATCAAGTCCTTATATCTTCGGGTGTGTGGACAGGGAGAGGCAAGCAAGGGTACATTGGGTGGGAGAGTCCCAAGGGACAGGATGCCGTGGGGCAGATTAAAGTCGATTCCGTTTGGGGATCCAAACAGGCAACTCGGGCAGAAGATGGATGTACCCAAGTACCGACCGGGGGGTCGGAGAGGACGGGGGTGACGGGGGAGGCGGGTTGGGGCACATGCTGGGGGGAGGTACTTGCACCGTATTCTGGGTACCGAGGGTACTTTGACAAGAGACAGGCTCTTCCCCCACGTCGCATGGACAAACGCACCCACACCGCACCGCTCGCTGACACTGCCAAGGGAGAGCGACCGCCCAAGTGAGAAGCTGAAAGTTGCGGTGTCGCTCTCAGGTCAGACCGCCTTGTTCGTGTCCCCTTACCCGTCCCGTGTTATCTGTGTGAGGCCCGCCCGCATCCCGTTTTCCTGTTTCCTAACGCACACAGCCCTCGACGTCGGCCTTTCGTGTTGGATTTGGCAGGTTTGGTTGGGTGGGACGCGACCTTCTGGGAGGTGACTCAGTTCATTTCCCAGAAATCGAAATCCAATCTCTTGACCGGGGCCAGAGAAGTTTTCCACCCCTTCCACGGTTCTGCCGCAGAGGCCAGAGCGTCGCAGCACAGAGGAAAACGGCGTTGCGTCCGGTGCCTCAGCGTTCGGAAACCACAGGCTGCCATCCCACGGGGTAATTTGGGGGCAGGGCCCGCGCGCGGCGCGATTAAAAAGGAGCGCCGAAAAGTCATTCCGGCCCCATTCGCCGCCTTGGCCGCAACAGGGTCGACCCCAGAACGCCTTTCCACGTTTTCCTCCACCTTTTTGAGCTCTGAACTTCTTCCCCGGGTCCTGCTTCCCCGTTCAGACCATCCCTTCCGGGCCACCCCCTTGATCACTCACTCACCCCTCCGTCGCATCATATCAGCGCCCAAGGCTGTTAGATTCCCCATCAAGACGGCAGACGCGCAGACGGTATGCAGCAACAACAACGCAAACGAACGCCTCACCGCCTGACCTTTTTGGCTTTAGGTGCCCTTCTGCTACACACCACCATTTTTTGGGCGCACAGATGTGAAATAAGGGATCGCGAACGGCGCGGGCGGCAGTTGGGCATCTGATAGAATGAGGGATCATGAGACAGCAAATGCAACTTGCACAGCCAGGTCAGTCAGTTCCTCACTTTTGCTACCTGGTGTAGTTTGTACAAACTTTGCAAACAAACTTGCTTTTCCCTCGCTTCACCTCAACTTTCCATTTCAGCTATGATTGCTTCATTTTTTGCCATCCCTTGCTTTTTTTTGCAAAACAAAAAGCCCTGTTGGCAAACTTGTTGAAAATATGATAGGTTCGCTGCCTCCGTTTTGGCGGGAAGCCACCGGGTTGTAGCCGGTAAACGGACAGCAGTGTAGTGTACAGTAGATTGCGGGGTGGTGGTGGGATGTCCAAGATGGGACGAAATGAGAAACATTGATTTTCCCCATCCCCATATCCCGCCGTTTTACGCGCATCTCCCACAACCGACACCGACCAACGGAACTGAAAGTCGGTACCTAGAAATTCCGTGCCCCAAAATCATGCACATCACAATTGTCGAGGTTGCGATTGGCCACCAACCCGCATCCGAGTTGGAGGTGGGCGCTGACGTTGGTCGGTGAAAGTCGGTATGTTCGGCGGCTGCTTGCTATTATCAAAATAGGTTTACAAGGCCAACAGGCAGCTTTCGGTCATTGACCAACTCATCACACAGCAACGGATATTTTACCTCTATCCATGGATATGCTGCCGGGTATCAACGTCATGCATTTTTTCAGGTTTAGGTTAGTTTTGACGAACCTCCACCGTTTATGACTCTACTATGTAAACTTGGCTTGAGACATTGGAGGTGAATCAAGATTCGCGATGCGCACATGAAAAGCTGATGACCACCATCGCTTCGCCTTGTTCGCTCTCTGTGTTACGGCGTAATCTCCCTTTTCCAAATAACCTGTTGTACCACAGTCCTTTTGAATTGTCGGGATTTGGCCATTTCGGGAATGTGGTATAAGTTGGTCGTTGTACCAGTTGGTATCACTCGGGTGCGTAATTGTAGTATGCAGCAAGGCGCAGCAACACTCAGGATATAGGGCTGCCTGGAGGTTCCGGGGAATGATTGAAGATGATGCATGGAATCTTACACAACCTCCGTCCTATTAAACTCGAACCCTGCAGGTGGTCGTACAAATTCACCCCGGATAGGAACAGCCCCCACGTATAGTCGTTACTCCGTGCCCTTTCTTTGCCTTCGAATCTGAATAATTGTTCGGACTTTGGTTTCGCGGCGTCGAGTCACTCCACACCAAACGTACACAGGAATCTGGGGAAGCACATGGGAGTTCAGAAATGATCCTCCGAATATACTCGGCCGTGTCCCTTTGCGGCTCAGATCCCTTTTCGAACGGTCCTTTCTGTGTTCTGTCCTTACCCCCTAAAAACGTGATATTGCTTACTTGCACTCTCACTCGCCAACCATTACCCCGAAAGGGGATACAACACTTACACACGTCCACACTATGAGTATGTTCGGGAAACACAAGTGGAAGGATTTCTAATGATTGGTGTTATCGGATAGTACAAAAAGTTCCCCTTGCGTTATTCCCAGCAGCATGTTGGAGGCGGGTAGGGCAGAGGAAAGCGAAAAATGCATTAGAAACTTGGGCGACACACACACATTGTAATGTTTCATCCGGCTGCAGGCTCACCATACAGTACAGAAGAGCGGTCGGTATAATTTTACGAGATATGCGTAGTGCCTATTCCAAGTCCGATTGATACAACACTGTTTTGCTGCTCCGTTTCCGATGACGGGTCGGAGACGGGAGCGAATGGGCATTTGCAGTGTGCGCATCCACAGATAAGATTATCTTCATCCCATCCTTCGGCCGGTATGCATCCCCGAAAAGCGGATATGCGAATATGATGAAACAAGATAAACAAAAGTTTGTGTTGAAGTTTGTTTGCATCCAAGCACTCGAGCCCAAAAATCCAGTTTGGCAGTTTCACCCGTGGGTCCCGTCATCGGCCTTTCTCAGTGTCCTTGCTGTCTTCTTGTTTACCCCAGCTTTTACCCCAGGAAAAACAAGGCTTGTCTCACTGACGTCGTTCAAAGACAACAAAACAAGTCGAACCTCGAATAAAAGTCCGAAACCGGATTCTGTTCCTGGCCCGGAGTCCAGTGATGCACTCCATTTTGTCAACAAACCAAGGATAAACAATGCATGTCACCACTACCGATAGCCGACGCACCGACACCCAGCCGACCGTCATGACCGGTAAACGTCAAATCCAGACAGACGGACAACAAATCCGATGATCAACGGGACTAGACCGCCTTCTGTAATTTCCCCAGATTTTGGGTGGATGGATGGGTGAGATGGATGGACACGGATCGCAGCCAAAACTTCCCGTCCGCCCATTTGCGGGTTTTCCGTTTGGTTCCCAGCCAATCCGCTCGTCCATAACCCCGGCTAGCTCTTGGGTTGGGCGGGTCCCGGGACCCTCTTCCGCTCTGACAGACACAGACCGAATCTGGCCAGGCCCGGACAGATTTGGAATTGGGCCAGGGCTTTATCAGTTTTCTTAACCTTTTCTCCAGAACCGTTTTCTGACAGTCTCACGCAGCACAGAGAAGAAAAGAGTAAGCAGCAGTTTATGGCGTGCATCAAATCATCATCAGATAAGATGTGAATAAGCGACACCGGTATAAGCAGGAAAGAAGTAAGAAACGGTAAGCAAGTTTACGATTGTTCGCATTCGCTGCGCTGCCCAGAAGAAGAAGCGGGTTTTTCTTATCACTTACACGGGTTTTTGCCTATCGTCTAGACTATCAATTATCTTTCACTCTGGGAGCCCGCCCGGCAGAGGGGGGCAGCTGAATTGCGGAGCGCCCAAAAAAGCGGTCGAGAGATAACCGATAAAGCAATCAGCGTTTCCAAAACGGACAAGAAAGGTTTGATAAAAAAAACGGATAGAAAGGTAAAGTCTGAAAGAGGGTTAGTGCAACGGAAACACTCCCGGGACCGGGAGAGGATCCAACGGACGGCAATCCCAGTGTTGGTGTACCATAGTACAATCCCAGTCGGCGGGGGACCAACGGATCCATGGATCGCTGTTTCGAAGCAAGGGTTATCGGAGTGGAACACGACCGTGGACTGGGCAAGGGGTAAAATCTTGAAAGCCAGGGTTAAAGGACCGGTTTGGGCGACTTGGGACCTCCCCCCTCCCACCGGCGACGACTCCGTGGACGAAACGGACCTGTTGTGGGTTTGGAAATAGAGGCACTACACTAGGGTAACTCGCTGTAATTAACAAGATGAAAATCTTTTCACATAAAAATCTGTTAGTGCGAACTAAAAACTTTATCGCTCTCGCTTGCTGCGTCTAGGTTCCAAGGTAATACCGAGTTCTTTTAAGGCGTCATTTCGTTGAGAAGCGTTGAGAGCGACAGAGTTTTCATTAATTGTGAGAGGTCAAGTTTGTTTTTTTCTTTTTTTACTCTGCAAATGTATGGATGGATGCAAATGCATGTCTCCTTTCTACGTACGCTATTCAAAATTAAGAAACCGATGTGCAAAAATCTAGAGGCATCTTATTATATGACAGGTCTAGTACGGCAGCTACGGCTTGCATCCGGACGGACGGATTTTGACAGAATACGATCAAAGCGCCAGTTGGTGAATCAACCCGTCGGGAGGATTTCCCGTTGGTTTGTTCACCCCTCGCTCCCCGGGCGGTGAGAAAGGAGAAAAGCAGGCAAGCAAACAGGCTAATGCAGTTGGCAATGCGACGGACGGGTGACGGAGCCGGGTGAGGCTTCCGGCCGGAATCCTTCCCATCCAGCTGAGAGGATTGAGGTCAAAGCGTCCTTCTTTCCTTCTAGCTCGAAAGGCCAGAACGCCCCGAACGCGACCGCGCGACCGACGGCGCGAAACGCACCGCGCACGCGCACACGCACGGGTCTCCTCCCCCAGATTTTCGCGTTCCTAGCCAGCCTTGGCACAAGATCCCCTTGGCATTTTTTTTTTCTCGCTTAAGCACCCTTGACAGCTTGGAAAACCAAAGCAGCCAGAGGGTGACCCGGAGCCAAGGGACTTCTAAAGTTCCTGTCGGGCTTTTTCAATGCAGTGCTTTCTTTTTCTCTTGAACTTTGATAGCGCGTCCTAAGAAGCAATGATCGCAATTTCCACCCCCGCGCCGAGAATGCCTTGGAGGCGCAACACCAGGCAGGTGGAATTCCGAGACAAGACAAGTCTCTCCCTTTTTTCCGTGCACCCTTCACTCGTGGGATTTTATAACCGTTTTGGGAAACAGGGAAAGAGTGAGATCAGCGGCGTCTAGACTTTCAATCTCCCCCCCCCCCCCCCCCCACTGCGACCGACGCGCATCCCGTGATCTGGCGTTTGATGCTTTAGTGTACGCGGATGCTCTTCCGGGCTTGTCGGCTGGCGCTCGGTATCTTATTGTGAATGCTTTTTCTGGTGATACTTTCTTTTAGTGGACGGAGAAGCAATCGCAGCGAAGATGCTGATATACCAGGTAATAACGGGAATTGCGACACGGCAGTCCTCTTTCCCCTTTTTGACATAAGCATCCCGTCCGAGTCAGGGCCGGCTCGATTTGAAATCCGCAATTCCTCCGTCAACGATTCCTCCTCCGGGCCATCCGTACGGTTGGTTTTCGGTCCCAAAAAACGGTTTGATTTTCCCAATCCTCCGGATCCATCTTCGAGTCTTCCCCGGAGCGTGGACCCAAGGATCGGTCTCAATCCCAGGCGGTTTCTTTCTTCCCTGCCCTGGGCTCCATGCCCTCTCATTCCGGTGTTCCCATAACCCCTGAAGATGGGGAAATGAAATGAGGTCCTCACCATCCACGATACCAAGAAGAAGCACTTACCACTTTCCCGACGTGTCGGAACAGCCCAAGGGTTTGGGAGGGGGGTTCTTGGGATTTGGTCTTCCTCTTTCGAGAAAAGCGTGGGGATGAACCATCCCACCTTCTCCAAATTTCCCTTTTGAACAAAATCACGCCTTTCGGTCACCCATCACGGTCAAGCAGTCACGGTGTTCACCCCAAAGGTCAGGGTTCAGGGTCAAGGGGAACCGGGACGTGGGATGCAGAGAGTGGGGAGTGGGGGTGGGTGATTTTGCCATGTGGGTGGATGTTCCATGCTTATTGGGACACACAAAACCATCCAATCCATCCCACTCCCAGCTTACTCCGACCCCCCACCACCACTCCGACTCAGACGTTTTGCTTTTGACGAGACAACGCCGAGGTCCACGGGAATCCTTCAAAATCTTATCCATAATCCCGCGGGTGACATGGTGAGGAAAACGGGGTCTTGAAAGAAAACGGAGTCTCCTGGATGACGAGGAGTCCATCAGAGAAAATTTGAAACAGACGACCTCTCTTGCCTAATCCGGACGGGAAACGATGATGCCCAAGCTGTACGCTAACTCTCGATACAGCAGCTGATGGAAGAGATAACAACGGTCATTCGTCCTTTCGAAACCCACCGCCTGTGACCTCCACATGCAAATTTTTTTTTTATGAAACTGACAGATTGCTTCTAGAAGTCCATCTGCCTGTGGGAGGGTTGCAACCGAAGGTCTCTTGACTTTCTTTACTTTCTTCATCAAGAGTAGTGGATCGTCGGGTATGTACACTGACGAAATGCCTCAGGTTCATCAGGCTCTTTCCCGAACCGAAAATATATCTAGTGTACGCATACCCGACGGCAGTCATCGGGTTAAAAGGGCTTGCAGATGCGGATCTATCCATTCATCTATAGGGTCTGCAGAAAAACAACGGCTGCGGGTTTTGTTGCGGGTTCAAGCGGGACGGATGAATGGGTGAAATGGATTCATGGAGTTTCTGAGTTTTTTGCCATGTGGATGAGAGGTCCCCACCATAATTGGTTTTCACATGCTCGGAGGGAAAGCTTATGTTGCACTCACATGTTTTGTTCTCGAAAAAAAAAAAAACTGGGGATGCCCACTTGCAGGTGACTGGCACATGACAGAGGTTTTTTAAAAAAAATACATAAATATATAAATATATAAATAAAAGGACAAAATGACGCAATTGTCGTATTATAGAGGGTTTTGTTGTTCGGGCGCAACACTTCTCGTTTATCTCTACGGATGGATGGATGGATGGACGGATAGCCTCGTGTTACCATCTCTTTTCTTCTGAAGGCAAATCGTCATAATCACGCGACAAGGACATACATATGTATGTACATACATGTACACCGCCACACCGCAGGCAAAGCAGGCAAGGCAAGCGAGTACGCAAGACTGATAGCCTAGGTCCCTAGGTTTACTCTGATATCGCCATTCTCCGTCCGAAGGGAGCAGGTTTTTAAATCCATTCCATTCATCGGTTTTCTTTCTTTTTCCAACGGAGTTTATGAGTTATGAGTCACTCGGAGTCAGACACGTCTCTTTTTTTTTTTGCCTCCTGCTTCTTAAGCCAAGCATATTTTACGAAGGGGGGCCAAAACGACGGAAGAGGAGGCGGCAGAAAAATGCTTACGTATGTAGCAAACATACATACGTTGAACTACATGAGGTGAGTGGTGGAACTAGGATGAACACGGAACTTGCCTTTCGGCTTCTTCCACGGGGGCTGAAATGAGTATTAAGTCCGACTATTTTTTTCTTGGTTGTTGTTGGTTGATTCCTGACCTATTACAAAAAGTATACCAATTACAAACTTGGTGTTGTGTGTAAAGGTCCGTTTTGTTGGACAAAGAACGTGCAAAGTTGGAAACCTGCCAATGATATCGTCAAGTCACAAGTTTGCGGTATAATTGGACATTGCAAACTTTTGTTCTTGACCTGTTAGAGCTTTTGAAGTGACGCGTCCCTTTTTGTTTTACTTTCAAGAATCGGAGCAAAGAGGAATTTTTGATATCAAGGCATGATGGGAGGACACTTCTAACTTGGTCGGACGTTTTTTTGTTGTTTGGTTTAGTTATCAAAACGGTGAATGGTGGCTGATTTGTGCTGATTGATGACTGGCTGACCATCGAGAAGTTTCTCTCGTAGTGCGATTACTTGCATCTTGTCAAGGTAAAAAGACATTACTAAGACAACCAACCAGCCAAAAGAACGTTTGTGAGTTTCTGCTTTTCGCCTTGCATATCGCCAAGAAAGTTAGGATATGGTAGGTACCATAGTAGGTAGGTACTCGGTAATAATTTCCTTCTCTCACCGAGGATTAACTCCGATGAGAAAAAAGGGTTTTCCGCAGGAATGCCGACAAAACTCAGGCCCCCGGTCCCGTCCGGGTTCCCGATGCCCGCCGCCGGTGAGATGAATCCTAAATCCTTCCTGACGCTCACCTTTTTCCCGGTTGTGGGGGTTCCGATTCCACTTTACGGCGGATATCCACTTATTCCCGGCGTGTGCAAGTACTTCACGGTGTTCAAGCAGCGGTTGATGCTGGCCATCATGTGAGATTATTGAGATGATTTCCAGAAAGTCTACAATACATTTGTTTAGTTCAATTCTAGACCGCTCTTGTTAGTTTACATTGCAACTTCGATGCCGAGATATCTACGCTACCCTAGGATGTGATACCCCAATCCGGGACCCTTTAGTGCAGATCAAATCTAGATCATTTTTCCCCTCCCCTCCCCTCAAAACAAATCGCGGTCTGATTGGGGTGGAGGGGAAGGGGAGTGGGCTCTAGATTGTTTTTATCACACACGGGCGTGATAGGGTACAACTCTGACGGAGGGGTAGTAGAGAGGGGTTGGTTATAGATGGTTACGTTGCATGATGAATATGCTGAGCTCTGAAGCAAAAGTCATTTACTTGCCGTGGCTACTCGTTGAAGGAATCACAGTCACAAATCACCTGCTTCGTGTGTCTATTCTTACTCGCAGGCGTAATTGCCGTATTAATCAATGAGGGGTGGTGTGTGTTCTTCGTATTGATAAGACGCGATGATAGGCAGTAGTGGGCGGCTAGCGAGGCAATCAATCAACAACACCACGAGAGGGGGCTGTTTTGTGGGTCCCCCCATAAGGTGAGGAGAATCTGAGACCACAGGTTGATGTGATCACGTTTTTTGAGGGGTTGGCCTTTGGTCCCTTGCTCGGCTATCATTAGTAAAACGAAAGCCGCCGCACGCCGCACACCGCACACTGCACACCGCGGAAGTGGTTTATTATTTGCCATATCTTCATGCCTGCCCAATATCACACTGGGAGGGGGGGTGATTGAGAATTGAGACACTGTCAGCCAATCATTTGCATGCATCACTTACACGTTTTGCTTGGCGTGGAAGTTTTTTTTGTAAGGGAAAAGTGTCGACGGGAATTGTTTTCTCAAAAGTGACTGCGCATAATTCCTGATGTTGACCAAGCTTGTTGTGTGGCTTAGATGGTGAGTCAGAAAAGGTCTTTCAAGATTTTGAGAGGACAGGAAATGCGCATTGTTGGGGAGATGATTCAAGGTGTGATGCCTCGTGGACAGTGTTGCACGTACACGATTGGTGAGGCAAGTGGGGTTTAGGTGAGAGCTCTCGTGGCTTCCGCGTCGAACTTTGAGCTGGTAGGTCCGACAACTGCGGAAGCTACACCTTCGGGTGACGGACAGGACTGAGCTACTATAGCGGGGGCGTCTAGGTCTTCCACAGAACCTTCATTTTGGTGATTGTATTTTGCATGTATTCCTCTCGACTCACTTGTACCTACCTGTTTGTGGACCTGGACCTGTCTAGGCTCCTGTTACCCCAGCCCAATGAGGTGGGGGGAACGATGAGCTGGCCAACCGTTGAGACTAGACTGACTAAAACCGAGGCTTTCCAGGTCTGCAGTTGGGCTCTTTGCAACCTGCACTTTCTATCCGCAGATGTGCAATTGCCCAGTGATAATGGCCAGCGAATGCTGCATATTAGATGAGGCTGATGGAGTTGGGCAATGAGGCATGCGCACAAAACGGCCCTTCTGGAGACGAAACGGACAACTTGACTGGTGAATTCGAGGAGAAAGACCGTTTTGACGAGACATTGGGAGCTATGGCATTGCGTGACGGCTCTTTCTCTCCCCGTGAACAACTCACACCGAGCAGAGATGCCATGCCATGCCTGGGGCCAGGCCGTGATGGGCAATATGCAAAACATCGATGCATATGTGCCTTACTAGATAGACGATGGCCAAGCTTTTTTCTCTCAGGACCTCATCCCCGCAAAAGTTGTGGTTGGTCAAAATTGCTATGGGCGCTGCAGATCTGAGTTGTCCAATGTTTTGTTGCGATTCAGGGGCCATCTGAGGCCTCAGGAATTTCCTTTCTGGGAGCGGAGAGAAAAACGTGGTTTGCTCTCTTGAGCCTCTGCAAGATGCTAGAGTCGGGCATGGCAGAGCCCCTGGTGAACGAGACAACTATTTTTAAAAATGTTGAGGCTCGTTGACTTTTCGATTGGTGCTTGAGGATATCGCCCCTTCACCTAGGAGGCAGCCAGACAAGCATGCCCCATGATGTCTATCTTCAAAGTGTCGAAAAGAAGTGCCAGGGTGCTTTGCTTGTTCACCACGTCACTGGGGAAACGAACCTTGTGACTAATCTTACATCCATATGATAGGGTAAGGAAGCTGAGGGTTCTGTTTGTTTACACCCCCTTTCTGAGAGCCTGCAGGCCTCCTTCTATTCGCCACACCCTCCCTTCAACATGGTCCTCCGAATCAAGACTCAGGAGGATCTTTCTTGACTCGAATCCGACAAACCAGTTTCTGTGCATTCCTAAAGCCCTAATGCATTATGAAACACGCCTGGCGAACACGTATTTCTCGGATTACCATATGCGGAAATCAACTTCTCTTACCTGACCCAACCACCGTTGGGCTTGAACCCCCTTCTGAGGAGAATGCGATTCTGAGGAGGAGTCTATGCGGCCTTCAGGCTCTATTCATTGGTGATTAGGAATGGCAAACTCAGTAACAGTCAGGTAGCAATGATCGAAAGGGAAGCTTAGGACAAGAGCCGAGAAAACCAGTTTCGACACAATATTCGAGAACTCGGGATGTCCGAGTGGGTAAAAAGAACCAAGTTCACAAGGAGGAGAAGACGTGGCCAGAGCGGGCGGGACCGCAGAGCCACGAACTATGGTTCATGCCGAGTATGGCCATGCATAAAAAACCTGAGCGAGTGTGGTAGATGCTATCTGCCACGTGCCTTGGGACTCAAGAAATATGGCCATGCATAACAAACCTGAGCGTGGTAGATACTACTGCCACGTGCCTTGGGACTCAAGAAAAGCGGACTCGGAAGAGCCAGGGGCTCCACAAGTGAGTACTACAGTCTGGGTGGTGGTAGAGAAACCTAGAGTTGATTGCGGCATCCATCCCATTGCAGACAAGATATATGTGTTTCGAGAGAGCAAACGTGAACGAAGCCCGGCTGGACGATATACCTACTGAAGCCAAGCATGTGGATATGAGGGCCTCAAAAATAGTCACACGGGGCCTCCTTCTATCCATGAGTCTTATCAGGTTCCAAGTTAATCATCACTGAGATCGCTTGATACGATGATGTTGTGCTCTTTTTTTCAGGCCAGGTGGTTCGTAATACAAGAAAAATAGCTGTCGAGCTTTCTGTCTTGGGGACTACTAGAGAGTTTCAGTGAGACCAGTAAATACTATAGACGAAGCAGGATCTTTCTTTCTTCTTCCCCTCGTGATGACTTGCCAACATGGGTGTAGGGTATTGATGTTACGACTCTTGGATGGAAACTTGAGACAGTCCTAACCAGAGTGTCACACGGATGTAAGAAAATGAATAATAACATTCATTGCCATTCACACTTTGTTAGAGCAAGATGGAAGTCACGATGGACATTTAATATCGAGGTTTTTGTATAGAAGAATGAGTTTGGAATAGTAACTTTTGTTGTTGTCACTCTAAGAGGGTATACATTGGCCGTATAAGTCATGTTTTTTTCTGCTCGCGGCAGGCTAATAGCTGTTATCACTCCAATCTGAAGCGGTCAAGGTTATGAACGAGATGACTATGAACAAATTTGATATACTGGTTAGTCTCGCTATGGAAAGCGAAGGCAACTTGGAAATGTTTGAACAGCGAAACACATGCCAGCTGTACTAATTAACGGTGGCGAGTTCTGAAGCAACAGAGTGAGCTACTTCGCTGGTAGGATGTGTCCAGAGTACAAGTTATATACCAGTCGTCCAGTTGATATTGAAGTATCTGCTGCCAGCGGCATTGAATGATCTCTTTCTCCCGCAACCATGCCACCGGCCCCGCCAAAAGCAGCTGAAACAACCCGACACAATGATGGCTTCCACCGTAAGGGCAAAGCGAGATCTTGAAAAGAATAAAAGACCTGTTATTATCACGTCCCGTCAAATAACTGATGGAGTTGCCGCAGCTCCGTATTGACGAAGTCATCACTCACTCCAACATAGGAACAACAGCTGCGTGGCAATCCTGACCCCCATCATGGGGTATTACGAGAAACTGAGATAGTACCAGAGCAGCAAAAAAAGATGTCCAGTCTGGCATGAGTTTCTCATAGTCCCCTATGAACCAAGAAAGAAACCATCTACCTGAAACTTGACCACCTTGTACTGCCCATCTACTCGCGTCTGGTAATGTCATGGAATTGTTCAACACTCGAGGAGTATGGCCATTTCCCAAAAGCCTGGGTGCAGCTCAATTGGTGAGGAAGTATTTGGCGGCTCATATAACAGGCAACTATTCACAAAAAATAAACCGAATAAAACCAGTTTATTTCTTCACAAACCGAATATATCCAGTATACGTACGGCTTATCCTCCAAACGAATCCGAGAATAACCTACTTGAAGGGAAAGAGCTATACAGGTTCGGCTTATCGTACCCGAGCAGTTTGCCGCAATAAGCCGGTCTAATACCGCTCAAAGTTTTGAGCTGCTCAAGAGCAAATAAGCCGTAGATTTACCGTTTATTTCCACGAAAAAGCATTTGGCAGCTCGTGAGGACTAGGTATAAACGGCTAAGAAGTTGAAGTTCAGTCAATTGAAGTTCAAGTTACTCGTCTAAATATCTCGACCGAGACACACTATCTTGACAGTATCCAGATATTTTAGTACTTGACCTTGCCGTTATGTTCGTCAACTGTCTCTTGGGAGGGGAGATTTGTCATGAAATGATGCCGCTCATTAGTATCTCAAGACTCAAGTTGATGAATACTGGGTATGGTTTCCGATACTATCTAGATGGTGGCACTCCCTCCCTCCCTCCCTCCCAACCCAATTATTAGAGTCTGGAAAATATGAAAGGTTGGGTGATCCGAGGTGTATTATTAGCCGTTCTCTCTGTCCCTGAAAAAAAAAAACATAAGAATGCCTCTCGATCATTCTCCGCGAAATTTATTCTATTTTATGCGCCCTCAAACTCCTCTGTTTCCCACATAAACACCTATACGCAGAATTATATAAACTGAACATGCGTCAAAATTCGTTTTTGAGAAAAGGGGTCCGATTATTTTGTCGTCGGGAAGACTAGGGAAGGTCCCGAGACATTAGTAGGGCTGATCGGTTTTGTTTCTTTTTCTTTCTTTTCTTTTTTTCTTTCTTTTTCTGCTTCTTCTTCTTCTTCTTTTGCTTCGATATTTGTCGATCGGCGAATACTCTGTATATTTACTGTGTTAATCTATCCACGGGGCTCTTCTTTACATTTGTTGTGTTTGCTGGGGGAAATTGTTGTACTTTATGAACTCAAGATTCTCGGACACGCAAATATCAGCATATCAAGGAGTGTAAGGGGTGCTGTATTCGGAGATTTTCTTCTTTCGCTTTCGTCATCTATCTCACTGTTGTGGTCACGCACGTAATGGGAAAAGAAAGTAGTGTGACCATCTGGTAATGCTGATATTTTTTTTACCTACATGCTATTTAAGTTGCATAAGAGATTTCTATTTTTTTTTAAAGGGAAAGGCTTGTAAGAGGCAAGTAGTGAATTGGGTATTCTATTGTCTGCTTGGCTCAGATCGCCAACGAGAGCCACCTATCTAGCCTGAAGGGTATGTGCTTGATTCACAGTGTATATTGTTAACACAATGGTTACGATGTTCATCTGGCGAACAACATCCTCTTGAATTTCAGCGAAAGACTGAAATGAATTAGTTCTATTCGAGGAATAATCTGCCTTGTTAAGCCCTGGTCAAGAATTGTTTTCATGATTATCCAAGGCATGTTCTGGAATGAAGAGAGAGAGAAATAGAGATAGAGAGAGAGGTGGAGGAGGGACTCGATAACTCGCAACCATTGCACCAGGGCTTGTGAGGTTAAGGACAGTAGGACTTCCTGAACTAGAAGCCATTGTTCCGGGAAGCCCGTCAAGACACAGTGGGCCCCTAACTGGGAGAACACGACCCCTTCGCGACTGACAAGAGATTCGACCCGGAACAGCGAAATCAGGACACTGGAGCCATAGATTCCCGTGTTCTCGAATGGGATCGGCGCAAGCTTCCAAAGTCTCCTCCGCAGCTCTAGAGGCAGTAATCTTAAACAGGTGCATCCAGATAATGAATGGCAGCACGTCAAGCAAGACAACACCTCAATGAGACACATCTTATTAAATCGACCCCCCTGACCGAAAAAGCCACCGAGGCATCAAGACAAGAGACGAGGACAGTCTCGGCTCCGTTGAGGCGTCCGTAACAGACATGCCCCCCATGTGTCTCCTTCACCATTTGCCGACACCTCACATCTCGGCAGGCATCGTCTTTTTCCCTTTTTCGTCACCTTGGAAAGCGAACGAGCTGAGCTGTATTGCCGCTCGACAGGGTTTCTCAGGAATACTTTCACACACCCAAACTTGCAACCATGTGTGATCCGAGCCCGCCGCGATGAAAGAGAGGGAGAGAGAGAGATGAAGGAACTTTTCAGCTTTCACATCTCTAGCGTACACTCTGGCGTGTGTGATATTCTTTCCATCACTCAAATCAGCAGCAGTCGTTTAAATAAACATGACGCTCAGAAACAGCAAACAGCCGCTCATCTGACAGCCCAGAGACAGACAGAGAGAGAGAGAGAGAGCCGTTTCATTTGACTCACTTCAAACAAAAAAACCCTCATCTCACAAGACTGACACTACGAGACACTAACACGGCCCGAAGCCATCAGGCGAAAGCCGTGCAATCAAGTGTGATCGCCGTTGTGGTGTCGTATGTCTTGCCCACGATTTAATTATATCCTGAAAGGATCATCATCACAGAAGCTAAGGATTTCAGATTCAGCGTATCGAAACCAATCAGTTTCAAGAACAGGGATGTGATTGAATTTCGAAATGCGCAGAAAAGCGGGAAGGGCATTTTTAGGGTGAGATGGGGGAGAGGGTGGAAAGAGATCCGTCGTGCGTGCTTTCTTTTTTTCTTGACCCCGGATGGATATCACAGCGCCAAGCGAAGCTATGGAAGGAGAATTACTCCGGAAAGTAAAAAAAGAAAGCAAACAGAGGCGTACACGCAGTTTCTTGGTCGGTTTCCTTGATTCTGTCGAGGACAATGTTTATTCCCTTTTGGTCTCCAGAGTAAAAAAAAACGTGATCAGGAGCGCCAGCAAGTGTGTGATTCACAGCTTGTCACCGTCACCTTGGCGTTTTTCGACACACTGCACCAAACCTGAAAGGGACAGGGGTGTGCCAGATGTGTGATGCCCAATTGAACGCCACATATGGAAGCGAAAAAAACAACAAGAGATAGTCCAGAAAGTGCTTTCTGAAAATCGGACAGTTCGATGCGCCTAGTTGCTGATGAGCGGCGAGCAGCAGAAGTAGTAGAAGCAGGTCTCGGAGACATAGGCAGTAAAAGACTAGAAGGGATAGATGTCTCACACGCCCCGTTCGGGAACTGCTCACGGCGAACTGCGTTCCTGCATCTCCTACTTTAGTAGAGAGGGGGTGAGCGTGAGACATGCATGAGAATAAAAGAGACGTCGAGAAGCGGTGAAGCTACGACTCGTTGACTTGTCTCGATAATTGTGGTGTGGGTGACATCTGTAGTCTGTAATGTGTGCCGGTGTGATGCCAAATCCCATAATGCTGCCAGCCATCGCTGATGTTGCTCAATCTGGCAGTTATTAACATGACGAGTGCGTGCCAGCTAATAAGATTGCGATACGCAAGTCACGGACGCCTCGTGTCTGATTGAGGATGGGCATTGTCCTCTCCAGCCGCACCCAGAGAAGACATGTAAATTGCCTCTCACAGCCTGGTGATAATGGGAGAAACATGGGGAAATAAGAAGATGGTCAAAGCTCCCCTGATGCCCTGCAAGCCACCGCTTGGTTTTGAAACCAGGCCATCCCTGGAGTTGTCAAAATCTCCAAAAAAGATCACCCCAATCTCGATTTTGCTAGCCAAAAACTTTAAACCGGCCGCTAGCCATTGAATTGTTTATTTCCCCAGACAATTAAATCTCGATGCGAGAGCCGGGCGCAGCTGCAGAGGAGATTAATCGATACCCGTATAGGGCATCGGATCAATGGGGGTGACTAGGTAAGTTGGTTGCTAGGTAATGTATGTGCCGTTATTGCTGTTCCAAGATATCACCACATTGTGATCCGTGTGCCGATATACCTTTTTCTGTATGCTGCCACAAACTGTGCCCGGCCTCCAGTAGCACGGTGACGCGAACGGGAGCTCACGCATTTGGTTCGTCATCTGCTCCCCTTCAAAAGAGGGCATCCAGGCCAGAAGTCTGGAGGTATCACAGCATACACGACCAATGTCAGGTACGCCGTGGATGGAAAGAGAAGGTGAAAGAGTATCACCGATGCACACGACCCAAGAGGTCAGTGCGGACACACGTATGGGCCGCTCAACGTGGCCGCCTGTCCACTTTGGACTCAGAACACCCCCCGTGTCAAACCGTGACCTTGCAGTATGGGTCACAGATTGTGGCCGTGGGGTGCTTTATTGGACGAATTGCTGGCCCCTACCAAGAACCCGACAATCCAGGGTAACCCACCCGTACCTGCTGCTGCTGCTTGAAGGTTTCATCGTCGGGTGGGTGGTGGTGGGTGGGCGTGCGCCGTGCCTGCAGCTGCAATTTGGTGTCAGGGTTAGGTGTGGTTGACGTGCTTCTCCGACAGATCCAACAGATCCAATGAGTGCGGGGAGTCTTGTCATCATCTCCTGAAGAGAGCATGCTATAGTAGGGTGTGGTGACATGCGGACGAGAGGGAGTCCCAAAGCCCGCGTAACAATAGCAGCAACTACAACATGCCATTGATATCACTCCCCCGGCAGAGCCGGTGCTGACCGAAGCAATCGTCAAAGCGAGCATTCGTCAATCGGGAACAGACGTGACGAGACAAAAGTCAAGCTCGACCCGCAGATCACATCCAACGGTCATCCCTCCAATTCCAGTGTCAGAAGCAAACCGGAGAGGCGAATCGGAGCGCTCACTGCAGCGCCGTTGGTCGCTTTGCAGAACTCGAGACTGGGCATGATCGGGAGAACCCCCAATGAGCGGGTGTGCCTGGAAATTGAAGTGCATTGACAGGTCCATCTGATAATCCTATGATCCGAACCACAAGATGTTTCTGCGGGTGCCCAATCTGGAATTCTCAAGTAAAGTGATGGACCTGCAGCTTGTCGTCCATGTGGCGGGGCTCCGAGCTCACATCGAACTCAGCCCGAATGTTTGAGAGTTTGGGGGTTTCAGAGTACGCCTTGTTGTTTGACTGCCGGGCAATTTCAGAAATCCGTATTCGAGCAGCACTGGTCGATCTCCTTTTCGGGTTCTCAGGCTTCACCACATGATGCTGCCCGGAAAGACGGTTTGCTTGTTCGCCTCACAAGTATCGCATCAGTTGGCGACCATCGTCAGCTTCGCAAGATAGGGGGAATTATCATGTGCTTCTTTCTTATACCCAATTACGCCGACGCAAACCTTCAAACCAGGAAGCCGGGGATAGCAATGCCATTCGTAGCAGGTTCTTTTGGCAATATCAGTGACTTATTGTTCTCCTAGGGCGGGAGGGACTCGAAAGACGAACAATAGGACAATAACGCAGGACATATCGAAAGATCAAAGACGGAAGACGATAGCATCCTGGTCGTCGAGGGTGATAGCGGCTGTGATTGGTCTGCAGGGCAGGGGTCCAACTGCCAATCGAGAGCGAGGGCGCTTAGACCCTTGAAGTCCCCGCCGCCGCCATCCAGGATGCTTCCCCACCTCCCACGGCCCAACTGCACCTCGACATGTCCTTTTCAAAAATGCTCAACAAGTTCGGGAATTCCGTCTTGCTGATGTGTTTGGTGCTTAACTGGCTCAGCAGGAATGAAGGAAGGTGCTCAAGGTTCCGTTCCGGTCCCTGTTCCGAGCGGTGAGGGGCATCTGGGAGGAAAGAACTCGGAAGCTGCGAATAGCTGCTCGAAAGGATCGCGGAAGGCACGGTTCGGTTCACCTGGTTCCTCTATGCGGGGCATGAAAAAAGAATTGGCACAACTCGCAGCTCGCAGATCGCTACAACCTTGACATCCCTTTCCAGGTACCGCTTGCGATCGCAGATTGGCTGGGGAAATGATGTGCTCCGGTATTTTGTAGGTACCTCCATGCGACGCTGCGAGCAGACACACCATGCCATTTTTCCATCTTTTTTTTGCAACAAGCCCCTCTGTCTTGCATTCTGCATTTTCTCATTTTCACGAGCCACTAACACCCAGTTTGGCAACTTTAGGGCTTGGCTTGGAAATAGAGACAAATGGGCCGCTCCGCTGGCCTCCAGCTCGCTTGCTTGCTGGCCTATCCGTCCCTGTCTCGTGTCACCTTTCCAGTGCCCTTCGGAGTCCTCAGCCGGAACACAGCTGACTGGGGAGGGCACATTCCTGGCCTGGCCCCATAACGTGGGACCTCGAAAAAAAAAAACGTGGGAGCCCTAGACGAACTAATTGCTCGCCTCACCACAGACGAGGCGAATGAATCCGGTCTTGTGAAAGGATGAACGCACCGTACGTCTCGCTCGCTGCGACTCGACCGGCATGCAACAGCCAGGCCAGAGGCTAATTATGGCAAATATTGGATGTACATACCATGTATATGTAGGTCGGACCGCTGCAAAGCACTGCTTGAGTCGGGGCTACTCGTCCATCCCGCCAGTGACGAGCCCAGATCAAAGTCACTTTCTGCTCCTTCAGACCAGGGTTCCAAACTGGGAGAGGTCCTTCAGCCCAATCGCAGCCGAGAACACCAACCCCCGGTCCCTCGCCCGCTTGCTAGTCCCTATCCTATCCAAGTCAATGCACATGTTGCCATCTCTCTGTCTTTCCGTGCAGACCGACCCTGGCTGGGTTGGCGATGGGATGGTCCATCGCACTCATGGATCATGGGGATGGGGGGAACGACCCGGTTCCGCAATCCACATCCGCTCATACCAAGAGCAGCGCACCAAGCAAGTATTTGTGGTGGAAAAGGATGGAGAAGGAGGCAGTGAAGACGGACGCATCAGGACTCGCAGAGAAAATCTCTAATTTTATATGTTGTCCCCAACCCTGTCCAGTGACAGCTCAAGCACGCTTCCTGTTTAAGCGCCTTCGATGGCTGGGCGACTTTATTTGAGGGCACGCCCTTAGGTTACTGCGTGGTTTCTCCGACCTTGCTTTCCATTTTTCACTATTTCCTACATACATGCTGCATGCATCGAGCCATAAACGCAAGCCTCTGGAGAGAAGCGCGGCAAAATATAGGAGAAGGGGGCTGTTGACTTATAACCTACAAGATATTACTGACTGCAGTGTACTCCCACACCCACTTTTAGAAGATCTCTACTTCTTACAAGCGCCGAGCACGTCAAGCAGCGCCCCCCCTGAAGTGGTTCCCCAAGTCCCGCACAAAACCCCATGAAGCTCATGCGGCGAGGCGGGTAACTTATCTTTGCCGCCCCCATACAATAAGCTTGCCCGCACACCCCCCCTCCCCCCTCACGCCCCCCTTCTTGCGTCTACGGCGGCGTCTTTTAGAAGAAAACTCCCCTAGTGCGACCGTGCGGCCGACCTTACCTTATCCTATACCCTCCCGTCCCATCTTCTTCAACCTCTTCCCTTCCCGTTCTTCCGTACAGGACCGCACCGTACCTGGGCGCTATTTCTCGGCTGCTAGTCATCCACGACCACCGACGAACCGAGACGAAGACCTTGACGGCAACAACGTCAACAAACAACATCAACAACCCACGACGTCGACAGCGTACCGGTGCTCCAAGACACCGCAGCCGCAACCGCCTTGCACCCTCGAATACTCTGGCCGGCATATGCTGCAATAGCCTCGAGGTTCAACATACTGTTAGTTTAGGTGTACGGAACGTGGAGGAACCATAGCACCCGGGAACGTACAGCAGGATTGTCCAAGGAGCAAAGCTGTTCCATGTGATGGTTGGGGATTGGATTGTGTAGCATAACCGCACCTCCTGGTTCGCCACTCCTTCTGCGGAGGGTGTAATTCCCCCAAGACTTCGGTATGTCCACCAAAGTTCCTTGCGAAGGATATTCCTGCTCGCCCTGTGTTCGAGAAACCCTCGGACGCATCGAGAAACCAGCAAACTTCTGGTCCGAACAAGGACATTGTCGACATGCAAGTAGCCGGGACTAATATACTAATCGAAATGGGTCCTTCAGGTCTGCGATCCAGAGAAGTCAGGACATATCTACCCCGTCCCCGTTGCCCGGCATGTCCGCTTCCGGTCATCATCTCGCCCGGAGCCGTGCTGGGTCAAGCACGTCGGCTCTCGACAAGGGACGAGCCCTTCAAATGCACCAGGACTATGCCATGGCGCCCAACGCCAACAATGCCATCGTCCGGTATTTTGAACCATGCGCGGCCACTTCATCCATGTTTCTTTATGCCCAAGGGAACACCATCGTCGTCTGCGAACACGATACACTAGCCACGAAAAGAAGATTTGCGTCACATTCAGAGGAAGTGCAACTAATAGCTATTGACAACCAGAGTGACGTTGGCGCCGGGAGACTGGTGGTCAGTTACGATGCTGGACAGACTGCAATTGTGTGGGATCTCATGACAGGAGACGAGCATGCCAGATTTGCGTCATATGAGGACCTCACTTGCGCTGCCTGGATGCGCAATGGAAATGTCGCCTTTGGTGAGTGCAACATGATACTGCTTGATGCTGTGAGCTCTTGGCTGACTCTAGTTTAAGGCAACACGCAAGGAAATGTGATCCTCTTTGAGCCCTCATCATCCGAGCACATTTCAGCCAGGACGATTGACCAAATAGCAATTACTGCCATCTCGCCAGTTGCTGATTGCAGAACGTTTGCCATTGGGTAAGTTTTGAAGTCACAGAGTGCACATGTAGAGAAAAAAGCTAACACGGCATTCCCAAGCTATCAAAACGGCTCTCTGTTGATCGCCACCCTCCAGCCGAGGTTTACAATCCTTCACAATTTGACAACTAACCGACCGCCATCTCCTATCGCGACCCTGTCATGGCATGCTTCATCATCCAGACAAAAGTCGGATATGTTGGCGGTTCAGACTAACGATGGTGACCTTCGTGTGTGGAGTGTATCCAAGGATTACCACAGCAACGACACACCAAAGATTGTGCGCATCCTGAAAAGGACAGAAAACTACCTTACTGGGCCTAACTGGATGGGCTGGAGTAAGAACGGCCGCATCATCCAGTACTCAGAATCGTAAGTTTGGAGAAGGACGTTTGAGAGATTGTTGGCGGTTGTTGGTTGCTGATATTCATTGTGTGACAGTGAGACCATTTCTTGGGATGTACGAACAAAGCATGTCACATACGATACCATTCCAACCCTCGAAACCATCCGGGGCCTGGCGGTTTACGGACCTGCCGCAATCTTGTTCACATTAGGGCCGAACAACACCGTCCAGCAGTTTGATCTAAACTCACCGGCCATGATGGTCGCTAACGTACAGCATCCTGCTAATTTGCTCCCACCATCGCCACCCATCTCACTGGAGGCCGAAGACAAGAACCAAGCCGGCAACATTTCCGAGGCCGAATCTAACGTTGCGATTGCGTTTCACCCCCAGGAGCTCTCCGAGACAGACGAAGACCACAGGTCGCCCCTAGCCCGGTATATCGCACGCGATGAGGAATCAGACAACGAACCATATCATCGCCCAAACAGCCCAGGCTCAGCAATCACGCGGTCGAGCGTCTCGATGTCGTCTTCAGTGTCTAAAACGGCGCCACGTGTGTATCCGGATTCTGTCGTGTCCAGGAGCATGACCGAGAATACGTACATTTCGACTGGGTCTTCACGATCGGGTGCCACGCCGCAATATCGTGATCGGACAGGCGGTCAAAGGGATGCTTACTCAACGACCAGCTCAATATCAATGGCAAGCTCGTACCGCTCAAGACACAAGCCATCGAGACTACGCAATGAGGTGCCGCGCAGCCCAGCAGAGGATCCCAAGGTCATGGACTTGTTCAAATTTACCAAGAGCCGCCTGGCCGATGTACCCTATAAACCGCCAGCCTCAGCCAACAACAGCCGTCTCACCAATGACGACCTCCGCCTCCAGATGTTGACCACAATCTTCGGGTGGAACAAGGATGCTGACGACCTTGTTCGAGATGAAATGACTCGCCACCCTCTCGGATCTAAGAACCGGATTCTGCTTGCCAAGTGGTTGGGCGATATCGACACGGATATTATGGCCATGGGGTCCGAGAACATGACAGCTTCAGATTGGATGCTTTTGGCACTGAGCGGGATCGGAGGCCATGCATCGCAACAGAAGGTCGGTCGTGCTTATGTTCAGCGGTTGCTGGAGAGTGGTGATGTCCATGCCGCTGCTACCATCATGATTGGAATGGGCGACCACAATGATGCAGTCGAGATTTACGTCTCGCACAAGAAGTACATGGAAGCACTGATTCTGACATGTGTGTTTTTCCCATCCGCGTGGGAACGCCAGGAACAAATCATCAGGAAGTGGGGAGAGTGGGCAGTTCAGCATGGCCAGCAACAACTCGCCATCCGTTGCTTTGCTTGCACTGGCCGCGAGTCAACGGAGCCGTGGACATCGCCATCGGCTCAGCAAATTACCTTCCCGAGTATCACCCAGACCGTCCCTGAGCTCCTGAGCCCTCCGTTGTCACCACCGGTCATGAATCACGGACCGCAGCGGAACATTGGGAAGACTTCGGCTTTGAAAGTTCTTACAAGCTTCAACAACCAAGCGAAAGGCAGGTTACTGGCCGATGATGGCGGCAAGACGCCCCTTGCTGCTGCCGCGACCCCTATGCTAGACACTGCGGTTGACCCACCGACTGCGGTCCTTCGCAACAACCGGAGCCAGCTCAATACTCCCGCGTCGGCTCGGCCTGTTGGCGGCGGCTTCAACCGCAACCGGCTCCCGTCTATTGGTGAATCTAACGACAACCGTGATCGTGACATTTTGACCGCCATCAGCAAGCCTCCTGGAGACCCATACGCTTTCATCCAGCCCATCGAAGTGCCGGAGAACAACAACATCAGGCACTTGGAGATGAACCGACCCAGCACTGCCAGTCCTAGACTGGTTAAGACCTCTAACTCGAGACCCCAACCGCCTCCTTCTCCATCCCCAGCAGCGGTTGCCGCTCTGATGGATGGTGGAAGAATGAGAAACGGCTCACGCACTCGAATTCCTGAAGGGTTGAACTTGTCGCTTCCTGGCCTCAGAGATAACCATCCGGAGGACGTCGCTTCTCCCGAGCCGTCTGCACAGTCATCCGTTCGTTACCACTGGCCATCCCGACGAAAGGGTCCCAGCTCAGTTGCTGGCTCAGTTGCCAGCTCTGTGACCTCGGCTGCTTCCAGTGTTGCCAGGAGCTATCGCTCTCGTCAATATGACGCTAGGGACAGAGTGGACGAGTACGTTCACGGGAACTCTTCGTCGCATGCTAGCCAACAAGCACGTGGTCACAGTCGTGACGGCCGCGGGTATCCACGGGATCAAAGCAGATCTCGCAAAGAAGTTCGCGACATTTCTGCAGACCGAGGACGAGCCTCATCCAGAAACTATACGCCCAAGGGCGGCAAGAGGTCCCCGAAGTCGCCAGTGCCAATGTCGCCGGAAGACTTGATCAACCTCGCTACTCCACAGGAAGATGTCGAACAATCTCACTACATGGATGGTCATGGTCGACTCATTGACTTCTCAACTGATGAAGTGGAACCACCCAGCCAACCCAGCACAATCCGCAAGGTAGGCTATGCCAATCGGGACACTTCGCAGGTCAGATCATCTAGCCAAGCTCCCAGCAAGAGTGGCCGCGCTTCAAGTCGTGCTCGATCTACCGACAGGAGACGGGGCCCGCCTCCCGCCTTGACTCTTCGTGGACGCTCTGCAAGCCGTGGCCCTTCGAACAGATCACCATCCTCGCCCCAACCTTTGCCTCCATCGGCAGATTTCCGCCCAAGCTTCGACGGATCGGACGATGAAGAGGAGTACAGGCTAGCAATGGAGGAAAAGGAAAGATTTCGGCAACGAAACAACCGCAGTGCAAGCACGAACAGGGGAGTTCCTGAATCACCAATGTCTGTTCGTTCCCATGCTTGGTCTACGCGAGAGACGGGACGTGCGCAGCCCGAAAAGCTTCGCCGAACGACTTCCCACGCCGGGACTGAAGGATCAGCACGCCGCAACAAGATTGGTGCTCCCTTACCTACCCCAGCACCAATGCAGCTTGTTCATGACACTTCTGGTGACTTGAAGATCATTAAGGATGAGAGGCAGTTAAAGAAGGAACAAGCGGCCCGTGAGCTTGAGGAGCGCCGAAAGTCCCTAGCTCAGCGCGCTCTGACCCCTGGCATGATGCACCCAGATCAAATCACGCCTGCCGTTTTTGGTGGACTCCCCAGTACGACCTATGTGCCGCCTTCCAGGGCCGATCCCATCCAACGCAGTGCCAGCGTAGATCCGAATGCGGGGCGAAGCATGTATGCAAATCGCGGGCCTCATATCGGACTCCCTGCGACACCAAGGGCCATGAGACTAGTTCTCGAGTCAGACTCTAGCAAGAGCAGCAACAAAACACCTGTCCCCCCTATCCCAGAGACCTTCTCTCAAGCATCACCTGCCTTGAAGTCTGCAGCAAGTTATCAATCAAACTCTGGCAGAGGCTCGCCCGGCACTGGCCGGCTTTCGCCAAAGAAGGTCGAGCCAATTGCCGAAGAGAGAAAGGAGGAGTCGGACAGCCTTGCCACGCTTCTTCCTTCGACAGTCTATAGCCCACCGTCAATGGCCAACTCTCGCCTCGCAGCCCAGATGGGAAGATCTATGTCTGCGCCTCCTCGCGACCTCGTTATGCCTCAAGGAAACTCTAATAAGGGTCCGTCACCGCTTGCCAGCTTCGATCGTCGCCCATCCGTGGATACCAACATGTTCCCCGGCGGACGGAGACCCTCGGTTGATAGCAGCAACATGGGGCCAAACATGGGTCGCAGACCATCCGTTGACGTCAATGCCGGTCGTCGACCCTCTTACGATCAACAACAGAACCAAATCCCACCTCCTCCCCCACCCCCTCCCGTTCCACCAATGCTCAGGGAACTCCAGCATCTCGCCCAGCCACCACCTCCTCCACCTGTCCCTCTCCCTCACATGGGCCACAACCAGCCGGTTGTCTACGGCGGCAGCTCGGGCATGATCGAGATCGTAATGGACGATGACCAGCAACAACAACAGGAGCAGCATCTGCAGCTTGCGCCCACGCAGTACCAACCAAACAACCAGATCCCACCGCCTCCTCCACCTCCACCTGTTATTCCCATCGCTATTCCGGTAAGCGAGGTAGCAGTACCAATCCTTTCTCCCCCGGCACCTTCATCGTCCCGCAACGGACACAGCAGGGGACGAAGCAGCGTGGATAACTCCAACTCGATCGGAGCAAGATTCACGCGCGCGACCGAGAGAATGCGCTCGGCCAGCCGAGGCGGGAATGCGGCCAGGACCAAGTCTCCCGAGATCGCTTATGCCCCTTACGAGACTGCTATCCCGGGCATGCCGGCCATGCCTGTCGGTATGGTTGGTATGAATAGCAGTAGTTACAGAGGGACGAATAATCAAGTTGTGCAGCAGGTTCAGGCTCAGATGGCTGCCCAGCAGGCTCAGAATGAGTATAGGACCGGTCTGCATCACAGTGAGATGATTTAATTTTTTTTCTGCTCTTTGTCGGCTTGGGGAAGGATTGGATTGGACTGGATTTCGTTGTAATTTAATTGGATGGGAGAGGAGGTTGTATAATTTTTTTTAAAGACGGGCGACAACTACACACACACACACACACACACACAACATTTATACCTTAGCTTACCAACAAAAAGTTCGATTCTTGCATGGCTATTTGGCGTTTTTGGAGAGGGGAGGAGAGAAGGATACCTTTTTGTGGTAGTGATTGGTAAAGACGGGTGGTGGCGTGATTCGATTCTTACCAGGGGCTCATGCACGGGGGATGAATAAGGGGAGAGAGAGAGAGAGATGATGATGATGGACCAAATATACTCTGGTGAAGAAGAGGGGGATAAAATGAAAGATAGAAACGCGCTCAGGCAGTTAAAAATGGGAGTTAGGTGGGGAAGAGAGAGAGAGAGAGAGAGAGAGAGAGAAAGGGGGGTGGCTTGATGTCGATTTATAAATTTTGAAATTTCTGTATACACACATACTTTTTTGCAACCAAAAAACCCCTTTTTTTATCTTTGTTTTTTTAACTTTGTCTTTTTCATGATTTTTCTTTTTTCCATAATTGTTTTTCTTATCTCATTTTTTCCCTTCTTATTTCTTTGGTTCTTTGGTAATATATGCCTGTTTTTCTGGCGAGTTTTTGTTTACTTTTCTTTTCTTTTTTTGTTTACTTTTCTTTTCTTTTTTTGTTTACTTTTCTTTTCTTTTTTTTTTTTCTCTCTTTTTTTCTTTTTTTTCTAACGATCGGATATACAGACAGACTGGACAACCAACAAAAGAACATGAAAAAGGAAACGAGTCCTACCAAAAAAAAGAAAAAAAACTACTACTCCCCTTTTAAAGGGAGTAAGTAGTAAGGGATGAGGATGAGGATGATAGGACGGCATAGGATTGGATATAGGATTGGACGGACAGGAAAGGAAGGAAGGAAGGGAAGGGAAGGGAATTTTCAAAGGGAAAAAAAACTTAACTTTTTATATGGATGCATAAATTGATTTTGCCTCACGGCACTTTTTGTGGTGGAAAAAAGGGAATATATAACTTTTTTATTTTTATTTATTTTTTGGCTTTAAATTTGATTTCGTTGTCTTGGTTTTTTTTTCTTTTCTTTATTTACTTTTACGTTACTCATGAGTAGGCAAGTGCCGTAGTTAGTTTAGGTGAGGCTGAGAAAAAAAAAGGAAAAAGATGATGAGCAGGATTTGATTTATTAAATCGAGATAATTTACATGGTTTAGTTTCTTTCAAGAATCTTTGTTTTTTTTGCCTCGCTCAGATTGTGTAATCTTGCTGTGGTGATAATCAGTCCACACGTTTACTCATGGATGGATGGTAACCTTGGGCATCTTCACCGGTGCAGGATGAGGCTTTGGGTGTGGTTCTGGTCACCAGGACCATAGCTGTCTTGTTTAGCCATTCTAAAAGTCGGAAAGTTAATGCAATAACTTCCTCATTATCTTCTTCAATACATGACTTTATCCCCAAAAAATAGAACCAAAGAAAACCAGATAAAAGCAAAACCCGCTATGCCATAATGCCCATCCGTGTATCTATGTATAAGCCATGCAACGCGTTCGCTTTCCCTCAAAACCATGAATTGCCAAATAGATCCCCCAAAAGAAACAAGAACAAGTAACTTTTAATACCCCCCCCCCCCCCCCCCTCCCTGATATCATCATCCCTTCATACCCTCAAAAACACACTCCAAAGCAGCTCGCTTTCTATTACCATTACCATAACCACAACCATGTATTCCACCAACAAAGCTCCCTGCTATTGTTGAACCACCACTCGAAGCACTCGCGCCGAATCCCAACGTGGAAGAAGAAGCACATGGCCCAAATCTCAAAGACGATGACGACCTCTAATCATCATCATTTCCAGGCTCCTTCGGAGGCCACAACAGCTCCCTATTCCACAAACACCTCAACATCCTCGTAAACACCAAGAACCAAACAACAACGATACACCCGGCCAACACGCACCCAAACACCTTCAACCCGTCACTATCAAACGCCACGCCCAGCCCCTCAGTAGCAGTCACCAACGCCGTGTTGGGGAACACAAACGAAAACCAAGTCATCTGAAACTCAAACTTGCTTCGCTTCTCCGGCATCAAGTACTTCCACAACGAACCCACAGAGACCAAAAAGAACCAGATGCTCAGTCCCCACAGCCACAACCCGGTCATGTAGGCCATCAATCTCAAAATGTAAACGGCATGTTCGGTGCCCATAAAGTCCTCCGGGAAAATCTGGTTGGTCAAGGTGCCGAGGGACACAATGCCCGCTGCTGTGAAACCCGAAGGACCGATGCTGATGAACACACCCGGGCGTTGGTGATCTCGGGGTAGCTTTTGAGTCATGAGACGATACAAAAAGGCAGCGTTGATCATAAAGGCGATAAGAAATCCAGTACCCTGTACAGTGAAAGCCGCAATGGCTATTGGGATGGTGTTGAGCTCTGCAAGATGGCCCGTCTTGGATGCTGCCCAGATAAGATTGGCACCGAAAGGGGCGGACAAAAGGAGGGGATAGGCGGGAAAGACCCAGACAGGGGTCATGGTGTGAATTGGGAAGACTCTGAACGGAATGGGACGGTTAACATAGGTCATGGCATTCGAGACGTAATCAGAGGATAAACTTACTGTGTTGACCAGAGAGTCAGATAAAGACCAGCACTGCTTAAAACACTCACGCAAATGTAGATCCAGAAGATAGCTTCCATAGTAGACAGAAGCCAGGAACCAGTGTTGGGAATACCATATTGACAGACGGTGATGAATATAGTCGCCGTAGAAACGATCTGTGAGTATCCGAAGTTAGGACTTGATTAACCACTGTCGGTTCTGGGTAGCCCAAAAAAGGCACCAAATGGTGAGTAAAAAGGCTCACAATTGAAGAAATGAACAACGACTCGAACTGGTCTACAAAAGACTCCATAAAGCTCCCCGGTCGCCAGTAAAATCGTAATGATATCAAAGTGCAATTCGTTATAAACAGGCAGATGTTTAGAAAGAAGAAGGCAAGCCCGATGCCCGTCAACCAGTCTGATTTATAAGGTACTGTGTATAAAAGGTCAGTAAATCGAACCAAAAGGGAGGGGACGAGGATGAAAACATACTTGAGTGTAACACATTAGCAATACCACCCGTAGCCATTGTCATGGTAAACCACGTCCACCTAAAACAACATATCCTCTCCCTGATCCCAATCTTCCCACCTCTTCCCCTCCCCATCTTCCCAGCATTAGCAGCCCTCATTATCCTCCCAGTCAAACTGTCATCCGGCGGAGGGCTCCCACCAAAAAGGTCCAAATGTGCCGCATGGGTATTGAGAGTCGTCGTTGACGGTGTCAATATGCCCGCTGCTATCCTCCCCGGATCAGAAATTGAATGTCCCAAGAATCTCCTCGGCGGTGGCGGCCGCAGTCCATCCCCTTCCAGCGCGGGAGACTCATATCCACTCTCCGTAATTCCTGATCCCGTCACCCATGGGTAATCATCCTGGCACCTTGCCCTCGATAGTCCAACGCCGGAACGGTCGGCCATGTCAACACAAACCGATCAAACAGCAGTCCCAGCAGCAATAGCCTACCCCTTTCCAGCCCCGGAAGAGCGTTCAGTAACCAATCAGTGGATCTGATGAAGTTGACAAGGACCGTAAGGAATAAGATGGTCTCAAAGACGTGTTGGGCAAAGAGAGTAATTGCGGGAGGCTCGGTATTGGACTCCATTTTGTAAAATGATAGTCGGGGATCGTTCGGTTTTTATATACCTTCCCTGTTTAATGGTGGGTAGTGTAAGTGCCTTGTGCTGGTGCTGGAGGGTAGGCAGGGGGGGTGTGTGCGGTCGGTTAAGCCGGCACCGATGCAACCTAGCGCTACTTGGGCTGTTGGGTAGCGTACAAGTCTAGGAAATCGCCTCCTGTTTTTTTGTGATAAAAGGATGCTTGATGGCTTGATGGCTTGACCGCAACACTGCACTCTTGCAATTGTTACTATGTACAGAGGTGCAAACCAACCCGAAAACCGGATGGGGGACGGGGGCACACTGTTTGAGTGAACGTAACGTGAGAGGTTGAGATGGGGAAGAGGTGACGGCAGATTGTGGGGATTCGGCCTTGGGGAATTGAGATGGAGGGTGTGAACGGTGCGCGCCGATTGATGGACAGTGTTGATCTTGAGTGGTTATTGGCGGTTGTCATGGGATGGACCTCGTCATGCAAAAAGCTTCCAGAGGAGAAGAGATCAAGAGGAAGCTTCGCAAAGTTTCTAGGCTCCCAGGTGATTCAGTCAAACATGGAAGGGACCAACCACCATAATACCTTCTCTTGTAACCACACCCCGAGGACCGCCGGCTTTCGGGGATAGGTAGAACAAACTATAAAAAAATGCAATCCATTGATTGCATTTCAAAAGCACAAAGAATATCTGCACATCAATCAATGCCCATTGCCCACAAACCAAACTCAGCAAGAAGAGTGAATGTTTCGTCATAGCTCACGATATCCAAACCCAGAGACATGTCGTTCTCACCTAATGCCAAGGCCGGTCCAACAACCCCGGGAGACTTCCAGCTGACCTCCGGGGATGTGCGCGGGTACATGTATGCCAGGGATCAACATCGGATTCGGCATGGTCAGCAAGGTAAAAAGATCCTAAAAAAACTGAAACCCATGACGATATTTCCTTCTTTTTTCCCCGATCCCGTTATTTCCTCTCTACACTAGTCTAGTGTACAGTAGTGTGGTATGAAAAAAATTCCAACCTCCCTCCCCACCTCAGCTAATGTTCACCAAGTATCACTTACACACCATTCCCCTTCCTAACCTGGACACCCGCTCATGGAAAAATCCCCACCACAGCCAAACCGGGGAGGATTTGATCAAGCACATAGAACATAGGGGGGGGGGGGGAAGCCCGACGTAACAGTCACACCCATACATCCATCTATTTCTCGCTCGCCCAACATTCCCATTGATGGCATGAAAATTTAATCTGAGTCACCAAGGATTCGAAAGAAAAAAAAAAGTTTTTCTGGTATTCGTCCCCGCCCCTTGTCCATAGTAATTTCTGCGCTTTCCGACGGTTCGGGTCTGTTATCCGCTAAACCGGTTGGCGCCGTTGGCCGTAAACTCAAGCAGGGTCCCAGTCCGTTCTCGGATGTCACACAAGCCAAAGAACGAAACCCCTAATCTAATTCTCACCGGCTTGAAGAGATTTTTTTTTCATCACTACGTACCTTGCTCGTTATGCAAGATCAGGTAGGACAAAAAAAAAATGGTCGGAAAAGAGATGGGACAGCCTGATGGCAGAAACCACATGCTAGACTGAAAAAGGTCAGAGCGCCAGCTACTGTGGAACCATTGAAAATCGCAAGTCGTAATTATCTTCTTGATGTGTTATATTACGCACTATCTATAGTTTCTTCATCAACTGCGCATCTATGTATGCCACTTATTTTTCGTAAAAATAAAAGATATCTCACCATTTGAGCTGGCCCTATGTGATCCCTTCTGCTGATGTCTTTGTCAATATGCATCCCTGAACGTGACCACATCCACTTGGACGTTAGGATGAATCATATCACTTCTGTTTCTTGGTCGAATATTATCAACGCGAAAGCAAGTGAATGATTTTCAAATACCACACGACAAAACACACACGCTAGAGGATATGGACCACGCACGCATCACTAGCATAGGGAAAAGACCCCAAATCCAATGTCATGAAAGGGACGATATCCACCCATTGTCTCGACAGATCTAATAGATTCTGCAAATGAGAGTGAGAGTGTATAGTGGCAGGTTTGTGCCCCGAAAGAATGACCACAGTCCATCTTCCCCAAACCAAACGCCAGACGAGAGAAGGAGCGTTGTTTAAGCATGGATGTGTCTTGATAAAGTGAAAAAGGAGAGCATCCCACAGAAAGCCACTAATGCAAAATGTCTTTTTGTATACTGTCCACGGAAACGGAGGCGAAAAAGAAGTGTGACCTAGGAAGATGGACAGAAAAAAGGTAATAAAAAAAAAGACGAAAAACTCCAGTCCGATGTACCATGGTAATAGTCGATGTGATAAAATGCTTTTCAGTAACCCCCCAAATCGTTATGCAGTTAGTCGTGGTTGAATAGTACGCTGATGGATTCACCGTGGTGAACTCGGCGGATGGCCTCAGCGAAGATGGGTGCAATGTCGAGAATATCAAGTTTTGATCCCAGCAATGCCTTGTGCTTCTCTTGTGGCACTGAGTTGGTGACAACAATCTTGTCAATGGCGGATGCGTTGATTCGGTTGATGGCGTCCCCGCTGAAGACGCCATGGGTGAGGAGAGCGTAGATCTTGGTCGCGCCCTCCTTCTTGAGGAGCTTAGCGGCGCGCGTAATGGTGTTGCCAGTGTCGGCAAGATCGTCGAGGAGGATGCAGACACGGCCCTCAACGTTGCCAACAAGCATCATGCTGGCATTTTGACGATCCGTGATCTTGGTCGGGCGACGCTCCTATATCGATGGTTAAGTGATGACTAGCTGGGGAAAGCCGGGGGTTTTACCTTGTGAATGAGCGCAAAGTCCATACCCATGCCGTCCGCGATGGCTGTTGCGCGTTTTGCGCCACCAGCATCGGGACTGATAACGACCGCCTCCTTGTAGTTGGGAACAAATTGCTGGATATATCTCTTGAGAAGAGGTCTTCCATAAAGATTGTCGACAGGGACGTCGAAAAATCCTTGGACTACATAACTCACAAGTTAATATCATACTTTCACTTACACAAGAGGGATAAGCGGGTGAGACATTCTGAGCTCAAACAGAGCCCCAGCCCTTGGCATGTGACAGCGACAAATGACTGCCGGGTTACACGTACCTTGAGGGTCGTGCAAGTCCATGGTGATTACTACCATCTTGAATTAGTACATGTACTCTTCAATAGACGACTCCGAGACAACACATACCATGGTCAGCACCGGCGCAAGTCAAGAGATTCGCCACAAGCGTTCCAGCCTGCGCAACCCACTGCTTATACCCGGGCTTCGCTAAGAAAGCGCCAATGTGTGAGAGGTTCTCGTAATCGTGCGTAGTGTAGCTTGGAACGGTAGAACCGTTCAGGCCTCCAAAGTACGCGCCATCGCCGTTGGTCTGCCTGACAGGGGAGTGCGAGCCGTTTCCGTTGGTAAGGGTGGTCTTGAGGAGTTTGCTGCTGATGTCTGCGCCATTAATGAGACCAGCGCTCTTTGGAATACCCGGCGCAGGGGTCGCGGGAACACTCTCAAATGTGTAATCCTTTTTGCCGCTCTCGGAGCCGGCTTTGAAGAGAGGCGCACCAGCCTTGTTGTATGGGAGATCGGGCTGTCTCGAGTAAGGGAACAAAGGCAAAACGGCAGTGACTCTGCGGGCAGAACCGGTCTTGCAGGCGGATATCATGATGCAAAGATCCATGAAGTGGTCGTTAAGCTTGCTACCATTGCCGCCAAAACCCGTTTGTATGATATAGACATCCTTACCACGGACCGAGTCTTGGATCTCGCAGCGGCTCTCACCGGAGGAGAATTTTGTGAGGATGCGATTGCAGGGAGGGAGGCCGAGTGTTGCGCAAACACTGTCGACGAGGGTTGGGTGGGAGTTACCGCCGAGAACGACGATATTTCGGACCATTTTGACGGGTCAATTGACTTGACCAGAAGTCAACTGAATGATCTGACAAGTGGCGGCAGCAGCACCGGTGTCGGTCGAAGGGCGACAGATGAAAAGTTGGGGTTGGCGGCTGCGGGACGGTCCCAGTTGAAGTCAATGGAAAGGTCCAGCAAGAGGCACAAAACCTCGACCACAGGCCAGTCCAAAGAGCGGTGGGACTTGAGCAGTCAAATTGCCTCTGAATAGAGTTTCTCAACTTTTTCAGCGTCCTTGGTCGGGGGTTTTCCAGGTGTGCGCCGGGGTCAAGGTTTTAGTTCCGATGTCGTGACAAAGAACTTTGCCGAGGATAGGCGTGGGGGAAGGGCGCTGACGTGAGTTGAGTGACGAAAGAGGATTCTCGTCACTCAGGGGGAAAAAATCTGGTAAAGAGGAGACGATTGGAAGAAGGGGGAGAGAAGAGGTGGGTTTGGGGATCACAAGGAAATCATGCTTCTCAGTGGATGGGTATGGGATTCAGGAATATGTCACAGGTTAAGAAACCTGAGAGACCTTGAGAGGAAGTGGGTACCCTCCAGGACTCTTTCACCGCGGGGCTCTGGGCAGGCTAGGAAAATAAAACACAAAAGAAAAAAGTTTCTGCGGGTTCAGGATGCTGGGTGTGATTCAAGGTTCTCGCCTCGTGGGTTTGATGTCGCCTCGGACGAGGTACCAGGTACCTCTCAACCCTTGCTCGCTGACCTCTCGGTCAGAGACCGGGACATGGCCAGAGGCCAGTGATGATGAGATATTTTTTTAAGCTGCATTGACTTTTAACGGCGGGGAAGGCCCTGCTTAGCCTGCCGAGATTCAATTGGACACGAGCGTTCTGTTGGCTCGTGCACTTTCAAATCCCGTAAATGTCCAGTGGCTTTTTTTTTTTACTTTCGGGGCTCGACATGACTCTTCCACAGCATTGATCAGGAAAATAGTGTGGAGAAGTATCAATTCATCCAGCGTTGCAACCTGTCCGGCCTTTGTCTTTTGTTGTTTTACCGTCAGTATAGCGTGCTTCAAGACCCCTGCTTTCGCAAGCTACAAGCACGTCGTGGATAAAGGTGAATCACCACAACTCCAGGCTGGTGTTGCGACACCGAGCTTATCAGAATATCAATGTATCGATAAGCAATGCCAAGACCATGACCCCATAATATTTTCAAAAGGTTCAACTCTCTTATGGCGGGGGTAACAACTCCTGCCTGCAGTGAGGAGCGTTAAAGGCGGTAAAAAATTATAATAGGAACTTGTGTTGACAAGACAAAAAGAAAAAAGGAAACGAGATAAAAATTGGGGTATCCCATTTGCCAGATGGCTGCATGAAAAATCTTAGTCTTCAAATTCCGAGGGCTTTCAACCGAGCGCAGGCGCGTAAAGTGGTTGCATCGCTGTTGACTCCTCATATTCTTTCTCGGCCGACGATACCCTCACGCTCACCCTCATCTCCAATATATTTTCTCGGCCCCTTGTCCGCCTCATACTCAACCAAAGCGCCCCAAAAGAGAGAAGATATCATACCGCTTTGGCTCAGGCCTTGGCAGAGAAGGGTCGCAGCGGAAAACATGGAAAACCAACGCCCAGATTACAACAAATGGACCAAGGACCGCCTGGTCCAGCGGGTCATGCAGTTGGAAAACGAGCTCAAATATCAAAATGGGGGCTTAGTGAAGGAAGAGGAAGTGAAGGCTGTTCCTACGGTTCCTGCTGTTCCTGCCGTTCCAGACCAGCCAGAACAACCACAACAAAACAAACCTGAAGAAAAACCTCAAAAGAAAAAGAAAAAAGACAAGCAAATGGATCCTTCCCGGTATTCTACCCGCCTCATCGCCCTCAAGCTCGCCTACCTCGGCAAGCGATACGGCGGGTTCGAGTTCACCCACAACGGCGCCGTCCCGACCATCGAGGAGGAACTATGGAAGGCATTGGTGAGAAGTTGCCTCATATGGCCTGAAAAGCCTGACGAGGTGGATTTCACTCCATGGGAGTATTCCAAGTGCGGGCGCACCGACAGAGGCGTGAGTGCCTTTGGGCAGGTGATTGGTATCAGGGTCAGAAGTAATCGGCCGCTTCCACCAAAGGAGGAGGAGCCAGAGTCCGCAACTGGGGGAGACGCTGAGATGGTAGATGCAGAGGCAGACGAAAAAGGAACTGCCGAGGACGAAACAAAAGCAAAGCAGCAGCAGCAGCAGTCCAAGAAGCAGAACAACAACTACAAAAAACCTGAATGGGACCACATAGCAGACGAAATCAACTACCCAAAAATCCTCAACCGCCTCTTGCCACCCGACATTAGGGTCCTAGGGTGGGCTCCCACACTCCCCGAGAACTTTTCCGCCAGGTTTTCCTGCAGAGAACGCCAATACCGCTACTTCTTCACGCAGCCTGCTTTTTCTCCCGTCCCTTCATCAGTCGCCGTCAAGGGAAAAGAAGGCGAAGGCTGGCTAGACATCGAAGCAATGCGCGCAGCAGCAAAAATGTACGAGGGAGTGCACGATTTCCGGAATTTCTGCAAAGTAGACGGCGGGAAACAAATAAGCGTCTTTACGAGGCGCATCTTTGAGGCTGACATAGTGGAAGTCGGGGACGGCATCGGATCTGCGCTGCCGTATCTGGACAAAGAAGACTTCAAGCCATCCGATATCAAAGACGCAAAATTTCCAAAGGTCTACTACTTCCACGTTCGGGGTTCGGCCTTTTTGTGGCATCAGATTCGACATATGGTCGCCATGGTTTTCGCCGTCGGTCAGGGACTGGAGAAGCCGTCTATCATCACGGACTTGCTGGACGTGAATAAGTACCCGAGAAAACCAAACTATGTCATGGCTGACGATGTTCCCCTCGTGCTGTGGGATTGTATCTTCCCGAAGCTGGACGAGACCAACGCGATCAGCGGCACGGATGTGCACAACCCAGAGGTCGAGGGCGACGTCAACATGCAGGACTCGATGGACTGGGTCTGGATGGGCGAGGATTTACCGTCCAACCTGCACGGATCTACCGGTCTGGCTGATCAGCTGTGGGAGTACTGGCGAGAGAAGAAGATGGATGAGCTGCTGGCGAACCAGCTGCTTAATGCCGTAGCGACCAAGGCGGACCTAAAAAGGCAGCTGGGAGGTCCCGAGCCGACAGCCAAGCACGGCGGCGGCCCCAAGAGCCAGCGTATCTACGACGGGGGTAACTCGGCCAGGGCAACGGGGGCGTACGTGCCTGTTCTCAAGAGGCAGCTGATGCCCACCCCGCAGGAAATCAACGAGAAGTGGGCGCAGAGCAAGGGGTTCAAGGACTCGGCCGAGCTGGCGGCCACCAAGAACTGGAGGACGGTGATCAAGGCCAACAAGGCGGCGTCAAAGGCTTCAGAACAGTAGAATTACTCCAGGTCCTAAATAAAACGACAGTTTCAGCACAAATTATGTATCTAGATTCCGTTTTTTTCAAATGTACCTTCTTACCTGGGTAACCACACCAAACAGATAAGAAGATGCCATAATTGATGCATTTAAAACCAATCGATCTCTGGATTACATGTATAAAATAAAATTGATTTCTTGATATGCAGCGAGCATCAAGAAAATAGTTCAAATAACTTCGTTATCCACTTACAAACTATATTGCGAAATATCTGACACATAACATGATTCAAGTCGGGATCATCCACCTAAATCTAAATGCACATGCTGGTTGGTTGGTGGTGAGTATCAAGGGCGACGACGATCGAAACTTCATGACACATGCAGGGTAAAAATAAATAAATAAAAACGGACAAAAAGTAAAAAGAGGGACGATTAACTATCATCATTGAAACTCCAAATCGCCGCCAGATGTAATAGAAACCAGCTTTCCTCTCTCAGTCAAACGTAGGAATCTAAGAATAACTCCATGTGCTTCCGCCGTCTCCTTCATTATTTTCTCTCCTACCAATAAATCATCGCAGACGCCCCATTGTCGCTCAGCTGGAACAATAAAAAGCTTCCAGAAAAAAGTGGGATACTCCTTGACCAAGCGATGCTATTGTATATCTCCACACGTTCCAAGCATCCCGATCTCTCATGGAACAAATGGCAGACAGACAATATCACTCATCTGCGTTAATCTTTTATCTCTCAAGCCTTCTTAGGTCTTCCCCTCGACTTAGCAGCAGGCGCCTTCGCCTTGCCCTTGGCAGGCTTCACATCATCTTCCTCATCCTCATCGTCGTCCGAATCCGCCGTCTTAGCCCCCTTCTTCTTCACCGGGGCCGCTTTGGCCTTCGTCTTGGCACCGGGTTTCTTAGCCTTGACATACTTGTCCTTGCTAATATCGACGTCTTCATCTGGGTCAACCTCAGGAGCCTCATCCGCGAGCGCGGCATCATCCTCCTCCTCGATCGCCTCCTCGAGGTCAGGCATGTCCTTGCTGAGCTTCTTTGGAGCCATGCTGAGGTTGGACGCCCGCATAAACGGCACAGGATGGGACTTGGCGTTGTACCTATAAAGTATATCAGTATGTGTTTGAGATATCAAGAGAGGAAAGAAAAAACTCACATCCTGGTAAATGTTGACTTGGTCTGCGCTTCAATTTTGACGCCCTCCATATCCTGTTCACCCACACCCAGCTCCATGATGAAATCAAAGTCCTCCCTTGTAAGGTAGTAATCGTCCATGAGCTCAATGACCTCTGGGACGCTCTCCTTGCCCTCAAGCTCCAACTTCTTCACAATCTGGTTCCACAGCACCGGCAAATACTGCTGGCGAATCTCGTGATGGTCACCAGAAGTCTTGAGGCGCACATGGGCATGGATCTCACGCAGATACCTCGCAAGCTTGCCGTGCTTGCTGTTGTTGCCCAGCCACGAAGTAAACACCGGCTGGCCACCGAACTGCCCAGCAATGCAGCTGGCAGGTTTGACAGTACTGAAGACGGCATGAGTGGGCATGAGACTCCAGTGCTGCTGCGGTCCGTGAATCATGCGATCAACCAGATCGCCGTCGCTGATACTCTCAGCTGCTTTGTCAACAAGCTCGAGATACCGGAGATTTTGCTCTTTAGGGTGGAGGCCCTGTCCATTGAGAGCGTTCGGCCTGGCTCGCAAGTAGTTCTCCTGAATCATCAAGTAACTGAACTCATGGTCGTTGAAGTAAAGCTCAATCTTGTCATTAAGTGTCGCGGTGCTGGCCGGGCTGAAGAGGCCACCGCCAATCATCTTCTGGCAGATATCCCATGGCTTGAGAATGACATGCTTCTCCCATGCCTTGCTCATCTCCTTGGTCTGATCAAAGTCCATAGTTACTGAATCGAGCTTGGCGGTGGACAGCATGTTAATAACTTGGCGAATGTCCTTTCCGGCACCCTCGATCAAGGCATTGACGACTGGTGGAGGCATCTTGAGGCCTTCCCTGTGACAGATGGTCATGACACGAGACCGAATCTGATCGACGGTGGGACGCTGAAACTTAATGTCAAAAGCGACACTATCGAATGGCCTCATCTTGGGCAACCTGCGCTCATTGCAGATGAGGATGAGGGGAACCTCGGTCTTCTTGCAAAGCTTTGCGATGGCACCAACACCACCTCTGTCACCGGCTGACATACCGTCAACCTCATCCATGATCAGGACGATCTTCTTCTTGGTATCATCAACTGCCTTGCCATGCCCAGCAAAGTGACCCAAAAGAGAAGTGTTGTTGACAACGTCACTCACGCTGTACTCGATAAGCTTCTTGCTACGGACGTCGCTGGCATTGAACTCAAGAACGTCGTAACCTTCAAGGTTCGCAGCAAGATGAGCAGAAGTAGTCTTGCCGATACCTGGAGGCCCAGAGATGATGATAGCTCTGGCACTCCCCATACCATCGGCCCCTCTTTTCTGGAAGTTGACCTTTTTGTTCTTGGGCCACATCTTGAGCCAATTCTGGATCTTCTCCACATTGCCCTTGTTTCCGCAGATCTGGTTGATGGCAGTGGGTGCGTACTTGGCTGTCCAGAGCTGAGATAGAGATGGCGCTGGCGCTTTTGTAGGGGCCGCAATTCCACGAGCAGCAGCAGCAGCCTTGGCGGCTTTTTCTTCCTCAGCCCTTTTAGCTTTCTCTTCCCGCTCCATACGAGTGGCCTCCTCCCGGGCCTTCTTCTCTTCTTCCTCCCGCTTCTGTTTGACCTTCTCAGCACCCTTTCCACCGCCACCGCCAGCCGGCATGGTTTTGATGAGATAGAAAAGACCATCCTCGTCTATCGTCTTGATGTTGAGGTCCTTGATCTTCCTGAGTTTACTGGGTCCGGCATCGTCACCGAGGACGACAAAGTCGGTCTTGCCGCTGGGAGCACCGGTAACCTTGCCGCCATATCTCTTGACGAGAGCTTGAGCTTCTTCTCGTGCAATGGTCTTGAGCAATCCCGTAAAGACGAAAGTCTTGCCTGCCAGGCAGTCTTCCTCGCCTTCAGGAATCTCAGCGGCGCCAGCCATAGGGGGTGGCCCAGAGTTTCCTCCTCCGGGTGCCTTATTCCTCCAGTCAAACTTGGCATTCGCGTCCGGAGGCGGGGCATCAGGGGCTGCGACTGTGGGGAGGTTGTCGAGAATCGCCTTTACGTCATCTGGCTCAGGTTCTGCATCCTTCTTTGCCCTAGGAGCACGAGGCTTGGCTGCCTTCTTGGCCGGTTTCTTGACCTCTTCTTCCTCTTCGCTGTCAGTGACAGGCGACTTGCGCTTCTTGCTTGACGGGGCAGCCTTCTTGGCAGGCTTAATGCCTTCTTCCTCATCATCATCATCCTCCCCCTCCTCCTCCTCCTTAATTACCTTTCCTCCACGGGTTGCAACTCGTTTTGGCTTCGGTAAGAATTCTTCCTCACTCTCTTCCTCATAGTCGTCATTCTTTCTCTTGTTGCGACCCTTTATATCGGCAGCGAAAATGTCGTCTCCAGCGTCCTCGTCATCCTCCATGAAGGCATCCTCGTCGCCTTCAGTGTGTTTTGAGACTGTAGTAACTGGCTTCTTGGCACCGTTTACTGCCTTTTTGGTTGGCTCGGGTGCTTGCTTCGCAGCGACTGACCTTGTTCGGGGACTAGCTCGAACCGGGAGATCGGGCTCTGCAGCCTTTTTCTTGGGGGTAGCGGCCTGTTTCTTGGGAGTGGCTGCCTTCTTCGGCGGGGCTGGGTTTTCCTCTTCTGATGACTCGGTTTCGGATGGTGGGACTCTGGCCTTGGAGAACAACTTCTTTGGAGATTCTTTCGGGGTACTTTTAGCCTCCTCTGTTGCCTGAGAGCCAGTTGGCTTCGGTCTAGACTGGGAAAAGTATTTGGCAGCAGTGGTTTCGGTACCCTTGACCTCGGTCGAAGCTCTATTGATAATCAGCAAAACACTTCCTCCCACCATGCAGCAAAGCGCAAGACTCACGCTGCCTTTTTCCGTATAGCGGGGGCATTGACTGGCTTCTTCGTCCTGCAAACCTATTAGATGCTTGATTCAGCTGGAGGCGAGCAGTCTAAACTTACTCGACAACCTCTTCTTCCTCGTCGCTATCCTCGACGACCTTGCGCCCCTCTGTCAAGCTATTAGAGATATATCCAGAGCATCAATAGCTTTCCAAATGACTTACTCGCACGAGGCTTCTTTGCTGGCTCTTCAACCTTCTTGGGCGCAGGTTTAGATGGTGGCGCACCACCTTTGGGGCCAAAGAAGTTCCGAATATCAGGCATTTCCTTAACGATGGACGAAGCGCAGGAAGCTGTAGAAATGGTAGGATCTCGAAAAAGAATTCTTCAAAAATGCAATTGAGACCAAAGGGGCATTATATGTCCCAAACTCGATTTGGATCAATTGCTGGTGTGAGACCAAATTGGTGATGCCAGGCAGCGGGAAAGGAAGCCTGGAGATGGATGTGGTTCTCGCTCGAAGCGGACGCGCCGCATTGAATAATAATTAAGTGGTGACGCGGGTTCGCAGCAGTTCTTGGCAACAGTCTGGCGCGCCAAAGCGTGACAGACCAGGGGTGTTAAAGTGGGAGGCATTAACCCGACATTTTCCCGGTTCCCAGCGCCAAGCCCCAGACCTCAGGGAAGCTAGCGAGCTTTGGAAGCAGAGAAGACCAGGGAGTGACATTGAATTTTGGCTTGCGCGGGACCTTGAGAGAGACTTTCTAGACCCCTCTCCCGTCGTCTCCCCCACCACACAACCTCAAATCGCCATGAAGCCCACTGCCGCTTCATCGGCGCTCCTCAGTGCCTTTAGCGCACTAAGGATATCACCAGCAACCCCGACGACATCCCTTCTCCGAACGTCGCCCTCCTCCTCCCTCTTCCGCACCACCACCCCCTCCAAACCAATTCAAAATGTCCGACACTTCTCAGCAACAGCCATCCGCGCGGGCTCATGGCTCGAGCCCAACCTCAACCGCAAGGACAAGATGATGAAGGGCAGACCCCGCGTCGCCACCGGAGGATCAACAAAGGGCACCACGGTGGTATGGGGAGATTACGGCCTGCGCATGAAGGACCACCACCGCAGAATCAGCGCCGCCCACCTCAAGATGGCCGAGGACACCATCAAGGCGCGGCTACGTGGACAAAAGTATAGATTGTACAAGCGTGTGGCTTGTAACGTTGGTGTGTTCGTCAGCGGTAACGAGGTATGGGCTACTCTCACCACCTACCCTGTCTTTCTCACCAACACATATATGCTGACATTGTGTTGCCGTCGTAAAGATGAGAATGGGTAAAGGTAAAGGTTCATTCGACCACTGGGCAGCCAGAATAGCAGTCAACCAGATCGTATTCGAGATCAGAGGAATGCTGCACGAGAAGGTCATCCGGGATGCTTTCAGACTGGCTGGAAACAAACTGCCTGGTACATAACCCCCCCCTCTAACCTCCCCTACCTCAATATCCCCCGTCTTTTTACGTCTCCTTTTCTAGAACTAATTCATCTATCCAGGTCAATGGGAATTCGTCTGCAAGGGAGATCCCCCCGTAGTAGGCATTACCAAGCTCGAGAACGGTCTGACGCTCGACGACCTCAAGAACCCAAGGAAGAAGCTTCCCCAGGTTCCTGTTTCCCACATCGCCGCCGCGGAAGCATCTGCGTCAATCGTTTCTGGAGAGACCCCTGCCCCTGCTGCACCATAAGAGGAGGGAAAGGGGGGTAGGTTGGCGTGTGTGGGGTGTGTGTGTGGGTGTAATTCTATGAAACTAAACCTTCTGTATTTAGAAAAGAACTCTATTGAGAAACATGTAGAATATACAACAACAAAGAAGTAAAAAGGCTTAAAAAAAAACGGATAAGAAGAGATCAAGTTGAAAATTATTGACAAGGTATATATATGATTTCTTAAAGGGCTGGTTTGTTTGACTTGAGACAGGTTAGCTCCTGTTAAGGAACCAGATAAGAATCAAGTAATCCAATCTAGAGAACCCGCTGGGATTTCCGAAGGTTGTACTGTACGTACCTATGTGTTCATTGAGCGATATTTCCGAGGAGTCAAAGGGCCAGTTAAGGTCAGGCAGGAACCTCTCTCTCTCATTAGACCCTTGAAAATATTACCCATCGATAAATGAACATTCTAGGAGACCTCAGAACATCTTTGATACACAAGAATCTCTTCATATATCAAACATGTTGGAGTGGATAACTTGGCGAAAGTTGAACCCTTCTACTCATAAGCTATACGCCTAACCCTACGCGAGTCAACAGCATTTATGGCATGGCAGATCAACACCTGGCTCAGAGCATGAGTCTTCTTTCCCTCATCACATACCACATCAAAGGGAACCATGGCACAGTGGATGAGATGCAAAAAAGAGAGAAAAAAGAACTCATTTTGATCCTCATTACTTCCGAGGAAAGGGTATTCACAATTGCATTCATAAAAAAAGACGCCCATCCGTTCGACAGACAAAAATGTGTTGTCATCAGTTACTTACTCCCGCAGGAGCAAACTTTCTCTCTTCTTGTCCATTCCTTTTTCTTTTGTTGGTGTAAAAAAGGGTTCAGCTAAGACCAATTCTCCCGCCCCATCCATCATGACGCATTACTCCCGAAAAAGTCAGCAGATTTGTAGTAGTCGTCCTCGCCATGATTTTACCAAAGTGAGACAGCACGTCCGATAGCATCTCATGAAACAAAAGAACCAGAGCTGATACACCTCGTCTCCCAGCCACCAAGCAGTCCCCATAATCATCACGATCATCGTCATTAACAACGACCGCGAATTTACCGGTAGCGCCAGAGGGAGAGGGTGTTGTGGCGGAGCCAGGTCTTTCTGCGGCCAGCACTGGTCTTGTTGTAGCGGTGGCCCTTGTTGAGACCACGGGACTTCTTGCCGGTGGCAGTAAGACCACGAGCCTCGCGGTGCTTGTGGACGGGGTTGACGATCCAGTTGATGCGGGGATCGCTGCGGATGGCCTTGTGCTGGGGGTCAACGAGGATGACCTCGAAGTACTTGTAGGTCGAGTCCTGGTTGATCCAGTAGGAGTTGAGGACGCGGAGGTTAGCGCAGCGGCGGCCGACACGCTCCTCAGCGGTGGACTTGAGGGAGCGCTGGTACTTGAGCTGGTTGATACCCTGGTTGGTGGGCTTGCCTAAGGAGAAAGAAAAACAGTCAGGTCAGCAAATCTGGTTCCTGTTTGAACCTGCTCTTGCCTTGTCCTGTGTCCAGACCGAAGCAATTGCAGGATTATTGAATATGGGTATTCCTCACCATAGGTGGCGCCCTTGGGAGCGGGCCTCTTGCGGCCACCACGGCGGACACGCACGCGGTAGATAACGTAGCCCTGCTTGGCCTTGTAACCGAGGCGGCGAGCCTTGTCGGGACGGCTGGGGCGCGAAGCGCGGTGGATGACGTTCAACTGGCGGAGCTATATTGATGCACTCTCAGCAAATGTTCAACGAGTGTATAGCAAGAACGGGGCTGTAGCCGTGGGCTTCATTGTTACGAAACAATTGAAGTCCAAGCGAACCACCGTCCACGGTCTCGATTTCGAGGGTGTATTAACTGACCTCCCAGCAGCGAACCCGGAGAAGGAAGCGAACGACATCGCTCTGCTTCTTCTTGGAAAGCTCTTCGAGATACTTAAGGGCACCCATTTTCCCTATGCAATCTCGCAAGTCAGCTTTCTTGTCGAAAAAAAAAAACCTCGAACAATCGATATCGAAGCTTTTCTAAGCAGAGAACTGCAAAAGTGTCGTCGTCGGGGGTGGGATAGTACGCACCGGATTCCTGTGGTTAGTTTGGTCGAAGTGTCCGCCGAGGGTTCGTGATCGGGAGTCGAAGGTCAAAAAATTCGGGAATTTTGCAATTGTGAGGGAAACAGGAAGCCCTAACAGCAAGTCAGGCGCTAAGCCTAATCTGAGCTAGTGTTTGTGGCCTGTGCTCCATTCTGCCCCACCCTTTCTGTAAATCTTGGCATCTCCCGATCTGGATTCAAGATCCACTCCTCCAACAAACATGGAACGGCAGCTTTCGAGGTTGTGGCAACTTCATAAGATCAGATATCTATCTCCTTGAAAAAAAAACATATATCAATATGGCCCAAAACAGATCAGACTCTCAACTGTAACAAATTTCACTTTTTTTTTTCTTCTCAGTGCCCGAGACGCTCAGGTATCAATAATACTTACCAAATCTTGCAGCTGTTTTCTTGCAAAAACGCCCCAGGTCTGCTCCTTCTCTGCAAGTCTTCTCGTCTTCGGAAACATCACCTCAGCCAAGTCCTCCTGTTTGGCTTTGCTCTTTCCGCCCCCAGACTGTTGATGGGTCTTCTGACCGGAGTAAGGATCAATCATCCTCTCCACGATCTTCATGCCCTCCTTCTTGCCGTATAACAGAAGCTTGGCCGTCTTTTCTCTGTCCTGTTCCATTCCCCGAAAAGTTTCCATGAGGTGTGGGCGATTTGTAGCCTTCACCATCGCGTGATGAGTGCTCAGCAGCGACTGGCTGAGCTTTAGGATCTTCCGAGCTTGCTTGACAACAGGATTATTGTTGGGGGAAGAAGTGGTTGCCGGTAACAACTGGAGAACACTCCGGATGTTGCTCATGACGTCGTCGCCGGATGCTGTTGGCCCTTCGAGACTTGGGAGGATTAGAGATGTTAGACAAAGATATACAGAATCCGGAATATCACTTACAGGTCACGTTTGAGCGCGACCAGAGACTTATAGGCTTCATCTTGGCTCCTAACAAGCTCGTTCTTGAGGTTTTGGAAATAGTGCTTCGAGGCTTTGTTCTGCTTCAGCAGACTCTGTTCGACTGTGGTGGGCTCGGGATCGCTTTCAAAGTTGGATCATGTTAGGTCAGAGCCCTTAGCAAATGTAGGCAGCTTGGGAAGAAGCCTACGCATCATCTTCCTCTTCACCAGAAACACCATTCCGGTTCTGCTGTTTAAGTGCTGAACGAGCAGAGGCTTTTCGTGGCTTAGTTGTAGGCTCGGTTTGGATAACATCGCTCTCATCTAGGGCGTTGAGCTTGGCAGCTGCACGAGAGCCAGCCATGCGCGGCTTCTTTGCAGGCCTCAAAGAGATCAGATCGCTTAGTGAGAGGTCTTCGCCATCATCAGTGATGGCGAAGGGGTCTTGCGCTGCTTTCTTGACTAGGCCACGTGAGGAAGTTGCCTGGCTCGCTTTCCGCTTGGGCGGCATATCGAAATGCAATGAAATGGAACAAGAAAAGAGCGACAATTTTCGGTTCGAGATGCACGAAAGAAGGTGAACATGAGGCGAATCGCCCCGCTAGGTGAGTAGAGATTCCAGTCCCTTCGTCCCTTCCATCCTACCTTATCTATCTGCTCTGGTCAGTGCCAGTGGTGCCTCATGTGAGCCCCTCCAATTTAGGAAGGGGCAACGGGCGAGGTGTTGAAGACACGATGCCGATATACTTCACAGGTTTATAAGAAAGAAAAAGTGATCGATTCCAGTTTTTTCAGTCATTCAACCCATTGTTATTCCGAGATTTATGTACACTTCAGAAGCATACATCAAAGTCCGTCAAGTAAAGCGGCTACCTATACTACCGCACTCAATCTGACATGTTCAAATAATAGCTAAGAGGCCCTCTGCGTACAAGTATCAAGTATATTCGACAGAGTAAAAGCAAGCAACTAATAGCGAAATATATCAAGTCTTTCTGTTGTAATGCCGTTTACCAAGTATCCCCAATCCCTAAACAAAACTCATGTTTCCTTTTGTAGTATCAGATTACATAATGCTCCCGTGCAGCCCGAATCCCTCTGTCTCTCTTCTCTTTTTGTCTGTCTATGGCAAGTCTTTTATTTGGTCGTCCAAGAATAAAGGGGTGGCCGTCAGTGGGCGTCAAATAGAAAGCAAAACGAGCGTGCGCTTCCGAAGGGTTCAAGAGTGGTAAAAAAGAACAGAATCGAATATTAAGTCCCAAGGAAGAAAGAAAAGTGTTGTTAAAATAATAAAGTTGAGTAAAAAGGTGATGCAGACGTGACACGGATCAAACAAGAAACCGTGGTCGGTATCGGCACCGTGGTTTCTATCCCCCTTGAAAGAAGTTTGCCGGCCAACGCCTCAAACGAAGAAGCACGCCTTCGGGCTAAACCACGATGTACTCTCGACATGTCGCATTGTCTCATAGTAATGCCGCTACATAACCCTTTTTTTTTTCGTACCGCAAATGATTTTCTGTTTTGGGTTTCCGTGTATCGCAATTCAAATGAATCAGTCTTGTCGTCTTTGCGTGTTGCAAATCGCCAGGTGGAAATAAAAGTAAATACAAGTATGAAGCCGTCAGTGGAAGCAAGGTCGTCCTGATTTTAGCGCGTGTTCAGCGAGAGGCCCTGGAATGAGTTTATCCAGCCTGGCTGTGCTCCATCAAGAGGTGGGACATTCTGATCATGCTGCTGCGGGCCTGCAGTGGTCTGAGGGGTTGGGAACCGCCCACGACCAGCGAATTCTCCTTGTGGGAAGGGGCCAGCATACCCATCCAAACCGGGCATCATACCCGGCGCGTAGGGCATGCCACCGGGGCGGGCAGCATTCGCAAATGCACCAGCATACTGATTATTATATGCATAGCTGGCGATGGGGTAGTTGGGCGCTGGGACGAGCGCACGGTCGGGACCGAACGGTGCTGGAAGTGGGAGCTGAGGTCCGCGGGCTGCCTGGCCAGCAGTAGAGTACGGAGCGTGGCTCTCCTGTTGGGTATCTTGACGACGCCCTGTTGTAGTACCAGCCACTCTGTTGATCAAGGCGCCCGGCCCAATGCCGCTGGGCGCCTGTAGACCAAGAGTAGGACTGGCGAAAGATGCTGGATTGATTGCCGACATCCAGATACGAGTCTTGTAGATCTTGAAAAGGTCAGTCACAAGAGAGTTGAAGTTGATGTACGAGTCAGCGAAGTAGTAGAATGTAAGCTTCTTCCAGTCCCTGTTCGTGATTGTCAGCGTCGATTTGAATAAAGACAGAAATATGGTATAGAGAAGCCCACATTTGGAATTCGGCGTCGAGAATCTCCATATTCAGGCCATGTTCCTTCACTTTGGTCTGGCACACCCGCTTCGCTTTTGCCTCATTACCCTCTTTCTCCCGCAATGACGAAATCTCATGAGGCTGAGCGAGCCGCTTGATTAGCTTTGGCTTCAATTCACCCGAGCTCGGTTCTTGCATGTTGTGGTGGCTAGCAGGCCCCATCCCGCCAACAGCGCTCCCCTGAAGTCCGTTAGAGGCGGCCATAAGGCCAGCACCGGCGCCGTCTTGGGCTGCGGTCGCGTTTTGCGAATACATCATCAGCCACTTGTAATGCTCCTCAGCATAGGTTTCCTTCCAATCCTTAGCTGACTGCCAATCGAGTTTATCGCGACTAACAGTTCCCAAGTCAGTCCCCCGATCAGCCTCCACAATCACCAAGTCGCCGGGCGCAACGCTGAGCCCTGTGCCTTCCTGAATGTAGAAAACATCGGCTCTGGAACACTTAAAAGTGACGATGTACAATGACTGATTATGGCGCGGCTGTGACAAGCCATACATCTGACGGGGCGGAGACATAGTTCGGTTTGGGAAGTTCACATTAGGATTGTTGTATGGTGGCTGATAGCCCATTCCATATGCCGTCTGCCCGATTCCTTGCTGTGTAGGATTGTTATTACCAAGCATATATGGTGAGCTTTGGATGGCTGCGCCATAGTTGGAACCATCCTGGTATCCAGTGCCAAACTCTTGCGAATGAGAAAGATCCTGAGAAGCCTGCTCATGAGCAGCTTCACCGAGGGAGCTGATGGATGCCTGGCGGGTAGGCACATTGGCGAACGAGTGACGTCTGCTTTGAGGCATATCAGTCAGGCCACCGAATCCAAGGGAGCTCTGCCAGGCGGCGTTCTTGACATTCTCCAGCTTCCTGTTCTCGATCAGATAAGGAGTTCTGTATGGACCGACGCCGAACTCGCTCATTCTTCGAGCAAGACCTCTCCTCGTAAAATCAGACCCGTCAGTTCCTTCTTCGAGTTCATCAATTGCGTAGTCAGATTCTTCAGGAACAGGTTCATGCATAGCCCCTAACCCGTAAGACGACGTGGAAGCCCTAGGTCGTAGCCGCGCATTCTGGTATTGCTGTTGCTGACGAAGGAGCATGTTCTCTCGTGTGAGTGCTTCGATGGTCGCCTTGGCCTGTTCCTGATGCTGGCTTCCTTGAAGAGACCCTGTGCTGTCAACGTCCTCGTCTTCATCCACCTTTCCAAGTACGCTGCTGTCATTTGCCATTTCACTCAACATGCTAGGCCGAGAAGGGCGGTGCTGCAGGCCGGAATGTGGGATGGCCCGGCGTGCCCCGAGAACAGAAGAAGGCATGAGCGTGGGAATTGTCTCGCCCGGTTCTAGCTGGCCGACCGAGTACGACTGGGAGCGGTAGTTTTTGAGCTGTGGCTCTAGAGGAATGGGAATTGGGAAAGGGAGGGAGCGCTGGTCCTCTCTCGGAGCGGGCGATGTTTGCGTGAGACCACCGTCGCCGAAGAACGAGCTGCTCGATCCTCCCGGGGGAACTGCCGACGTTGGTGAAGGAAGCACTTCACTCAAGCGCGCAGGAGGCTCCTTTCGGTCATTCCAGTAATTAGGTACGCCCCAAGCAAACGCGCCGCTTCCTGAGTGGCCTCGACCCAAAACACCGCTGGAGGATCCCCATGCTGCCGTATTTAGGTCGGAAGCAGGTGTGCTTGGGTGAGAGGTAGTCGGCGACATGGATGCACTCGCGAAAGACCCCTTTCTTTTGGGCGCGGGCACTTGCTGAGACGTGTCGTTCAACCAAGATGCCCGACGAATAGGCTTCTGTGGCTGAGGAAGGGGAGCGGTATTCTCCTGTCGATGAGCATCCCCCTCGTCGTCTGAGCTTGCAAGAGCTTCTGAATCAGGAGTGGACCTGCGAACTAGCTTGTCGAGAAGTATCGCTTGACTGGTCGGCGCGGCGGCCGAGAACCCCCCTGGGCCAGGTTTGGACGGAGTGCCCGGTTTACCACTGCCGGAGCTCATTGTCTCAGACTGTGCTACAGCACGTCAAACCGAAGAAAAGAGACGATTTTCTGTAAAAGTTCGAAAAAAGCAAAATGGCGTTGTAAAAGCTCAACTGCAGCTAATGTCAGTGCAAATCCAGGGCGCTTGATACAAGCCAGTCAATGCTGTGTGATTGAAGAATGTTGCACTTACACGGAGAAAGTCAGACCAGATAAATCTATAGATGGGGCGGGGTATCTTCCTCGTAGCGGATCTATAGATTCTTTTGACGAAAGCAGGAAACAAGTCGTAACAAGAAAATGTTGCAAAAAGACAAGTGAATATGGGAAAGAAGGATAGTTCGCTCTCTCTCTCTCTCACCAATTAAGCCCGGGGCCCAAAGGTCAAAAGACAGTTTCTATTCCGGAGGCGAGCCGAGCGGATGGAGCGTCGTACCCGAACTTCCCAGAACCCAATCCTCATGGAACCCGCCCTATAGTCTAGATGGCGAGATGGAAGGAGACGACGAATATATTTGTTTGACTGTATTTTATTGCGATGCGCCGTGTACACGGGAGGTTGCGGCAGCGCTAAATGCGACTTCCCATTGCAAGGCGCGGAATGAAAGAGCCTCTTCGATGACTGATGGGGACGAAGGAGATGATGGGAGACGATCTGATGACGGGCAGACCCCGTGTTGCCGACCGGGCGCTCGCTGTATGTGTCTTGGACAGATGAAAGAAAGGTCCGGTACAATTGCCGTCTTCGCGGCCGTCAAGCTGCAGGATTGGGTGGAAGATTGGGGAAAGGGGGGTTCAGGGAAAGGGGAATTGGAAGACGGGTATGGGCGCACTCTTGATGCGTCGTGGTTCAAGGATTGATGCGCGCGGCGAGGGACCCAGTGCAGGTAAGCGTGGTAGTGTAGGGTTGAGGTGTGAGCGGGGAAGACAGCCAGGGCAGAGGCACGTTACTCGTTAGTGGCTGAATCCCAGGCGGTCACAGTGCTCCAACACTGGAAGCTAGCCGAAAGCTGTCCACGTCCCCCCTCCACGACTGTACCGTATTTCAACCTTTCCTGTGGCGAACTCTGTCTGAAAAGTTTCCTGTTCAGCAGCCCGAGGACCCGTGAATTGAATTTGTGCAGGTCTCGTGCTGGGCCAAAGTGGTTGTTCTCGGCTAGTGGTCGACGTCAACGGTGGAGAAAGAACTGCTAAGCCCAAACTGAAAGCCTCAGCATCCTCGAAACAAAGAACATCGGCATGGATGGGCAAACTCGAGATCCTGGTCTCAACCCTCGAGTTCTTGACGGGAGAGAGCCCAGATCGTTTCGGGAACGGGAACAGGGGTGAGGGGTGGTGGGTGGGATTGGAAGAAACAGTCAAAGGGACGAGAGAAGGTGAAAAGAAATGAAAAGAATAAAAGAGGCTGGCAATAATGGAAGATGGTGTCGTGGTTTCAACACCCGTCGCCAATCCATCCAATTGCCAATGTCAGCTCTCCTATGCAATCAACGGGCTGGAGCTTCAACTTTTTTGGTGGGGTTGGATTGAGGGTGTGAAGCATTGAAAGCTCCGCCCACTCAGTAGCAGGCATGGGTCAAGCAATTTGATGTTGACGCTAGAATGCATGTTGCTGCAACACCATGTTAGCGCGGTACCTACCTAGCACACTGGACACCCGACACACTGCCAGGTGGGCTTCCTCCATGCATCTCTCAACTCATCTCCAAACTCATCAAGCAATCGGTCCTGTCCGCCCCTCTCCCCACGCACTCCCCGATGATGTGCACATTCTCTTCAATTCTTATGCGCAACAGTCTGAAAGCGGGTGGTGTCAGTCGTAATATCGCCGACTTGCATTGATGATAAGGGAGGTGGGGACTTTTGATGACGATCAGGGTTGAAGGTTCCAAGGATCCTGTGAATCCGGTGATCTGGCCGGTGCGCCTGTCACTGCCCCTGTGCCGTGTTCGAGACCGGCAGGGCTTTTCTTTTCTTCCCCATCCAGTGCCCGCCATACGGATGCCATGCCTGGCATTCTCGCCCTATACTACAATCCAACCGCAAAACTCTAACCGTCCGTTTCGTCTGGGCGGGCCCGCGATGGCTTCTTGTTTCTGGGGAAGAAAGGTCGGTTATGCACGTTGTCTTGGCTGGGGGGTCATGTCCGCATCGTTGTGATCACGACGCTGATATATCATATTCCCACCAACAAAGACGCCCCCATAACATGCAGCATATACCTGTTATTAAAAGACTTGATGTCCTATGAAAGGACATCGTCCCAACTCCTGAAAATCTTCAATCGTTGCACGCTGGATGGATGAAGAAGGACGGACGGACGTCTCCACAGACAATTTGCGATACAACTTACAGAAGATCCGTGTTTGGTGTTGCTTCTCGCTGAGCTGCAGGTGGCCCGAAACGGCTTGGAGATGCAGCTCGTTGGAAGTCAGGTTCACCGAGCACAGTGGCTCTTCCCACTCACGAGACCTCATCTTCTTCACCGGCCCTCCAGGCTTCCTGCAACACCCCAATCGCCCGGCAGTCTCAGCCAACCCGCCCTCGCGCAGGAATTGAATCGAACATCCAACCGGTCCTGCCCCCGCACCCTTGAAGCAACACCATGATAGAATGCCGCTTCCTGCTGTGCAACCACGACAACCTGAAGAATTCAAGGGAATTGCCTTACCCCGCCATTAGACGATTCGAGAGGCCTCGATCATGGCAGTTTGCGCGAGATTCAACGGCTCCCAAATGTAATCACGCGGACCAGACGGGTGGCCCTTGTGTCTCATCTCATGAGAGACAGTTGGCATGTCGTCCCGCAATAGCATCAATCGAGATCTCGTAGCACCCCACACTAACGTTGTCATGCAACAGCCCTGGTCACAACGTCATCCTTTGCTCAATATTATTGTCAATCGTCGTGCTAGAGGTCACCACACGCTCTCGACACTCTATCGCAGCGATCAGCATGCCGCTGCCACCGAGTATCAGCGTCCCCGGGCCACCATTTTTCGTCTCTTCCATTTCAATGACTCCGTCTCTGTCAAAAAAAGGGGCAACTCATTTCGAAAGCTTAAGCTATTACTAGGAAAGATGCAGGTCGGTCTGTTCATCAGCCTAAATTGGGGGTCCGTATGGCCCTTGAAGTGAGATCCTTCAGCAGTGGAGGAGGCCTGGAGCGGAAACATACCCCATATTTCCCCTCCCGTCCCTCTCTTTTCCCCCTGCCCCTCCAAGAAACGATGCCACGGACCACTCGAGTTAGGATACAACCCCGCAGCTGGCTGAGTTCTCAACGTGTCACAAAGGTCCCATCTTATCAGTTACCCCGCTAAAATCTTTTGGTAGGCCTGTGTGGTGCGGGCGCACGCGTGTCGGTTCGGCCTGGATGTTTCCGTTCGCTTTGTTCAAAACGTCGGTGGACGGACCACACAGGGGGTCTATTACCCCGGATTCTCGTTCGACATTTCCATTCGCGGACCCACCACAACCCGTGGGTGAGGCTACTTGTCCCCGATGGAGCACAGAGACGAGTGAAATCCGATTCGGTCTCGAGAGGGGACTGCTTGAGAGACTTCATTCTGTTGCTGAAAATGCAACACCGTTGCAACCAGGAAAACAGGCATTCGCCTCTCTTGTTTCATTACATCCGTGGAAACATGGCTTAGAAAAGAAGTGGAAAAGAGCCATGGGTATCATTTTCGCCGCCTTGGCGGATCCCCCTCCCTTTTGCAAGCCTCCTTCAAGCACCATGCTATATCAATCACCACATATTACACATGCAAGAATGATGTAAGTGACTTCTACGACCAGGTTCAGGATAAACGAACAGTTAAATATCGAAAACCAGGAGGAGCAGCCTTCAATTCCGGGTGTGTGTTCTCCCTGCAGCTTGCCGCAAATTAACACCCTCCTCCGGTCTTATGACTACGCGCACAGCATTGAAACTTCACATGGCACACCGGATGAGAACTTCTCTGTTGTTTTTTTGGAATGCGACGAAATGTCTTCGTATGTGTATAACAAGATCGGTATATGTAGTAGGGTGGCGCCAGTAGTGCAAAATTATCGAATGATCACGGAATAAGTAAAGAGTGTTGGAGACGACAGAAATTCATCGGGTGACAGCTATGTATACGGCACGAGAGAAGAGAGCGCATTGCAACAAAACATATTATTGGTTACGTTAGTTCCTGTGCAGATGGTAGGTTATGGGTGAAGGTAGGTATCCGTTCCTTGTATGCATGGGATATTGGTAGAGCTATACAAGGTACAAGAGGATATGGAACAGGTATGTAGAGAGGTTACATGGGAGGTAGGGTAGTTGCAGCAAACATGCAGGTGAAGGGACGGCTCTCTCTCCGTACCAGCGTCAAATGGGATGAGTTCCGTCTATCAGACCGGACCGGGGCCACCTCAAACCTGGAGATTATGGTATCTGAGAATTTAGCACTTTATCATCAGTCAACGAAACCAAACGAACTCGTATTAACATGGGTGCGACGTATAGTATGTAGTCTTAGTAATCCAAGATATATGATGATGATTCTGATATACCGATGGTACGATATATTATCCATGGTTATCATAATATCCTACAACTCACTTGAATGTATTTCGCATGCATAACTTTATGTATCCGTAAGACTTTCCCCCCCCCCCCATTATTCCTTTTGAAATGCCCAACGCCGCCAGAAACCCCCCAACAAACATTGAACTTATGATGAAGCAGCGCCTTTTTGCGCCTTGAGTTTCTCCTCAAACTTTTCAAACTCCTTGAGCGCAATCTCCTCCTCTTGATCCAGAATCTGCTTGACACCTTGCACTTCCTCGATCTATTGCATTTCAAAGTCAGTATCCTCTTCCGTACCCACATAATGGGGGGAAATAATGAACAAAGAAACCTACATAATGCATCAACATCCCTTCAATTCCCTGCTTGAGCGTAACAGTGCTCGAGTCGCAAGTCCTGCAGGCGCCCCTGAGTTTGAGGAGAACATATCCGTCCTCGAACCCGCGAAACTCGATATCGCCGCCGTCCTCCTGAATGGCAGGACGGATACGAGTCTCGAGTAGTTCTTTGATCATGCCCACTACTTCGCTGTCGTTTTCGTCATAGCTCAAACTGTCTCTCTCCTCCGCTCCTTGACCATCGGCACCGGCGGCTTTATCCGAGACATTGACGATTGGATTACCGTTGGTGATGGCCTCCGTGATCAGTGCGAACACTTCAGGACGAATATGCGCCCAGTTGGCTTCCGAGTTCTTGGTGACGGTTATGAAGTCCGTGCCGTAAAAGACTGCTGTGACGCCGTCGATGTTCATGAGCTGGGCTGCGAGCGGGGATGGGTATGGTGGCGAGATTGTTGAGCGAGGAGAGAGGTACTCGATGAAGGGAGTGCTGAGGCCTTCTGGGAGGACGCGGTGGTTGGGGAGGAATTTGAGGGCATCGGGGCTTGGAGTGTTTTCTGTTTGGATGAAGATTGTTCGTCGCGATTGGGTTGGGAGGAGCCGGGAGACCGGGTGGTTACTGATTCGGGGCCGGAGACCGGGTGTTACGGTTGATCGCACGCCGACAGCGGTGTGCGCTTGCCGGATCGCGCCGGATGCTGGTTGCTGTCGGGCTCGTAGGAGGCATGTGGCTGATGAAGATGAGGGGGAGGGGCGGGCAGACTTGGACACTAAGGGCGCTAGGCCGCGTAATAATCTGGTTGTGGAAGGCATTTTGTGAATAGACGGCGGGGTTGTTCCCAAGAGCAAATTGGTTAAATCGAAGAACTTAGGTTACTGTCTTGGGAAAAAAAAAAGTAAAAGTGAAGGCAATCGCGGGAAACGTTTGTCGAGAATGGATGGATCTCTGTCGAATCCCGCAGCCGGTCCCTATCGCCCGGGGTCCTTTTGTCAGCAAAATGTCAAAACCCCGGGGTCCCGGCTCCACTAAAAACGGTATTGTGCGTCATAGCTCTCGGCACCCTTATTTTTTTTTTTATCGCGTCTCCAGTTTTCCGTTTGGGGCGGGAGGAATCGCAGATCCAAAAGTCCACTGCACCACCAAGCTTTGCGATATCACTGGACAGGCCATTACCGCGATTACGATTATACCCACCCCTGCGACTGCGAATCAACTCCCGATATCGAATCATTATTACTTGCAGCTATTCAATCAAACTTATTCTCGGTCCGTCCATTAACTCCCAACGGCCCAGCCTCATCTCGGGAGCACCCGACGCGCATTGGATCCTCGTCGAGAACCATCTCTAATTGGCAGTCGATTTTCGCGATTTTGACCTCATCCTTATTTTCCCGCCCAAACAGAACTTTTCTTTTACTTCTTTTACCTCCATCGGTCATATATAAATCGGAATCAATGAGTTCACCACCACAAGAAGAAAGCGCTAAAAGCGCGCCCGAGGTCGTCAATGGGATTCCAGGACTGCTCGGTGCTGTTTCTGCCCAATCGAGTACAGAAGCGCCAGAGTCGACGACGGTGACAACAGAGCCACCAACAACTAAACAAGAACCCGAAAATGGGACGAAAATAGACTCCCCTCCACCAAGACAAAAACCAGAACCCAAGCTCTGCGGTGTCTGCCAAACACAGCCAGGGAAATACAAATGCCCGCGACCAGGCTGCTTCATGCCATAGTATGCGATCTCTTCCCCTTTCTCTTCCAAGACCCAAGCCTTCCCAATATGTCGCATCCTAACCCAAATCTACTCTAGTTGTTCCGTCGCCTGCAACAAACAACACAAAGAAAACCACCCTCCAGATCCCATCCCCCCAACCCCAGCGCCATCAGCAGCCGCCACAGAACCACCAAAAGAAGACGACCCATACAGCGTCTTGGTCGAGCATGCGCACGTCTTTGAACGACTCTTCAAGAAATATCCTACCTTACCGTCTGCGCTCGAGCGCATACAGGCTTCTACCCTGCCTCCTAGTCTTTCACAACAATTTTCTACTTCTTCAATACCGGGCCGACGGCCGCAGCAGCAACAGCCGTGGACGAAAGATGTTGGGCTTAGAAAAGGGGCGGATGCATTGCGCAAAGCAAGGACAGACCCGGGTGATACAGGTGATGGAGTGAGAGAGTTTTGCGACCTGGTGCTTTGCTTGCTTAGTACGAGGGATAAGCGGGAGAAAGCAATGGATATGGTTAGGGAGGAGGTGGTGAGTGAGGAGAGGGCTGTTATTGAGCGGTTGTTGAAGGAGGAGGCGGGAGGGGATTCCTCTAGGTGAGAAGATGGGGATGGAGGATTGGGTTAAGAGGAGGCGAGGTCAGTCTTGGAGAGTGGAAAAGAAAAAGAGTTACATCAAATTTGCATCTGCGTTGCCAGAACATTAGATAGATACCCCCAAAATCTTTAGCATATCGCCCATAGAAGAGGGAGAAGATACCAGGCGATATTGGTTAGCATTTCCATATACGGTACTGGAAGACACGAAAACATCCGAGGTGATCTTTATCAGCTGTTCGCTCAGATCTCTATTGCGGTTCTTTCTATTGATGAATATCATTACCAATACATTCTACTTTCGAGACTAATGCACGCGCCCGTTTCAACAAACGCGCGAAACATTAACTTGTTATCTTTCCCGCCATTTCATCCATCCATTCATCCGTCCATCCATCACAGACTCCCAAGTACCATATGCTGTATATTCCCATTCTTGTTTTTATCATTAAACATTTTCCTTTTTTTAAAGTACTCTCTTTCGTTTTCATTTCAAATCATGAACTTTCAGATTCCAACGTTTCAACTTTTGCCCAAAGTGAACACCTCCCTCCCAACGGCCTCCCGATAAATCCCTGAAAAATAAAACCTTGAATCCTCGAACTCGTTTATCCCCTTCCCCCCCTCCCTTCTGAAAACCCCACCAACCCAAAAGCCGGACAAGCCTTACCAATGAATAAGACGCCATCAACTAACTAAAGCTCCCTTCTACTCCTCATTGATCTTTAATTTCTAGGAATTGTATTCTCTATTGTCCCTTTTAGGTTTTAGGTTTTTACCGCTTAAACCGTCCAAAGAATCCACTGCCGCTGCCATCCTTGGGCGACCTGGGCGACTTTGATTCCTTGATGGGTGACTTGACCTCTTTTTCTTTCTCGTTATCGTCGGTCTTGCTGCTGCTGCTGCTGCTGATTTTCCCCCTCAGTCCCCAAATAGACTGAGCAGGTTTCAACAGGGGCGATAGAAGCAGCTTCTTGTGAGTTTTAGGTTGCTGTGGCGCAGCCTGCTGGCGTTCGACATGCTCTACCGCGCCCCGTTGAATTTGAGCCTGCTGCTGCTGCTGCTGTTGCTGAGCACGACGCATCTCATCGCTTTGAGTCCAGTCTACTGCTCTATGCTCGTTTAGAGCTTCGATGGGTGAAAGCGAGGGTGTTGCTGAGGAGGTGTTGTTGTCCTCTGGTATTGGTTCCGTGTGGGGTTCTAATCCCAGGACTGAGCTTCGTCTATTGTGGGAATGGGGCTCTGCTGGGTGGTGGTGGTCTGAGACTGAAGAGGTGGCAGGGATGGAGTGACGCCGCTGAAGGCGGGAGATTTCAGCTTCGAAAGTGTGTTTTTGGTTTGAGGAAGTGGCTTGCAGGGACTTGTCTCGCTGGGATTGGGAGAGGCGGAGCTGGCGGGCTACCTCCGCGGGGGCTTCGGCTGATTTCTGCGAGTGGGAGTTGGTGATGGCTATCTTGTGCAGTCGGGCGATGAAATCGTTGCTGCGCATCTGTTGGGGTGTTGTTGTGCGGGCGAACTGCTTGGCTGCTTCTTGGGGCACGTGGTGGTATTCATTGCCAGAGGAGACATTGTTGGCGGCTAGAGTGGTGCTTGTGGTGTTGGTGTCGGGGTTGGTGGTGGGGATGGTTGTGGCGGAGGCCTTGCGTCTGGAGGAGGAGGATTTGGTGTTGTTGGCTTGTTCTGTTGATGATGACGGGTCTTGTCTGGAACGATGGCTGCGGGATTCCCGGTTCCTAGACGATTCCCCTCCAGATGATGATAATGCTGCTCCTACTGCTGCTGCCGCCGCCGCTTCTGCTTTAGCTGCTGCTTTTCGTTTTCGTTCTGCGTATGCTTTCTGATCTGCCAACACCATCATGAGACGTCTTGTAAGATCCTCTGGGTCAAGCTGGCCCTCGGGTACTTTTGATTTTGAAGGTTTCATGTTTCCTCGACCTGGTCCTCCCACTACTCCTCCGAGGCGGGCAGCTCCGTGATAATGCTGCTCCCTGGCCAAGCTCATTTTGAACTGCATTCCCCTCGCCTTGGGGAAAACTACTCAGAGAGAGAAAAAGAAAAAAGAGTTCTCTCTGTGAAGCAGAAGGAGGGATTCCCGTCTAATATGTTACAGTCGGGAAAACAAGCTCTCGGCTGGCTTTCGAAGACGGAGGGTTTCTTCGTATCGGTTGATTAGAGAATGGACTTTTTGGTATCGCTTGTGGTATGATCTGCGGGGTCCTTGGGGTTTATGGCGTCGTCCGGGCGTGAATTTGTCGTCTCTCTTGGCAGAAGTGTATTGTATATGCTTTTCTCCGTACCATCTGACAGAATTTGATGGGAGGAGAGGGTGGTTATTTGTCTCAGACAAACATGCAAGAGATGTGAATAAGGGTCGCCCAGGGACACGAGGGGGGAAAAGTTAGACTAGGTACGCAGACGATGTCACCTCGACTGGCACGTGGGGCGGGTATGGTGATTTTGGGTTTGAAGGGAGTTCCTTGGGAGAGTCAAGGGAGGAGGGGGAAGGGGATACCACGGTAATATGTAGTGGACACTCATGTGCATCTTTTGCTAGACACAGATCCAGAAACCGCCGGCAATGTCTCTTTTTTCTCTGGCCCTTTTCGGTGACTCCTACCCCTGCAGGAAATCGACGCAACTACACTATTGCACTAGACGGATCAGGTTGGAATGCATCGGACAATGAGGTCGGAGTCGGAACCAGGGCGAGGTGGAGACTGGGGCCCCGGCTTTTCTTTCGATCTTCATCCCCAAGTCGTAGCATTTATGGATTCATGGTAGGATTGCGATTGTCTCTCACGTAGCCACCAACTGCGTCAACCGATCAGATGCCGAATTGGGTTTCCTCGACATCCTGGCCTGGCTGGAAAAGGGCGGCTCCTTTGGAACTGGGGAATGGTTGCAGCTGCGTGCTGGTGGGTGTGTGGGTAGGGGTCCGGACACAGGACCGAACATTTTTTTAGGTCATTTGACTTTTGGCTAACTAGGTTCACACCAAACATGAATAAGGAGAAGACGTTCCTCCTATACCCGCTGCTGCTACGAAGGACATGTCCGAAGACGCAGCAATTGGCTTTGTGATTTGCGTTTGCTTATGCCCGGTGCCCGCGCTTGGTGTAGGTAAAATACGGCGATGAAGAGGCGAAGTCGATTTACCCGCCATCACGACCTCCTCCTTCTCTTCTTCATCCCCTCACGCTGGACTCCCTGCTGATCCCCAGTTCCCCAGTCTTCGCTTGCTGTGCGTGTGGGGTTCAAGCGCTGGCCGGGGTTCAGTCTAAAACTGGCCTGGGTCCTGATCGACAAAGTTGAACTAGCGGTCTCGGCTCTTGTTGGGGGAGGCTTTTTATCACAAAAGTACTTATTGCTTTCCGCGTCCCTGAAAAAAAGACAAACAACACAAAACTTTATTGTGTGATGAAGGGAAGACTATCGATGGGGGCCAAAAAGCCTGGACCGCTTCCGGCCTCTCCATCTACCTACTCTCTAGACTCTCCGAGGGCGGGGCCATGCCGGTCATTCAATACCTAAAAGGTGGCCCGAAAAGAGTTTGTTTGGGCGGGCATTCCTTGTCTCTGTTTCCTTCCCCCGGGTTTTGTTAACAAGTCTTCAATAGGGACTATTAACTTCTCCAAAAGTCTTGGATATTTGGTTGTGTTTATCAGGTAATCTTTTCGGATATTCTTGCAGAATTGACTTTCGTAAATGGCAATGGCGCGTATCTGCCAAGATGATAACAGCAGTGCCGCCCACTTTCCTCCCTCGTGATCTTGAGCTTATTAGCGGCACGCACGACAAGCACACTGCAGCCTTCAGGGACCAAACGAGTGGGTGGTGGCGTCATACGCTTACCTTGCAGCGCCTCTTGTATGCATAAATCGACGGTGACACTTTTGGTTATCCGGCAATCGGCCAAGTTGGTTTGGTTTTTCGTATTCAAAGTTCAGCCACCAATTCAGGGCAGAGCAATCAGTCGCAACACTTCACCCCTTTCGGCCGGGTTGCCGTGGCGTCAAACGTTGTCGCAGGTTGAGCCTCGTTGCGATGATCTCCTCGTTGAGTGAACCATGGTCGTTGACAATTTAGCCAGGCGGCTCCAGTTGCAGCCGGAATTGCGATGTTGGAGAGAGAAGACGTTGAGAGAGCTGCAATGTTACGCCGTTGTGAAAGGCTGCAAGAAGGCGGGCATCTGATTTCCAAGTTTGTCTGAAAGAGGCAGCTGTGTATCGAATGTCATAGGGGCCGTGACGGAGGTGTTTCGGGTCCAGTGGTGCTCTTTGAGAATTATCGCCGTTACCATACTCTTTGTTTGTTGCAAGTTAAAGAAGCTGTCGAGGCCTTGCATATGTGGCTTGCTGCAGCTCATTGTGAAGTTATCAAAGCTTCTCACAACTGGCAACTGCTCGGAACCAGTTGCTCCAAGTTAAACCGATGCTCTTATTGTTCGGGCCGTTCCTCTATGCCACGAGGTGAACACCGACGGGACAGAGCTGGGAGCATGCGTGTGGCTTTTTTTGAGATGGCACAAAGAACATGTCAATTCAATCGATCTGGGGACCATCCGCATCGACATCATCATCATCATAATCATCATCGTCATCGCCGGCCTCAATTGTTTACTGCCTTGGCTCAAACGCCGTCTAAATCTCTGATCTGTGACTTCAAGTTGAAGGTGCTGCAGGGGCCAGGGGCGGAGGCGCGGAGGCACAAAGCAGCAACTGCAACACTGCATCGAGAGCACGCAGCTTTGCCAAGTCCTAGATAGGTAGTAACCCACAAAAAACATAAACCCCTCCTCCCAAATGGAATGCCGAACCTGCACTCTGGAGATCCATCTTCAAAATACTTCTGAGAAAGAACGGGAGTGGCCGTTAGCTTCTCCACCGCGCTGGAGTTCGGTCAGTGGACGTTGCCAAGAGCTGGTGTGCCCGTCGCGGTAGCACTTGCGTGGAAAGTGGACAGCCACAGCGCAGCAGCAGCATTTGTTTGCAACGACGCCTGGCAATCTGGAACCTGCAAGTCCCGTCCAGAGTGACAACCAGACCCTTGTTTGCGGCACTGGGGGGAAAAAGGGACCATCACCTCACCTCGACCTCAGGCTTCAACACGCTGTGCCCTGGTCCTGCCGCCTCCCTTCTCTACTCCTCCACTCACCAGGGAAGGAACCCCCGTCGATAACTGCGTAACGCCCTTGACGCCCTCCTGCCATTGAACGCTTGACGCCATCAACCCAACTCGACCTGTCCCTGCCGCGACCCGGCTTTACCTTACTTCTACGAAGGCTCCCTCTGGTCCCCATCTCCTGCGCGCCTTGCCGCATCCCGCCGATCCACATTGCGAACAGACAACAGCAACAACAGCAACAGGCGAAGTGGTATGCCCTCCTAATCTTTAGTCTTTTTTTCTTTCTTTCTTTGATTCCACCGTCATGTCGCGGTGTCCCCAACCCTAGAGAAAATGACGGCCCAGACTCATCAGCCCATACAACCAGACCGAGGACGAGGGGTGTCTCAGCAGCAGCAGCAGCAGCAGCTTGTATCTGCGCCGTCGTTTGCTGCCCCCCCGCCACAAGATCCCTATCACTTCGAACCGCACCCGTATCCGAACACCGACGAGCCTTCTATCACCCCTGGATTCGGGCTCGGCGGACCTCCCTTTCTTTCACCAGCCCCCTACGGTTTCCAGGGCACCTTTTTGCTCCCCGCCGACGACCACCCCACCGGTAATAATCGTGATTCCTTCGCTTCAATCCTTGACGATCCTTTTTTCCTTCGCTTTACGAACACACAGCTACCGACAACGGATACAGAGCTACCGACGACTGCTACTACCACTACTGCGAGTGTTGCTGCGGACCGCAATGACGAGCGGCAACCGTGGATCCCTCCTAGGAAAGACTCGCTGACGAACGATTTTGGACCAACACCCTGGGTACGCAGAGCCCTGGCCGCAGGATTGTGGGATGTGCAAGTGTGGGATGCAACGAGACGCTGACTGTGCAACCTCAGTTCCACCATAGTAGAAACAACACCATGGAGTCTATCAATGTCGCCATCATTGGCGCCGAGGGCGTGGGGAAGTCGGCTTTTGTCCAGCGATCAATGCGGGCATCGAGGCCACCAAACCAAAATATCACAACGATGCGTTATGAACTTGACGGCAACCAATACTACGTAACACTGGTCGAGCTCGATCTTGAAGGCATCGAATTGGACCCGCGGCAGCCGATACATTGGCCGAAACAAATAGGCGGACACATGGTACCCCGCATGGATGGCGCATTGATTTTGTACGATGTCACGGACAAGGAAACCGTACGAGAATTGGAAACAATCATGTGTGAGTGTTTGTTTTGGTTGTGCAGATTCCTCTGGTAAACAACATTCTTATTAATGACGTATGCAGCTGCTCTGGCCAATTCGTCTCTGCCCACCATTCTCGCTGCAACAAAATGCGACGCCCCTGAAGAAGCACGCCAACTTGACGTGGCCAGTGTTGCATCCGAATTTCCAGCCGCGGGCCATTTCAAAACCTCATTTAACTCACCTGGGAGCACTCGTGATTGCCTGCAAGCCATGCTCAGAATAGCGTTGGCAAGTCGTCGAGGTACGCTTACTCAAACGCTGCTCTGAGACAAGACTAATAGAATCTCAGGAGAACAAGACAAACCTGAAGGCTCGATGCAGCGAAGGCGCGCTGCCTCGGCAGCAAACCTCGATGCACCTCAGGAGTTGATAAATGGCCGGCCAATCAGTCAACACAGCAAACATAGTCGGGCAAGTTCGGACCTCTCTATGTTGCGCGGTGTCCCGCCCTCACAGGATGGTAGCTACTATCGTGGGCCGGCCTCCAGATCGCCAAGGTTAGATTATCAAACAACGGCACACCTCAGCAATACAAATCTATCAGAAGATGCTGTTCCACCTCACCAAACAGTATCGAGCCTCTTGCGCACGCCGGGCATTCGCTTGGATGGAGCCGAATCATTCCTAGACGTGTCGGAGTCTGACGGCGAATCATACAGATATTCAGAAGACGTGCCAATATTGCAGCGAAGCGACGAGAGCTTCCTTGACAGGCCGGCCAGGACGGGGGGCGTGAAATTTGACGAGCTCGTCGACAGACTGATCGCTCCAAAACTAAACAAGGCGGACAATAACTTTGCCGATGTGTTTTTGTGTCTATATCGAAAATTCGCAGCCCCGAACCAACTACTAACAGCAATACGAGCCCGACTGGACCAAATGAGAGACGACAGGACGATACAGTACCTGCTCAAAGTCGAGGCTCAGGCTCGAACTGTCGAAGCAGTAGCAAAATGGGTGTCTCTGTACCCTGGCGATTTTGCCAGGCCAGCAACACGGAGAAGTCTTGAAGAGCTCATCAGGCAATTATCAACAGAGCCAATGTTTGTCGCAGCTGCCCAGCAAATGCGGTTCCATTTAGAACAAAATGTCGTGGAAGATGACGACACGGGCTGGGAAAAGTCGGATCCGGTGGATGAAGGTGATGTGTTTGACCGCTTGGGGAAACGACGAAGCATACTGGCAGGTTCGGTCAGCTCTCTCATGCTGGACGATCCAAGTGCGCCTAGCCCAAGACGCCCATCACAAAGCTCTGAGATGTCGGGTCCGGACACCCATGGGAGTCGGGGACCGGCAAGGAATCAGTACCACTCCGTTGAAGATTACGAGCGTGAAGCAGCCACCCTCGTCCCAATACCTCGCATACCCATGGATAAGAGGTGCTACCAGATGTTTATGGAGGCCGATCCAGATACGATAGCCGATGAGATTACGCGGATGGACTGGGTCATGTTTAGCTCGATTAGAATCCGTGATATGGTTCGACATGTCAGCTTGTCCCACGAGCAGAAGGAAAAGTGCCGCAGCCTGAAAAACGTCAATCGAATGGTGTCGCACTTCAACCATATTGCCAAATGGGTTTCCAATATGGTGCTAATCCGCGACAAGGCCAAGCACCGTGCTCCGTGCCTTGAGAAGTTTATGGTCATTGCGCATAAGCTTCGTCAGCTCAACAATTACAACGGCCTGGCTGCTGTGTTGGCTGGCATCAATGGCACTGCCATCCATCGACTCTCCCAGACGCGGGCGCTGGTGAACTCGGATGTGCAGAAGCGGTTTGCCCGTCTTGTGCTGCTGATGGGCACTCAGAAGAGCCATTTTGCTTACCGGCTTGCGTGGGAGAACTCACCGCTGCCGAGAATTCCGTTTGTGCCGCTTCATCGGCGAGATTTAGTTTCGGCTGAGGAAGGGAGCAAAACCTTTGTAGGGCCGAACGGTGATCAGATTAACTGGAAGAAGTTTGAGGTTCTGGGTGAAGTTTTGCTTCCCTTGATGAAGAGTCAGGGACAGCCTTACCCGAACCTTCAGAGGCATGAGCTGAATAAGGGGTTGATATTGAACTGTCAGATGTCTACTGACGAAGAGGTATGCGTATTCAATACTGTGTATTCATAGGATGGCGCGAACTAACTTTGTTATAGGACATCTACCAGCGCAGTATACACGTTGAACCTAGTACCATGGGCGGATCAGAATCAAGTACGAGGAAGAAGTTTGCGTGGTTAGCAAAGTAGCGCGAGCAACCACAGCAAACTCTGAAACCCTTGAATTTGGTAGAGATCAAGCAACCCCAACAAAAGATGAGATCATTCTCGATGCCCATTAGAACGAGGAGGTTCAGGAAGGTGGAGGTGATACAGTCGAGGAGAACTTCACTTGAGCTGGAGCAACAGGAACAGGAGCAACAACAGCAGCAGCAGCAGAGACCGAAGTCGTCTTGGTCGTCAGGAGACCGGAAATCAAAGTCATCGCTGAGCGAGAAGGAGAGAAAGTCTCTGGAGAAGAGCCTGAGCGTGAAGACACCGGAAAGTAAAAAATTGAGAGGGTCAAAGTCGGGGGAGGAAGAGATTCCTCCGATGCCCAAGTGGATGAACGGCGCATTGATGGGTGCTGGTGTCGGTGGTGGGGGGGTCGGCTTTACGCCTTTTAATGTTGGGAGGCATTGTTGGATGCATTGAGAGCATATATCAACACTGATTTGTCTCAAGCTGTGTTAAAGGTCTGAATTGTTATTTTACGTTGGGGGCAAAACGACAAAGTCATATTTTGTGTGTGTTAACAGAATATTCTTTTCATGCACTGGTTTGCTATCTTTCTTTTTTTTTCTCCTCTTTTTGATATTGGAGAAAATGTTGGGCAAGAAGGGATAAAGTAAAACAAAACATATACTGTTTGTGAGAGTCGCTGAATCTCTTTTTCCCCCCATCTCTATATTAAGAGAAGAAATTATCATGAGTATTTAGCGTCCCTTATTTATGTTTCACTCCTCCTTCGAGATTCCTGCCAAGGAATGAAATAGGAGTGCACGAAGGAAGGAAGTTAAGAGAGTGAATGTGTGGGTGGCAGTTTTGCTATATTCGCTCTTCATTTAGAGCAAGCCGAATGCTTTTATAAATGTAGAGGACAAAGAATGAATTTCCATCGTTTCGATGACGGTCGTCACCAAGAGGACTGAAGTGGTGGGTGTTTGGTAAAGTCAAACTGCGGTTATGATTTGTTTTTCTGTCAGAGATGCCGTACGATGGATTATTGATGATGCCGTTGTGCTAAATTAAATCCCAATAGATATCCAAAAGACGCTCCGAGTCCTCAAAGTTTACCAAAATAAACAACACATCCCCCCCGCCTTCCTCTTTTTCTCAATAACATTTCAACTCGCACCTCTCCTCCTGTCCGCCTCCTCCCCGTCCCTAGCCTTCTTCAACCTAGCCTCGGCCGCCCTCGCTCTAACTTCCCTACTAGTCATTTCCCCTTCCCCTTCCCCCCCAATACTCCCTCCACCACGACCAAGCACATACTCTCCCCCCGTCCACCCGCCATGATCGCACACTTCCTCCTCTCCGCCCTCGGACCCCTCGTCCCGTTCATACCCATACCTATACCCCTCCCCGCTTATTGTTTTCCCCGTATCGCTGACCCTCTCCACCTCCCTCTCGTACCGCCTCGTAAGCGCCCAAAATTGGGCATCGTGTTCCGAGTGGGTATTATGCGCCAACTCGTGGCACAACGTCTTTCGTATCGTCTTGTAATCCCTAAACCCCGCGTAATCGTCCGTTCGGAGCCTCAGCTCGATTACTTCGCCCTTGTTCCTGTTGAGCCCCAGTATGCGGGAGACGCCAGAGTGCGAGGCGGCCGTGTTGGCCAGGGGGTCCATCTCGGTGAGCAGACCGACCGTGAGTTTGTCTTTGGACATGACGGCCTGGATACCCGGATCGTTTTTGAGTTTGGTGAGGAGGGACAAAGCCGTTGAGGGGTTTGAGTAGTTGGGGAGGGGGCGGAGGAGGTGGAACGTGTATTGCTGGGCGGAAGGTGAGGAGATGGTGTGGATTGTGTTGTTGGATGAAGGACGGTGGTTTGCGGGTGGTGCACGGCGGGAGGAACGGATTTCGGCGATTTGTTTGGCTTGCGTTAGGTCTGAGAGGGCCTGGGAGGCTGGTGCTAGGAGACGGAGAGTGGAAGAGTTGAGATGGGATAAGGGGAAGGAAGAGTCCGCTGGGGTGGGGAGGAGGATTGATTTTTTGAGGGAAGGCGGTTTCTTTTCGATTAAGGCTTTAGATTTCGTCCAGTCGTAGGAGGGGAAGGTTGCTGAGAGTTGGGCGAGGAGGTCTGAGAATGTTGCGGTGGAAGGCAAAGTCCATGGTTGGTTGTGTGATTCTGGGGGAAATTTGATGTTTATTGAGACTGGTTGTTCTTCGTTGGGGTTTGATGGTGGTGGTGGTGGTGGTGGTGGTAGGTTGGTTGTTGTGTCCATGGTGAGATATCAAAGTGAGGGTTAATGATGATGATGGTGAGTTCGCCTTTGAGAATCTCAGATTAATATATGTGAATGAGAGTTTTGCAAGTTGTTTGACTAGAAATAATGAGCAGTATGAGTTCTTGATACTTGAATATGAAAGTAGATACAGGCATCAACGACTTGCGATGGCGTCGAAGCTTCCATGAATTTCATTTGTCATACAAAACCGTGATCTGCTTTGTCATCATCCACTCACTCGCAAACACACATGTACCATTGACCTCATGACAGTTTATCTCAACAGCACTTCCCAAATGCACAAATACCAAAAGATCAACAACCTCAAGTTTATGAATGACGATATGAAAATACTCTCAAGGTTACAATACAGACTCCCTAGAGATCTCCAAGATAGATGCTGAGACTCGGTTCCGGAAAAGGTGAAACGCTCACGCTAAAATACTATCCACTCGTTCTTGGAGAAGATGCAGGTTCCCGCCCTCTCCAACGGTTTGGCAACGGGCGATCGGCAATGATTGGTCGACATTTCTTTGCCAACATTTTCATCTCGTGTCGCACCAGGCACCACAGGGGGACACAAGATATCGAAATGCGGGACAATACGCAGCATCTTTGAAATACAAAGTTTTGATTGCATACTTTCGGTTGCCGGCACCCCAAGCCTTGACCGCCACTAATGCTCCTCTTCAGGGTCCTGAGCGGCAATGTTGCGGCGCTCTGATCCCTGGGATATTTAAAAGTGTCCCAGGTTCGAAATGGAGCTTCCAGAGTCTTGGGTGTGGGTCCCCCGTATAGTGGCTAGCCAATCCTGGAAAGCCGCAGCCGGCTCTCATCTCTTCCCCTGTCCATCGTTGCCCCCTTCGTGTTGCCCTCTAAAGAGGGCCGAATCCCCCCGAGCCACCATCTCGTGTTTCCGAGTTTGTCAGACTTTCTGCATCAAAGTCGCATTTGTTGGTAACAAGAGGAAGGCACTTCACTGCGTGAACCTGTTTTGGCTCTTGTTTTCTTGTCACTCCTTTAGACACAAGTTCCAATTTATTGATTATTTTTGTGCAGCATCTTGCTTGCGCGTCCGACCGACAGTCACTACCTGTCTGAAATAAAAAAAAACAAGGAACGAAAAAGGTCCAAGAAACAGAAACACCACCACATTCCGTCATCGATCGTACATATATATCCACATTCAGACCTCACACGAAAACAGCAACAAGTGTCTCAGTAATTAATCATGCTTGTATGTCTCATCTTCATGCCGACTGTAACTGGAAACTAACGATGCTCGCGCTGCAGACCTACTCTGCCCTCCTAGCGCTGGGCGCAACTCTTGCTGCAGCCGTTCAGCCATTGGAAGTTCAAAACGGTGTCTTCGTCAACCCCAAGACCGGCAACCAGTTCCAGATTGTCGGTGTCGCCTACCAGCCCGGTGGATCGGCCGGCTACAACCCCGAGAAGAAGATCGACCCTCTCAGCAATGCGGATATCTGCATGCGCGATGCCGCCCTAATGCAGATCCTCGGTATCAACACCATCCGTGTGTACAACCTCAACCCTGACATCAACCACGATCAGTGCGCCAGCATCTTCAACGCCGCAGGCATGTACATGCTCCTCGACGTCAACTCCCCCTTGGTCGGCGAGTCCCTGACCAGTTTCAACCCCTGGGAATCGTACTATTCTTCTTACCTCAACCGCACCTTCGCCGTCGTTGAGGCCTTCAAGGACTACCCCAACACTCTGGCCTTCTTCTCCGGGAACGAGGTCATGAACAACGAGGAGACAGGTGCCACCGTTCCCCCCTACATGAGAGCCGTCACTCGCGACGTCAAGAACTACGTCAAGAAGCACGCTTCCCGCCCCATTCCCGTCGGTTACTCCGCTGCCGATGTCCGTGACATCCTTGAGGATTCCTACAACTTCTTCCAGTGCTCTCTCAGCGGCGACACCGGTGACATGTCCAAGGGCGACCTTTTCGCTCTCAACAGCTACTCGTGGTGCGGCGACAGCAACTTTGAGAAGGCCACCTACGACAAACTGGTTGCCATCTTCAAGGACAGCAACGTCCCCATCTTCTTCTCCGAGTATGGCTGCAACACCCCTTCTCCCCGTCTCTTCACCGAGGTCGGCGCGATCCACAGCTCCAAGATGGTTGGTTTCTCCGGCGGTGTCGTGTACGAGTACACCCAGGAACCCAACAACTATGGTCTCGTCAACCTCACCGAGGAGGGCCCCGCTACTCTCTTGACCGACTTCTATACTCTTAAGAACCAGTATGCCAAGCTCGACTTCAAGACGATTCAGGGACAGAAGGCCCCCACCACTACCAAGTCTAAGCCCCCTGTCTGCAGCGAAAAGCTCATTACTGTCAAGGAGTTCAACTCCAACTTCACCATTCCCAAGCTTCCCCCTGGAGCCCAGGAGATCATTGACAAGGGCGTCAGCCCCAAGCCCGTCGGAAAGATTATCAAGATCAACGACTACAAGGTCAAGTTCACCGTCAAGAACAATGATGGCAGCGTCATTCAGAACCTGGCCGTCAAGCCTTTGGCTGATGATGAGATCAACCGTATGTTTTATTCCTTTCCCCTTGCCCATACTCAAGAGTATTCTAACATTGATGATAGACCCCGGCGCCAACACCGTTGCCGTCACCCAGGGCGCTGGTACCGAGACCGGCACTACTTCCTCCAGCACCAGCTCCAATTCCTCCGACTCCAAGGACAAGAACGCCGCCCCTCGCTCTGCTGCAGTCATCTTGCCCGCCTTTGCCATGGGTGCTTTTGCTGTCTTTGCTGCTATGCTCTAAACTCTTTTTGTGTAGTTGGAAGAAGGAAACAGAGGGCAGAGGGTGGATGTCAAGTGTCTTTTTAGAAGCGAATCATAAGAAGTTTAAGTGGGAGTTTAGGGGGGAACAAGGCTTTGGGAGTGAGAGTATTTTTTATTTTGAGGACAATCTGTATCTAATGATTGCATTTGCTTTTTCTGTTTTTTTGTTTTGTTTTCTGTTTTGCGTTGAAAAATATTTAAATGTATGATACCACTTTTGCGGGTGCGTTTTCAAGTTCAAGCATATTTTGTCGAGAGTGGGTTATTTTAATTTGAAAGAGGAAAGAGGAAAGAGGAAAGAGACTCGGAGAAAGAGTTCTACACCAAGTGTATGTGTGTGTGTGTGTGCTCCTGCCTTATGCGTATGTATGTGGGTATTCGTGTAATGCATGTTGGTGGTATATTTATAGCTTGTGAGGTATCCGTATGCTATTAGAGTAAATAAGCATGGTGGGTGACGCATTTATTATACGAAATAATACCACACCCCCTTTTTCACTTATTATAAAGCAACTTTTCAAAAGTAACCAACCATATTTAGACTGCTCGACCGAATCTGAATAAATAACACCCATTAAACGACAACCCCACATCCAATCCACATCACCAACTTCCCCCTTTCGAAAAAAAAACATCAAACTTCCACACACAAAAAACATAATTTCAAGTCTAGGAATGTACCTAGGCATCATAATATTTCAAAATACCTCTCTCGCTTCGCTTCTTCGATTCTTCTCAAACCGCCACCAAAAAAGAGCTACAATAGTTACAAAGAATGATATCAAATATTCTTTCTTTCTTCTTGAATAACCAAGTTCAAATCTCTCTCTCCCCCTAAACCCTTGAGGCCTTTCTCTATCTCTGTCTCGGGCCGTCGTCCATTTTGCCTCATCCACATCCCATCTCCATTCCCATCCAAATCTCCTCTACTTCCTCCTCCTCTGCTTCTTTCTTTCAGCCTTGATATATAACAAAAGGAAAAAAATACAAAAAAAACAACATTTTCTACTCAAACAGAACCAAGCAGCCCTTGTTAAAAATAAAAAAGTGCGCATTTGCGTATTGTTGAAGAACCATCACTTCCCTCCCACTTCCCAATCCTCCAACCACAGGCAGTGAAAGCGTGTGTGTTGCGCCCATCCCAACCATCCATCCAGAAACGCCTGTGTTTTGAAATCTTTCTAGAAAACAAAAAAACGAAACCACAAAAAGCCCGGCCATAATCAAGGCTCAGTCGGCTTCCCAGCACCGAGTATACGAAAATGACAGGCTTTTATGCTTAGCCATAGAAGCCTTCTCCTCAACCCAACGCCCAATATGATGAACAGATAAACCAAGAAAAAACCGACAGTCCTGTGTAGGAAGTAATACAAGATGCCAGAAGAAAAAAAAAAAAATAACAAAGCAAAAAAGATAGGCCAAAACGTGGGTCGGCACTTTCCCAACAACCAAAAGGGGGTATATGTCTTCTTTCCCATCTCGTCTCTCAAACTGCCCTTGTGTCATCGTCTCAAAGGTTCATACATCTACAGGCTCGTCGCAAAGCGCAGAGTCCGTAAACCCAGTCCCGATTGTACTCGCTCCCGACTGTGATGACCCTTCGCCCCCTGTCCTCGGCCTGTCTCTCAAAAAGGAATCCTTCTCCTCCTCGCTGAGCCTCAACTTCAACTTCTCATCCAGCATGGTAACCAAACGCTCGCTGTACTGATCTAGCAAACCGCTCAGCATAGACTCGCTGACAGGTTTCGGCGATGGTTCACGGGTGCTCCTGCTCCTGATAGCCCTCTCGCCGAGAGCCGCAGCCGTCAATCGCAACTCGGCATCCAGCTCAGACAAGACATCACTATTGATGGACTCACTGGAAGTCAGTTTCTTGCGATATGTACGGAGAGCACGGCAAGCCTGCTCAGTAGCCATGCTGAGGCTGCCCAAACCGTTACTACCTCGCATATTCGAGTTTGATTTTTTCCGGGACTTGATGCTGTTCGTTGGAGTCATGCTCAACGCCGGAAGAGACGGCCGCCTAAACATTCTCGACCGGCTCTTCGGACTTTCCGGAGGGGGGCTGTCAGATCTGCTGCCACCCGAAGAGGCTCGTCTCGAAGGCGAATCCTCGATTACTATGCTTGCAGGGCTCAGTTGCTGTTTGTCGACATTGGGAGTCCGAGCCGCAGCTGACAAGTAAATTTTCGAAGGTCTTCCATGAGAAGCACGCGGTGGAGATCGTCGACCGGGTGATGAAGTTGGCCGTTGGAACTCAGCAAGCTCAGCTTTTGAAAGTACTCTCCTTAATGGTGGCCGAGCAGATGCCGATGGAGTCTTATCTGGAGATGGGTCGCGGCTCCGTGACCCAGCGGCAGAATCTGAGAGATCCAGTGTCCATATCATGATTGTGCCATCTTCACCAACGCTGACCACTTTTTGTCCAGATTCGGCGCCGTCGATCAAAGCAACGCCGTTGATTGCTTCTGTATGGCCCCATTCACGATCCACAAAGAGTCCAGATTGTGCATCGTATAGTCTAATAGACTTGTCGGTGTTGGAGATGCCCAATATGTAGGATAAATCACCCGATGGCAGGTAACCATAGGTGAGCGATTCCAGGACAACAGACTCGAGTCCGGCTTCGTCGTTGCACTTAAAGGAGCCGAGAAGTCGTCCAGTTGAAAAATCGTAGTGGCAGACCGAACGATCCAAAAGTGCCACATATATGCCCTTCTCATCTAGAGTTACAGCCATTGATGATGGGGAGGCTTTCAAGGAAATAACTTTTGAAGGCAGAGCGGCCATCACTTCTGGCTCTCCCTCCTTGTTCACCAGATCATGAATCTGGATGGTTCTATCCAAGGAGCAGGTCAGGATCTTGTCCTCTGTTGGGATGAGCACCTTGACCACCTTGGCGGTGAACTCGAGGGTCTGGAAGTGCTCAAAAATTCCCGCAGAGGTCCGCTGGAACAACTGGACTGTCCGGTCTCTACCGCAAGAGGCCACCAGAGTTCTTGTCTTGCCCTCATGTACCGTAATGTCCTGACAGTCCGACGAGTGTGCTTTCGTCTCCAAAAGACACACTCTCGAGGAGGCGTCCACGATCCGGAGAACACCAAGCTTGTCTCCGGCAACGAAGAGGTTTCCATCAGTTGTGGCTCTCACCACGACGACCTGGTTCGGCTGGTCTGGGTCATTGTTCATGCTGATTTGTTCGATGGGGATATGGAACACGGATTTGACCACGCCCTCCATGTCCCATATGATGATCTTTCCAGATCCGCACCAAGTAAAAAACGCAGCGCCGTGCTGATTCAGCGGCGATAATCGCTGAATCCCAACAATGGGGTCCCCGGCTCCGGGGATGGGAATGTGTCTATTTTCGTCAACGGCGGTCTCGGGCATGAAATCTGGACTCCACACATCGATCGATTGTTTCGTGTCAATTGTCACCAAGTTATCTGCTAGGAAACCCATCGCAACAAAGCCATCAGAGGTGTGTGAGCTGCGAATGGTTGGGTCTGGGTTGCCGCTCAATATGCTCTCAAGGCTTACCAGAGCAAAGTCACCATCGTCTTTACCCCCGATGTAGACGTTGTCATTCCGCATGGAAATGCAGGTAACGTTAAAACCCAAGTCCAAAACCTTGACCAGTTTCGTTTGTTTGTTGGTGTCGTCCAGCAAGCACACGCTGCCCGTTTCTGAGCAGATGATGGCTTTATCATCGCCAATTGCAAGCGCACAGCAAAAGGTTGCGTCAAGCAGTGAGCCAAGCAGAATATTTCTCCCCTGCAGAGGCTTTTGCGCTTGCGAGGCCGCTGCCGCAGATGTATCCCCGAGAAACTTTGGCTTTGCTGGAGAACTCATTGAAGGCTCTTCGACCCTCCACACCTTGACATGGCGGACTCCAAGGGTAATCAAGTTGCTTCCCATCCAGACCATCCCTTTGACGTGCGAGGTACAACGATTCTGCTGAAAGAGCTTGGCTGCGCCCGTTCGGGGGTCAATCTTCCAGAGAAAGACAAAGCCATCGTTTGCGGCGCCCAAGGATGCCAAAAACTTTGTATCTGGGGACCACGCCACCGCTTTGACGCCAAAAGTGTGTTCACTTATGGCGACCAGGGGTATATCTGACGAAGGCTCCTGCAGGTTAAAGATGAGCACCCGTGGAGCATACCCGGTCTCACCGACAGCAAGATACCTCCCATCACGGCTGAGGGCCAGGCATGTTGCAGCCTTTATTCGCTCCCGGCTTGTCCAGGTCTTGGACGAGGGCGAGTCTGACCAATCTGACGTTCCATAATCTCTTGGTGAGGCCGCCGATCGGTTCCTACTATCGTTGGCTTTTGGGGTAGCGTTTGGGGTGGATGAAGAGTTCGAGACGGGGGAAACAACATAGACTGGCACTGCTGAGGGCCTGGCTCGGTAGAAGCGCTGGGAGTAATGTTCGCCCGAGACATCCACAACAACGACGGTACCGCCAGCTATATAGGCAAAGGATGATTGGACAGTATCGAAGCCGGTGGGTGAGTTGCAGGTGGTACCAATGACTCGGCGAAGGGAGAGGCAGGGTTCGTAGGGGGCGCGGGGTCTGATGGATGATCGGGACGGTCTAGTAAGAAATGGAGAGTTGGATGGCGTAAGTTTAAGCCGATTCGAGGGAGTGGATGCCATCGCTCTGGGCCATTGGCCAGTGACGATGGGGTCGGGATGAGAAGAATTGGAAGACGTTTAGAATGGGTCTCTCAGGACATCTGCACGATGGACGGACAAGAAAGAGTTTGGATACGGATGGGACGGACGGGTGAGTGGTGGAACGGTTGTCTGTCGGTACCCGTATCGGCACTGCTGGTGGTGGCGGGGGCTGGTGAAGTGAAGATGGAGGTCAATGGATAGATGGATGGATGAATTGGATAGAGGGGGAAGGCTGGTGGGTGGTGGCACACGGTGCAGCACAGAGCCCACGAGAAGGTAGGAAATGCCCTGTCCTAAAGGAATGATGACAGAATGGTGAGAGGATGCCTGGAATGAAGGCTGCACAGGCATGCAATTGAGTTTATTAGTTACGCAGTTTGGCGCCGGGACGAGATGGCCGGCGGGCGGGCGCATGGGACGAGCTTACAGTGGCATGAAGACCCCGCAGCGAGAGAGAGCAAAGTCAATTGGCTCTCTTCGTCAGCTTCCAGCAGTATTTATCCTCAAAAACATTCTTGTCTTGGTGTTTTGAGGTTTTTGGGAATATCTTGAGATGTTGGGATGGGGAGAAAAAATGAGGATGGGGGGCAATTGGCTTCCTCTGCCCCGACTGGGATGGATGGTCCGGCGGGCCTTGTCTCTCTTTCCCCAGACCCTTTCAGTTGGGAGTGCCGTGAAAAGTGAAAAGTCGGGTCTTGGTCGGGCAAGAGCAAGCATGCATCTCACTCCACCTCTTCAAGCCCACCGCCCACCGCCGAGCTTCGGGTCTGTTGTTGACGACAGGGGTAGAGCTTGTCAACCGGGGTTACACATGTGGCCAGTGCTTCTTTCACTTTGTTTTAGCGCCGTGCTTATTCTGTTTTGGCGAGATGTCAGTGGTCCAATTGGACGGAACCTTGCCGAGTGCCAGATGCCACCCGAAAGGGACCCTCTTTCTTCTTTCACTTTTGGAGATGCAGGGCATTCGTCCAACGATAATGTTACACATAACCGGAAGGTCCCGCAAAGCAAGCAAGGCATTGCATGAACAACCATGACTCGGGCAACGTCGGGCCACTGACAATCGTGTACCTATGAATTCAAGACACGATCACCCCAGGGCCCCCACGATGGATCATCATCACCAACAGCCGCCAAACTCTGGGGTTGAAAGGTGACAAGGCGCCATGGTGCATTAGTGTGGACCGGGATTGCACGGAGCGAAATGAGATGGCTTTCTCGAGTGCCGGCTCTTTTAATGAGAGAATGCAAAAAAGTCTATTGAGATTTGCCCGTTGGATACCATTGTTTATACACAAACCCCACCAAATCCACATTCCTCCTCTTTCTTCATCCCATGAAATCAGCCGGCATTTCCTTGGGCACATACTGAGACTTTGGCTTGTTCCACTTGGGATCGCGAACGATGCCTTCCTTCCTCCACCTGGTAGGAGGCTTCTTTCCGAGTTCTGCCCAGTGAGACCAGACTCTCTTGCCGCGCTCAAACCACCGCATCTGGCGTTCCTCTTCCTCCTCGGCCGCCGGCTGCCATTTCGCCTTGAGAATTCTCCGGACTGCCTCGGGAGATATCTCGAATTTTTCTGACAGCTTCTCGGTGCTGTATTCCTGGGGAAACTGGGCGTGGAGTGCCCTTATACCGGCAAGGGCGTCTGGCGAAAGCCTCTTGCGGGGATTCCATCCTTCTGGAAACTTTTCTTTCAGAGCCTCCTTCTGGGTCCTCCATGCTTCCTTGTATTCTGCTTTCGGCATCTCTCTTCCCTTTATTCTGGTTTTCTTGACGAAATCATTTGCCTCCCAGGGCTTCTTCTTAACATCGAATATTGCCTTTTCCGGGAATCTCTTGGAATCAACTTTTGCCGTTTCCCCGGGTTTCTCAGACCCCTCCTTTGCCCTCTTCATAGCCCTCTTGGCCGCCTTAGCCTCCTTGGCCGCTTTGGCCTTTTTGGCCGCTTCCTTTTGTTCCGCTGTCCATCTCGGCTTCTTAACTTTTGGGACGATCCCGTCGAGATCAACCGACTCGGTCTGGTGGCTTTCTTGCGGAAGCTGATGGTATGCGATGTTGCCGACTCTGTAGGATTGGGTTCCATCTGCGGCCTGCGTTGAGGAATCTTCGGTATGCCTGGCGCAAGAAGTCTGTAGAGATCTCGAATGCGCGCCCGAGAGGGTTGTGGATCGTGCGATGGCTGAGCAGTATTGAGGCAGGCGATGTGCCGTGGCAGCGACAGGAAGATTGATCTGTGCGATACTGCTGACAAAAATTCGTAGGGCCGCCGTGCGGCAACAGAGACCCATTTCAAATTAAGCGGCCGGGAGCGGGGTGGGACCAGAGGAGGTGGTGGTGATGGTGTTTTTGTCGTACTGAAGCTGATGAGGATGGCAGAGTTCGAGATTCCAAAAAAATTTCCCCTGGACCCTTGTCCAAAGCTTATCAAACCCCCCACTAATGACGCACGGCTCCTCCCACGGTGACCCACTCGTTGCTTGGTTCAGTGCTCCAATGCAACATCCCGCTATCAACTCAAATTCCCATCTTGCATCTTTTGCATTCGCAAATGCTATTGTCTATCAAGATCAAAGCAACACTTCAGCCACCACATCACTAATAGACCGGACTCCCGGCGCTGGCATATAGATAGAGGTGTAATGATTACCTATCTTAAGCGCACCGAAATAAGATGTGCTGAGAGGTGCAAGTCGGAAGGCTTGCAGGTGTGTACGCTGAGTGGTAGGTTTCGAGGTGAGACTGAATACCTAGCTTCAGTAATACAGAGGGTAAGGAGGTAAGAAGGTTTCACTATAGCGATTAATATTTAGAAAGTGAGTCAGTCGGAAGGCTGATTATATAGTCGCCGCTGAGATAAGCTAGATACTCGCCAGCTACAAGTCGTTCGTAATAACACCTCAAGTTTGAGCTGTGATGAGTCGTTGTTCATTCAGTACGGACTATTATTATAACTGAATGTCATCGGGCTACCAGAAGTTCCAATATCAACTTCGATCTCTCTAGATGGGCGGTTCATCCATGTCATCTTGTGTGCGGTAGCGGGATCGCGGGGGCTAGACGTCATTGATATATGTGGTCCTTAGTTACGGGACTTTCAGGGGTTCAAAGTAGAAATAAACGAAGAGTATTTACCATCCCACTCAAAGTAGACCCTTTTTTTAAGAAGAAAATCAAGTCTTTGATATATGCTCTTCACAATGCCAACCTACCCTCCCCTCATCCCAGGCCAGAAATTCAAAGCCTACGGGCAAGAAATAACCTGGACCTCATCCCACTACACACCCTCCCAGCTCCGTCCCTTGCTTTTCTCCTCTGACGAGCAAGCAGACCAATGTATCGCCCGCCTGGAATCTCTCTACCCAACTTCATCCCCAAGGGACCACCTCAGCCTCCTTTTGTCTCATCACAGCTCCGACCCTATCCTCTCCCAATTCTGGTCTGAACTCACAACCCTACCCGACTGGGTTTCCTTGCCCCAGCTCCATCGAGCCCAGAGAGTATTCTACAGGTACCTGGCGCCCAACATAACCGGCCTCTCCTTCCAGTCACTCCTAGGCGGTCTGGCCTCCCCTTCTGTCTCTTCAGTCCTCTCGCAAACCAACGGGTTCTCCTCAAACGCGGCTCGCCGTCGCCTTCTCCAGACTTTTCAGCACTTGCTGGACGTTACTCTTTCCCCCGAAGCCTTGCGTCTGCCAGATGGGCCGGGGTTCCTCTCTGCAGTTCGCGTGAGGTTGTTACACGCTTCCGTTCGAAGGCGGTTATTATCCAAATCATCATCGTCACACGAACCAATTCCAATAAATGACCTACACTCCCTGGCGACCGTCCTCTCTTACTCGATCTCCCTAACCGACCTCTCCCTTCCACGTCAAGGTATTTTCCTGTCAATCCAAGAACGAGAAGACTGGTTATCCCTCTGGCGCTACTTGGCTTACTTGCTCGGCACCACGCACGATTGCCTATCGTCGATAGACAAGGCGAGAGCAATGCTGGAAAGCCTCGTCGTCTCCGAATTAAACGCCTCGGATACTTCCAGGAGACTAGCGGCTAGTATGCTTGCTTCCCTGGCGAACAAACCGCCCATGTTTGCGTCTGAGGGGTTCTTGAAGGCGCAGGGGCGGTGGTTGAACGGGAAGGAGTTATCAGGTGAACTGGGGATCGTTGACAGACAAAGATGGACGTGGGGGGTTTATTACGATCTCTTGGTCGCGGGGCAGTGCGGTATTTTCATCATGGGACACATGCTCAACAAAGCAATGGGCATGTTAGGTTTGGGTGATTGGTGGGATGACTTAGCGGTGGAGGGTGGCAGGAAGGTTGTTAGGAAGCGGTTGGGACAGATGTTGGAAGACACAGCCAGTATTACAGGGCAAGGAAAGGGAAAGGGGGAGTACGTGGTTGATTGGTGGAGTTTTAAATCACAAGATGATGACTCTAGGGGAAAAGGACCAAGGGGGGGGATATTGAGCATTGAACAAAAGATTCTGGTGATGATGATTGTGATGCTTGGGGGAATAGGATGGGTTGGCTGGATCGTATTTCGGGCTTTGGTTTGGGCAGGAGAGTCCCGGTGGTGGTGATGGTGATGAGTTCTTGATCGACTGCTGGATGGTAGATCGGGATCTCAAAATCGGGGGATACTATATCAAAACAAAAACCCCCGATGCTGTGTAGTCTGCAAAGGATGAACAGACGGACGGGTGGCTGGGTTAGAGGTTGCGCGTACCAAATGTATGTCACAAAAGTCAATGTTTCCGTAGCTTCCGTGAGTTGGTGAAACCTTGGCGTGGTTGTGGCTTGGATGGTTCTCGAGGGGCATAAACAAATGGGTGTTAAGAGGCTTGGATGGCTTGGATATGGCATGTGATACAGGTTGGTTTGAACACAAGCACGGGGAAAGAAGGATTTGAGAATATTGACATGAATTTCTTCTTTAGACTTTTGTCTATGAATACAAATGCTCAGCTTATCCTACTTGCTGGCTAATACAGATAATACCGTTCATACCATGACTCCGATGCGAATGCTTTCGGTAACAACATGAGGTCGGCAACTCTTGCGTCCTCATTTGAACAACGCCATTTCCCAATTTCCCGTGATTAAAGCCCCGAGACCATGAAAATGTAAGGAGAAAAAAGGAAATACAAAGAAAAGAAACCCCATCCCTGATCCACAAAAAACCCATTAATCTCATGCCTCATGCATCAACTCGACTGGAGGTCTGGCAGTGTGTGCCATGATCGGTTTCGTCACGGGGCTGATATCCATAGCATCATCATCATCCAAACCCTCATCCGTCATGTCGTCAACAGTGACACACGGCAAGCCTGGGCTTTGAGAAGTCGGCTGGAAGACAAGAGTCGAGCTACGACTCCGTTGCGTCCTCTTCCCGCTCCCAACCTCAACCGGACTGACTGGGCTCTGTCCTCCAAGTGCCAGGCCGGCATTGGGGTCGTTTCCATGTCTCAGCTTTGCCAACGCATCCGCCAGGTCCTCAGCATGCACCATCTTGTTTGGCTCGCCCTCCAGCTGAGATTCCCATCCATGAGGAGGGGAGGGTGGTGGGGAGATGAAGAACAGCTTGCCGGCGTCGGGGAGGGCCAGATGTTGGCTGCCCTCCACTTGGGGCTCGAGCGAAGTGGTGGCACCGTAAAAGACCCTGCACCTGTCACCGAGGATCTCCTCCTCGTCCCAAGCCTGGCGGGCAGCGATTGCGTCCTCGACCGACCAGAATGAAACGATGATGCGACCAAAGCTGCGGAGCGGGGACCAGCTGTGGATGCCTCTGCCGCTTGGGGCGGATTGGGCGATCAAGTCTCGTATCTTTTCGAGGTTATCTGCGAGAAACACATCTTTTGATTTGAGGTTGGTCAAGATGAGAGTGTTGGACGGGGTGATGGGCTGCTCGAGAGGCGGAATGTTGCTAAGATCGAGGGAGAGGGCTGTCCGGTGGGATCGTGCGCTGGGTGATCCGCGGGAGGAGAAGGAGGTGGGGGAGGGGAGAAGCTCGGGGGACAGTTGTATTTGGTGATCCATTGTGGTTATTGTGAGTATGGTGTTGTGTGGTGGATGGCCGGAAAGATTCGGTGGTTCCAAAAGGTTGAAGATGGATAATTTGTAGTTGAGAGGTGGTGGCAAAGATATAGACTTGGAAGAAGAGTTTTGCTGCTTGATGACGAAAGCGGAAGGTAAGTGTGGGTGGCAGCAGATGGGAAATTTATAAAGTGTGATCTCGTCCTCTTTAAGTTGAAGATGGCAGAGCTCATGCGGTGAAACAGAAGGCTCCCCCGGCGATCACAGGCCTAAACCACAAGCCTGTTTGAGGAACTCCACTTTTACTGCAAAGCCGCCGTCAGAAGGTCCCCCCGGTCGCCCCCGGTTGGATGGCTCAGCCGCCGTAATGGAGATTGGGAACAACAACAGTGCACAGTGGACTCGCCGGCCTCCGTCTCCATGTACCCCGGTCTGCCGTCTGTCTGTCTGTCAACCACGCAAAGCAAAGCCTCAAAGAAGGAGAAAAACCAATATTTTCTTTGCATTGCCACTACAGTATACCTGACTTCAATTTCAAATCCTGGGCTCCTGGGCTTCGGCATTTCGGACATTTTTCCACAATACCTTACACATGCAGAGCGCAACAAGGGGCGAACTGTGCTTCCCACTTGCTCCCACGCTCCCTCCGCCATGATTGGGCCCCGCTCAACAAAAAACGTTCGGCCACCAAGCAGCACAGCCTCCTTTCCTCTCTTTCTTCCCGCCCGTTACCGATGCTTTGGGCGCGAAAGACCGAACGGTCGATTGCAATGTGAGCTGCCGCTGTGACAGTGACAAGTTCTTTCTTCCGGGGTTTTGATTTCTCGGCATGGTATCCAAGAATCCAGCTGGTTCTAGATATTCACTGCCATCGTCAATTTGCCCACAACCTTGCCAACTTGGAGGACTCACACAACAAAGTCTGCACACTTGAGCAGAAGACATCTCAAGGTCATCATCCATCTCATTTCCCTTCTCCGTTCTCCGTTCGCTCAGCCTTCTCCCGCCACCTTCGTCGTCAACAACAACAACGCCGAATGAACAAGGTCATACGCGGCCATTCCAACAAATCTTACAGTGCTAAACTATCCGATGGGATGCCATCGTGATTTTCTGGGAAATCAAACTGGGCAGAAATATTACCCCATACCGCAGAGATGGTACCGTAGCCACATGCATGCACGTCTTACTTTTTTTTATCTGCCACAAAGTAAGGTACACTTGCCTATCCATGCACAAAGGTTTGAACCTTTCCATCTCCAAGGGAGCAAGGCACCAAGCTAGGCGTGATCCTCAGGCACATAACCTCATCCATCCACCGTATATCTCACAGTCACAGTCCCAGTCAGTCAGACGGAAATGGACTTGCAAAATCCGTCAATGAGGCACAGTTGTGTTGTGTTGTGTTCTTGTTAGGTTTGAAACTCGATGGCGACCGAAATGCGCCGCTCTCACATTTCATTTCATGTCTCTTCAAGAGGAATTTCTCAAAAGCTTTGCGCCACATGTAGAAAAAAAGACTCATCACTGATCACAGCCATAAAATGATTTCCGACCCATACCTACCAGATCGTATCACCGAGAGAACATCTCTCATGGTGACCTTGACGAATCTGCCAAGAAAGCCCAGTAAGGAATGTCTTATGATCCGACATGATCACCACCACCACCAGTGATCATGACTTGCACCGCCCAGATTAGGAAAGTCAATAACACACCTGCCATAAACTACTACACAGACCCGTGACAGACGATCTTGTTCTGCTGTCAAACAGCCATTTTGTCTCTTCAAGTTACCAAGTATGCATGTGAACGGCTACAAGAGCTTCCGGTTTCCATCAACCCCATATTTTTAAGGGAAAAAGTGGAAAGTATATGCGAGATCTCTTGAGATCTGCATTTTTCTTGGATCGCATCGGGATAGAAACAACCGTTGTCTCTGCAATTTGTGCGGGGGAAGGACCTGTTGACGGGACAAAGTCTCATCCAAGGGTGGCGGAGCAAAAAGAGCAACTTGTTGTTGTCCCCCCCTGAACTCCTCGCCTGAAGCTTGGACCCACTCACAGTTCACGACGGCCCGAGCGAAACTCCAACAAGCAAAGCCTCCTCCTGAGTGACCTTACTGGCCGTACTATGGTACTGACCTCCAGACGCGGACCGGGGCACATATCGTCCTCATCGTCAACAAAGCCACCTCCTTTAAACACTTCAAGACCAGGGACGATCTGAATAGCATCTTTCGAAAAGAAAAAAAATGCTAAAACTAATTTTCTCTACCTAATCTCAACCCCCAACCTAGATACCAACCCCTCCTTGACCCTCTCGTGCATCTCGTTCGTCTCATCATTCCTCAGCGTCCTCTCAAGACTCCGATAATTAATCCTGTAGCACAAACTCGTCCTCCTTGTCTTTGGATGCGTAAACTTGTCAGTCAGCTTGACGTCCTCAACCACGTCCCCGCAGACGTCCCTGACCACTTCCATCAGGTCATTCTCGTGCCACTCTGCCGAGTTTTCCTCCCCGGAGGATAACCAAAACGAAACATCCTTGTAGCAGGCCGGGTGCCTGCTAAAGGGCACAAAGGCTCTCAGCTTGCTCAGGTCGTCGCTCACGCCCCTAAACTGCGAGAGGAACCGCTCGTCCGAGCTCCAAAAGAGCCTAATGTCCGGTATGCGAAACAGCAACATGGCGATCCGCTCGAGGCCGATTCCAAACGCCCAGCCGATCTGCTGAGGGACGCCCGCGTCGATCAGGATCTGCTGCTGCGAGACGCCGCACCCCAGGACTTCGAGCCACTCGCCCTGGTACCACACTTCCAGCTCCCACGAGGGCGAAGTAAAAGGGAAGTAGGCCTCCACCCAGCGGACCCTGAGCGGTTCGTCGTCCGTTATGCCGCCTGCCTTCTTCACGCGCGTGAAGACTTCGTTGACCATGAGCTCGAGGCTTCGTTTGAGGTGCTGTCCGACCAGGGTCGCTTCCTCTGCGCCGTGGTGGGGTTGTAATGGGTTTCTTTCCTCGTGGAATGGTGGGTCGGGGTCCTCGACTACCATTGAGTGTTGTGGTAGTAATTCCAGGTCTTTTTTTACTGCCGAGACAATGTCCCCGTTGGGGACTTTGGTTCTGTCCCAGACGCGGGCGCCTTCCATTTGGTGGAAGACGGGGTAGTGGGAGCGGTCTACCTCGTCTCGTCTGTATACGTCTGCGGAGATGAGGTATCCTGGTGAGGCACTCGCCCGGAAGAGTTGGGCCTCATGAGCGGAGGTATGTGTGCGGAGGAGAGTGGCGGAGTTGATGTAGTAGGTATCTGTCTTTGCGCGGCCTGGATGGTCTGGGGGAAACCCTAGGGAGTCAAAGTTCTCGTGAGTTGAGACTACGGGGTCGAACTCGTTATAGGTTCTGTAGGTTGGTGAGGGAAAGACTGATTCGATTATTTGGCGAGTAATTTGGACTGGGTGGTCTTTTTTGAGATGGAGTTTGCGGGGGATGAGAGAGAGGACTGTTGAGGGGGTGTTGAACCATGGGTCGGTTTGGTATGTTTTGTTGTTGATAGTCACAGTCTCGGGGATTTGGAAGGGCTTAGGAGTGTTGAGTACGGATGGTTCCGCGGGTGCAGTAGTGGGCGAGGGAGATAAGGGTGTAGCAGCTTCACAAAAAGACCCACACGAGGTTAGCTATATTGCAATTGATGGTTTGAATTAGATATAAACGCAGTACATCCCAGCCATATTTCTGAGCCAGTGAACAACAGTAGATGCTAACCTGAAGAATATGCCGCCCTCCAACAGCGCCTTGCGACTGGTGATGATGTGTTGCTGCTTAATTGAAAATGAGCACCCCCTCTGACAAGCATTAAAATGCCAGACCGATTTCCAGCACGAGCAACCCTGAGGGCGCCGGCAATCCCTCGTGGTACAATAACCATTGCTGGAGTGTCTGGTGAAGCTCAACAAGGTGCTTCAGATGTGGGGTTGGAGATCGGTTGTTAGCTCAAGCACTCAAAAATTCCAGGCACTTACTTCGTAGTTCTTCCAAGGATTGTACATAGTGGGCCAATTGTTAGCTTTCCCCACTGTCTCAAGGCCAGAAACTTCAATGAAGACGATAAAATTTGCGGCGACAGGCGCGGCACAAGCCGATCCCCTGCCGTGGATCTACGGCTCTGGCCCGCACTGAGGGATTGTTTTTGAGCCGCGATGCCGCCCCCGGTGACCCCTGTACGGAAATGACCACCCGGCCGTGAATGCTCCTATCCCCCTCTTTTGTTGCAGTCGATCTGATATTCGACTCTTCCACTTGGCGACGGCTACTTTCTCTTTTCAGGCCTCCTCAAGAAAAGCAATATGTCAGAGGATACAGCACATTGCCTGCGGCTGTGCTGCATCTGCATAGCACGCCGCAGATTCAGCTGATTGGCTGCGATGCCCATCCTTGAGCACATCCAGCCTTGCAATGCCAAATCGCAATCACCACCACCCTTCAGGCATATATGAACTGGCGATTCGATAATCAGGGCATCTCAGTCACAAGGCTCTGGAGAATTCGCGCTGTTCATAGAAAATGCGGCCTATTCCTGAGACCGGACTCACCGTCCTCTTCGAGCCCGATGAACCGTCCGTCGAGTGCGTTTCTTCCTGTTTCCATGATTGTGCTCGATATACTGATTAAGCAGCATCGTCTTTGTGCACGGGTTTACCGGCCATCCCGAACGCACATGGACCAAGAAAGCGGATGCACAGCGCTTTAGCGACGGTCCGACAGCGAACGAATCTCTCGAACGCCCTTCTAAAATCCGGAGACTCAACCCATTCTCGACCTCCCAGCACGATGGAGAGATCTCGAGTACTCCCGTCTGTTGGCCACGAGATTTGGTCCGATTTACGGTTCCCAGTGCACGAGTCCTAACATACGGCTACGATACACATATCAGACATTGGATGGGAGCTCCTGTCAATCGAAACACGGTCTATGATATCGCTTGGGATCTTCTGGTTGGCCTGGAATCCCAACGTCGGACACAGTCGTTGAGACCGGTGCTGTTCGTGGCCCACAGCCTTGGAGGGATTGTGGTCAAGGAGATGCTACGCCGGTCGATGGGCTGCCAGTTGGGCCAGGCTTACCTTCGTCGCATATTTGAATCCACGATTGGTGTCATATTTTTTGGCACTCCGCACGCTGGCGCCGATCCCCGCAGTTTTGTCCACCACGTTGCTGAGAAGGTGATTAAGGCAGCGGGGCTTTCTGTAAACGAACAAATCGTCAACACTCTGTTGCCATCGGCTGAGCGTCTCAGGGAGCTGAGGGACGAATTTGGTCCTATGGCTCAAGACCAAGGTTGGGCTATACACTCCTTTCAGGAACAGTATGGCGTTAAAGGTCTCTTCGGACGAAAGGTACGCTTCTATTTGACATATATATATATATCATATCCCATATTGACTCTCGCAGGTCGTGGAAGACACATCGTCGTATCTCAACATCTCAGCAGTCGAGACTACTGAGCACATTGAGCAGAACCACATGGAAATGTGTCGCTTTACGGGACTCGACGACATTGAATATAAAAAGGTTGCCGCTGCTCTCTTGAGGATCACGAGCACAGTTCACAAGCAGTCTGCAATAGCGGGACAATTATCACTGAACGGAGAGCAGAAACGTGAGCTTGTCGACTCATTGAGATTCGATCAAATCGACGCTCGCCAGATGAATATCAACAACGCTCATGCCGAGACATGTAAATGGCTTCTCAAAAAGTCTGAACATCACGAGTGGCTTGAACCCAGTATGCTCAGCGAACACCACGGCTTTCTGTGGATCAAAGGCAAGCCTGGGGCCGGGAAGTCTACGTTGATGAAGTTCGCTCTTGCCAATGCCCGGAAGAGATTGAAGGGCAAGATCATCATCTCCTTCTTCTTCAACGCCCGGGGCGACGAGCTGGAGAAGTCCACAATTGGGATGTATAGGTCGCTCCTACTGCAACTGTTAGAACGACTTCCAGCACTTCAAAGTGTCTTTGACTCTCTTGGATTAGCTACCTGGAACAGCGGATGCCATCAGTGGACCGACAAGTCGTTGAAACAGCTCTTTGAACATGCCGTACGAAGTCTTGGGGAGTCTTCTCTGGTGTGTTTCATTGATGCCTTGGATGAATGCGACGAGCTTCAGATCCGAGACATGATATCCTTTTTCGAAAGCTTGGGTGAACTAAACACGTCAGCTGGAATCCAATTTCGGGTTTGCTTTTCAAGCCGACATTACCCTCACATCACGATCGCAAGGAGTCTCGGCCTGATCCTTGAAGGCCAAGAAGGACATCATCAGGACATCATCAGCTATCTTACCAGCAAATTGAAGATTGGCCACAGCAAGCTCGCCGAGCAGATTCGCACCGAGATCCAAGAGAAGGCATCGGGAGTCTTCATGTGGGTTGTTCTAGTGGTGGGGATACTGAACAAGGAGCATGATGGTGGGCGCATCCATGCACTTCGACAAAGACTACGAGATATTCCAGGGGATCTGCACGAGCTATTCCGCGATATCTTGACGCGCGATCACCACAACAGAGGCGAGCTACTTCTATGTATTCAGTGGGTACTATTCGCAAGACAGCCGCTCAAGCCGGAACAGTTATACTTTGCCATACTCTCCGGCGTTGAACCCAACGCCCTATATGAGTGGGATCCTGATGAGATCACAGCAATGGTCATACAGAGATTCATTCTCAGTTCGTCCAAAGGGCTCGCCGAAATCACCAAGTCCAAAAACCGGACTGTTCAATTCATTCACGAGTCAGTGAGGGACTTTCTTCTGAAGGAGAATGGACTCAAGGAGATCTGGGCAGACCTCGGAGGTAACTTCGAAGGAGAAAGCCACGAACGGCTGAAAAGATGCTGCCTCAGCCAATTGTCCATCGATATCACGTCTCTTAGGATTCCCAGCCCATTTCCCAAGGAAGCTGCAGAATTCCGTCAGTCGGCAAATGACAGGTTTCCGTTTCTAGAATATGCTACACAGAATGTATTCTACCACGCGGACTCAGCAGAAAAAGGCGGTGTCAGCCAGATAGGGTTTCTTCAGTGCTTCCAGATTACCGACTGGATCAAACTCCACAACATCTTTGAACGACACGAATCCCGACGATACACTAAAGCAAGGCTCCTATACCTCTTAGCAGAACGCAATGCGGCAGCCCTTATCAAAGTCCATCCATCTAATCAAGCCTGTTTTGCAGTAGAAAAGGAGCGTTACGGTACGCCACTATTTGCTGCCTTCGCCACAGGGAGCAAAGAGGCTGCTGTGGCATTCGCGGAAGTGCATTTAACACTCCAGCCACAGATATCTCTGCTTCATGATTTACGCAACGCCTTCGCTGAAAACAGACACAAGTGTCTCAAGATGGGCCGCAACTTCACCTTTCCTCGGACGAAAGGTGTACTTTTGTTCGTTGTAGAGCAAGATGACGAAGGGTTGCTCTCATTCTTCATTGCTACCGGCGACGAGAATGCGAAGGACCAGAGAGGTCGAAGTCCATTTTCGTATGCCGCTGAGAAAGGGTATGAGGCCGTCGTACGGCAGCTGCTCGAGAAGGGCGCCGACCACGAGGCGGAAGATAAAATATCGCGCCGGACACCGCTATCGTGGGCCGCCGAGAATGGGCATGAGGCCGTCGTGCGGCAGCTGCTCGAGAAGGGCGCCGACCACGAGGCGGAAGATAAAATATCGCGCCGGACACCGCTATCGTGGGCCGCCGAGAATGGGCATGAGGCCGTCCGT
>MU867098.1:36110-61056 GCA_033725935.1 Cladorrhinum sp. PSN259 | reverse complement strand
CCGTCGTGCGGCAGCTGCTCGAGAAGGGCGCCGATATCGAGACGAAGTCTGATTCGGGCCGGACACCATTATCGTGGGCCGCCTGTAAGGGGCATAAGGCCGTCGTGCGGCAGCTGCTCGAGAAGGGCGCCGATATCGAGGCGAAAGATAATAAGGGCCAGACGCCGCTATCGTGGGCTACCTAGAAGGGGCATGAGGCCATGGTTAAATTACTTAAATCACATCCTTTTACGGGTTCCTAATGGCTTAACCTTATCCCGTTCATTGGCTGTCCTTAATTTCTCATTATATACTTTAATTCTGTTAATTTATACTTTTTATATTCAGATTTGTCTTCTACAATAGGGTGTGGGAGGTTGTGCAAATATATACCAATGACCTCATTCTAAAGTTTTCTAGTGGATTCGTCGTGAAGTGTTTTTTTGGCATTTTAATTCTCTCAGATTCCAAGATATCTCAACAACCAATGCTCCGAAGCCACAAGCCCAAAAAGAAGGGCTTTATCTTGGACATAAAGAAAGCTTTCGAGATGCATGCGGACGGAATGTACAGTACGTTGGCAGCACCCGCCCTCTCTACTAGAGTACGCCCTTTACTGATGGCCATGGTTTCTTTTGAGTTAACTTATCTGATAAATGAAACTCTGCGCCCAGAATTTGTGACAATAAGAGATTGACCAGCCGTACTCAATCCCCAGCCGACTACATAGTTAACAACATCGATCAAACTCGCAAACATGGTGCGGCACGAAAAGAAGTGGCCGCTTGGGTCCCACATGAACAGGGGTATTCGCTGCATGATGACATCGGGCCGTGGCCGTTTGTGGTGGAGTGGGTTTGATTGGTCAATTGCTCCCTCCAAGGCGGCCTCAAGGGTTCTCAACATCTCACAACCCCCTTTTCAGCTGGACTGTCACAATTCCTCAATCACCATAGCAAGTAACAATTCATATATCAAAAACACTAGAGGTTCGCCCAGAAAACATCCAAACTTTTATTATTTTACTTTTTACTTTTCACTTTACCGAATTCACTTGGTGAGTGGCTTGCCATCCTTGATCTTCTGGAGGCCATACTTCTCCAGACGGATGGCCTGGATGGCGATGAAGCCAGTGGTATCCATGGGGGAGAAGCCCTCAAGGGAGTCCATGGAAGCATCCTGCTCAGAGTAGAGGTTGGAAGCATCGCTCTTGCGGCCAAGAACATATGCGCCGCCCTTGTAGACCTGCATGCGGACCTCACCGGTGACGTTCTCCTGAGCGAAAACGAGCGAGTTCTCGAGGAACTCACGCTCGGGGGAGAAGTACATGCCGTTGTAGAGGCAGTGAGACCACTCGAGAGTAACAAACTGGTCACGGAGCTTGCGGACCTTGGCGTCCATAACAAGACCCTCAAGATCCAAGTGAGCAAGGCGGCTAATCTCGCAGTCAATATTAATGCTCGGATGGTATTGGTGGAGGGATGACCTACGCAATGGTAAGACCAGGGGTATCGTAGCAGCCTCTGCTCTTGAGACCGATGAAACGGTTCTCAACAATATCGATTCTGCCAACACCGTTGTCGTGGCCAATCTTGTTCAAAAGCTTGAAGAGCTTGACAGAGTCGGTCTCCTCAATTCCATCAGCGGTGACGACCTTGACGGGAATACCCTTCTCGAAGTGAATGGTGAAGTTGTAGGGAGCATCGGGAGCATCGACGGGGTCGACGGTGCGGGTCCAGAGCTCCTTAGGGGGAGAGTGATCGGGGTCCTCGAGAACACCGGCCTCGTACGAGCAGTGGACGAGGTTGTCGTCCATGCTCCAGGGAGCCTTGGGGCTGGAAGAGACGGGGATGTTGTTCTCGGCGGCGAACTTGAGGAGATCGGCACGGCCCTGGAACTTCTGGATGAACTCGGGGAGTCTCCAGGGGGCGATAACCTTCATGGAGGGGTTGCAAGCCTTGAAGGCAAGCTCGAAGCGGACCTGGTCATTGCCCTTGCCGGTGCAGCCGTGGCTGAGGAAGTCGCAGTTGTACTGTTGGGCAACGCGGACCTGGGCGCGGGCGATGATGGGGCGGGCGAGGGAGGTTCCGAGGAGGTAGCGGTCCTCATAGATGGCATTGCACTGGACAGAGCGGAAGACGATCTCCTCGACGAACTCGCGCTGGAGATCCTCAATGATCATGCGCTCAGCGCCGAGGGCGAGAGCCTTCTTCTCAACCTCAGCCCAGTCCTCCTCCTGACCGACATTGGCGAGGAAGCAGACGACGGTATAACCCTGTTTGCCTGTGTCAGTACGCCCTCTTGGCGTGTCAAGAGGGGCTGGGTCCTGCCTACCTCGAGGATGAGCCACTTGAGGATGGTGGAGGTGTCAAGACCTGGGGGAGCAGATGGTCAGCTTCCATTAAGCTTCTGAGTTGGTCCCACGTGTGGCGGCCATGAGGCCCAAGAACCGTTGCTGAGGCCAGTTGACCGCTATAATGCTAGGAACCAAGCATAAACGTCATCTACAGCCCGCCGGGTACAACCAGGCTGTGGACACCGAGGAAGACACAGTTCAATGTTTGTTGCAGTCATGGGAGTCAGGACATACCACCAGAGTAGGCGCTACGAGCGGGGAAGCAGAAAGTTAGCACAAATATATCATGGCGGGGCTCAATTCCAATTAACACAAGCGAAAGAGCAAGAAAAACTCACAGACAAACGCGACCCTTGGACATTGTGAGTTTCTTAGTATCTGAAGTGGCTCAGATGTATGAGGAAGGTGGATTGTGCAATGGGGAATCAGGGGAAAGGAACACAAGCTCTCGGGGGAAAAAATGTTCTTGTATTTTACCGTGGTGTGACTCTCTATGACTCGAAAGCAGTCAAAACTTTTTTGTTCTGATCGCTGCCCGATATCGCTACCATCCCTGCAAAATCACTGATAAGAGACCCCAGCCCGGTGATAACCGCAACCCCTCCAAGAGGCCAAGAGGACCCCTGGTCAGCATTACGTAGTGTGGATCTGCGGCTCACTTCGCCAAGTTTCATGGGGTCTTCGCGTTGTTGGTTGCCGACCGTAACTCCGATAACCAAAAAATCCAAAGTCTTATCGTTAGCCACTGTTGGATCCAAAACTACCTTGTCGTCACTCTTGTTTTTTAGGGTTCCGTCATCTGAACTTTTATGACACTTTCAATAATCGATTGCTGCTTTGGTAGTTATCGCACTTGCTAGTTTCTGGCTGCCAATTGACTTTAGTGTCAATCGTTTATTTTGTAACATTATAATCGAAGCGGAATGTTCTTATAGCGACAAACCCACACCGAGAGTTTGCTGACATTGCCAACTCATAACGATGCAGGCGACAAAGAGTAGTGTGCTCCCCGCGGCCGCAGCCCCAGAGGGGAAGAGGCCGGAGGACAGCAGCCAGAAGATCGTCGCTCTGTCTCACGAAAAGAAGCAAAAGCCCATACATTACCCCTTTTGGTTCGGTGGCAGCGCAAGCAGCATGGCAGCATGTGTCACACACCCCCTAGATCTCGGTGAGCAACCTCGTCTTCCAAATCCAACGGCGCATACGCTGAATTAACACCAATTGCTCCTATCTCCAGTCAAGGTCCGCCTCCAAACGCGAACAGGCAACGCACCAAAAACTATGTCCGGTACATTCATCCACATCCTCAAAACCAGCGGACCAACAGGCCTCTACTCCGGAATATCAGCCTCCCTCCTGCGGCAACTAACCTATTCCACAACCCGTTTCGGCATCTACGAGGAACTAAAATCCCGTTTCGCGAACCGTATCGATCCCGCCACGAACAAACCTATCCCTCCTTCTTTCCCGCTATTAATTGCCATGGCTTCTGCGTCGGGGATAGTAGGCGGCATAGCAGGCAACGCAGCCGACGTGCTGAACGTGCGCATGCAGCACGACGCTTCTTTGCCCCCCTCAAAACGACGAAACTACAAACATGCAGGCGATGGGCTCGTAAGAATGGTGCGCGAGGAAGGACCAGCAAGTTTGTTCAGGGGTATGTGGCCGAATAGTTTGCGAGCGGCGGCCATGACTGCCAGTCAGCTGGCCAGTTATGATGTGTTTAAACGGACCCTCTTACGACTTACACCCATGGAGGACAGTCTTTGGACGCATTTCAGCGCCAGTTTTCTGGCGGGTGTGGTGGCTGCTACCGTGACGAGTCCCATCGATGTGATCAAGACCAGGGTCATGTCTGCTCAGGGGCATGATAGCAAGAAGGGGATGGCGGGGCTGCTGAAGGATATCTACAAGGCTGAAGGGCTGAAGTGGATGTTTAAGGGCTGGGTGCCTAGTTTCTTGCGGTTGGGACCGTATGTTTTACTCTATCCATTTTATCTGTGGCACTGAAACTGACTTGTTGATACAGACAAACAATTTGCACTTTCCTCTTCTTGGAGACTCACAGAAAGATGTACAGAAGGGTCAAGGGAATAGATGAGGATCCAGCAATGGCGGCATAGAATGTTTTCCCCCTCTTTTTTTGCTTTTTTGCAACAACAAATTCCCTGCCTGCGACAGTTCAAGGCATTTCTTTTGGGTTAGAGAGTTTTCCATCACCAGCAGTTGGGTCAAGACAGATAGAGAGAGAGAAGACAAAGGGGAACGAAACGGATTATATTAACCGGACCGGAAGGTAATGCCTCGATAGATGAAGAGAGAGTTTTTTCTTGTATATTTCTTTCATGTACAAGGTTATTATACATGGCAGCAAGCGGTTGGAGAAGAGGTGGTTTTTGGCTGGATATGCAGGGCGTTGTGTCTTTTCTCGTGGTTTTTTTTTTGTTTTCGATTTAGATGAGGCGGCAGAATATGTGTATATGTACATAAACATGGGTGGATTATGTTGTTTGTATTTTGGTCATAATAAATTTGTATAAGTCTTATTTCTTATTCTTAACGGTAGCCCCCCCCCCCCCCCCCTCTCCTAGCCTTGATCGATATCTTTTTTTAAACCCCGTTGATTTTTCGCACAAGAAACTCCTGCTCATGAACAACCCTGATTTTTACCACCCCGTACCTTATCCTGATGTCATTCTATTCTCGTTTTTTTGGGTGGTGTGAAAGTATAAGACGTGGTTGTGTGGGTGGTGTTGCTGTTGGTCCACAAACGCTGTAGGGGTGTATGTGAGATATATAGATGGAACCAAGTTTCGTCAGATTGTGAACGACTTAAAAACCAAGGTGAAAAATATAACTAAGCGTGGCGGCAACCATCTGGGTGTCTGTGTGAAGCGACTGATTTGTTTCCGTCGGTATTAAAAGGCTCATTATATTTTCCAGATGGCAAAAAAAATGGACGGGATGTTTGTGTGTCGTTTTTTTTTTGGCTCATGACCAGCTGTTACCGCCCCCGCCATATGGAGTTTGCCCGTAAGGAGTCGTCCCGCCGGCGCCGCCCCACGAACTCTGGTTCCCGCCGTTTCCACCGTACGAAGTCGAGTAGCCGTACCCGTCGCCACCTCCACCGTACTCGGGGCTTCGAGGGCCGTCATAGTTGTTTCCACCCTCTCCCTCGGTGAGCTCGTGAATCAAGCCCGCCAATTTCTGCTGGATGACCTTGATTCCTTCGGTAATAATCCCATCAGGTGGAAGGGGGCCTGAAGTCTCGACGTTGTAGTAAAAGCGGTTGGGTACAGCATCGTAATCGAATGTTTCGCCTTCCGCAGGAGGCTCTTCCCAGTCAGCGTACTCGCTAGGTGGCCTGCGGTGTATACAGTCAGTATTTTTCCGTCCCCTAAACAAGCCTTAACCCCCAGAATAGACACATACCACTCTGCTTTTGGATCCGACTCGAACCACAGATCTATGTGGTGGAGTTTATTGTGCGGGTCGTACTCGAATCCGATTGCTGCTGATGGCGCCCACTTGGCATGCTCCTTTGCGATTCCCTTCTTGGCGATGCACTCGAGCTTGATCTCCTGACCGGGGCGCAACTTGAGAATGAGGGGTCCGAGTCCATCTTCGTCTCTGATGACGGGCGCTCCGAGGGTTTGGTTCATGCGATCGCCGGCTGGTACCAAGTCGCGTGCGGAGATGCTCATATTCTCCCCGCCCGTGCACTTGGCGTGTAGGATAAGTCTGACACTGCAGTTCTCGCAATAGTTGTCACAGTCGCAGTCGCGAGAGTATAGAAGACCTTCGGCGCCCTCTGCGTTAAGAGGGATGAGACCCAGACGATGGGCGATGAATTCGTCGGCGAGTACTGAGCTGTTGTCTTCGATTTCGACTAGATCGATGGCAATGGTGGGGATCTCGGCGAGCATGACGCGACGAAGCGAGTTTGCGAAGGAGATGTCGGCGTTGGAAAGCTCAAACTTGACGCGCACATTGTCGGCCTGGAGAATTGTTTAGATCCAAGTCATGCCTCCCCTCGCAATCCTCTTGCGACAGAGCCATCATACCTGTGAGATCTTGATGACTGGGCCGAGGGACTCGGCCTCGTCCATCACCATTGGATCGTAATCCATCTTGACGGATTGCGATTCTCAGCCTGGATATTAGAACTCGTAGACTGTCTTCTGAAGCACAAGGGAGTAAAGCGCGTCGACGTCGGTCTTGGGAAGAGAGGGTTGATCTCGATGGTTGGTGTTTCGCAAGCTGGCTGTTGCTGATGGAAGGTTTGCAAGTCGATTTGAAAGCCGCAATTCAACAAGCCAAATCCCTGGACCTGGCCAGAACTTTAGCTGGCGCAAGGCACGAGTGGCAGGCGGCGAACAAAGCCGCGCTGATAAGGTCGTGCATTAATCCTTATCGGCACATGGCCCACTTTTCCGGGTTGAGTGAGACATCACCTGTGGATTTGCCAACTTTCATTTGGGATGTCCTCAATATTTGATGCAAGACTCAATGTATTTGTCCTTTGTTCTGTTTCTAATATTACAGATAATCCCACACAATCCTGATTCGATATACTCCCAACACAGCAGGTTTTCTGATCATCTCATTATATGATCTTCAACATTCCCGCTCCCCATTTATTTGTTAATTATTTTCAGTCCAAACGCCTCCCCTGAAAATCTCCACCCTTGTATATAAACACACCTTCCCTTACCACAACAACAAGCAGTTGATAGTTCCCAGCAACTGACTAGCTTCCCTCAGACAGATTAGTACCAGTTGTTCTTCTTCTTCTCGAGACCGAAGCGTCTCATCACCTTTTGCTTCCAGGCCTTGACCTTCTCCTTGCAGGCGACAGGGCACTCGGGCACGTGGATGAAGCCGGGGATGGTGCTGGGAATGGTGCTCTCCGACGAGGAATAGTAGGAGGTCGCGGGGGTCATCTCTTTGATGGAGATGTCTCCCCAGCGGACCTTGGTGCGGCGGAGGGTCGGCACAGTCTGGGATCTGGGTAGAGGCAGAGGCTTGATGCCTGCGAGACGGTGGGTGAGCCCTGTGGTTGTGAAAGATGGGCCTATATTGTTTATCAGCCATGCATGAGTCTTTGATTGAGATGCGTAAATGGGAATGGGAAGCCGTAAAAAGGAATAAAATAGGTGTAGAAAGGAGTTGAGCATGCGTGAAGATGAGTCTAGAAGGCGTAGAAGTGACTTGACAAGGCGTGAACAGGAGTGAATAGATGTAAAGAAGTTTGAAGTAGACATAAAATAGAGCAAAACAAGCAGTAAAAACTTACTCAAGGGCGACCAAAGCCAGTCGGACTCATCAATGTCGTTGTCGGGAGGGGTAATATCCCGGCGCATCGATGCAGCCGACAGCTGGAGGGGTCTCGCCTCGGGCGAGAACTTGCGGCGCGGCTTAGTGAGGCTGTGCGCGCCCGGGTAGCTCTGACAAGCGTTAGAGTTGATATGCACTGCAAGAGGGATGGGAGGATACCCACGACAATGACGGTGTCCTTCTTCGGCTGATTCTTGACCTGGTCGACAAGGTCCGAGAAACTGAAGCGATGACCGCAACCATGAGCCCAAGAAGCAAACATCTTGGGTGATATACCGACAGTTGGAGGGCTGTTTTGCAGAGACTCGGGAGAGATACTGCGGCGGCCATAGCGGTAAATGCTTCCGTGATGGGTCTTGGTACTAAAGACCTCCATGCCGCTGTTGAACAAGTGAAGTGCGCCCGCTCCCTGTCTCATGGCAGCATAGGCCACCATGATTGATTGATCACCGTAGGCAAGAGGCCACGGGAGGGGAGACATTTCTTGGTCATCATCGTTCTCAAGGTCTTCATCGTAGTAGGCCGGACTGATGATCTCGCCAGAGTCGTAGTTGGGAGTAAAGGGAGGAGTGTACGAGGTTGAAGCTGAAGCAGGACGAGGGCGTGCAGGACCAAAGGTAGAATGAGAGGAAGCAGGGTAAAGGCGAGGAGAGACGTGGTCCTGTGCGGTGCGGCCAAGGGATGCCTCTTGCTGACGAGTAGAGCCAACCTTAAGCGGCAAAACCTGAGCATCAAGGTCCAGAATGCTGCTGGAATTGTGCTGCTGATAACTGAAGCTGTTACTGTCGGTTACGCCGGTGGCTGCTGTGCAAACGAGACATTGTTAGTTTCTTACCCTTCAATTGTTCAAAGAGTTAGGATGACGAGGGTTTGGGGTGGCACTTACACCCACGCTCGGTAACGGAAGAAGACTCCTCGTACATTGTATCGACCTTGTTGCTAGTAGCGACTTGAAGTGAATCACCACGTATGGCTCGGCGATGAGTGATTGTGCGATCTCGAGTCGTGAACAACAAAAAGTTGCCATAAAACAGACCGAGTCCGATGCTGGCGAGGTAGGCGAGATGAAAAATCGATTGACCAGTTGGCAAGAGAACTACGTCGACGCCGAGAAATAACGTCGACTGGCGAAAAATAAAGTCGACTGACGAGGAATAAAGGTCGGCTGGCAACAAGAAAGAACAATAAGAAAGTCCTGAATAGGACCCGCTTGTCAGTCGACGACGGCAAGGTCAGTGCAGGCCTCACGCCCGGCTGGCAGGTGTAGGTACAGGCCAATGGCCAGGCAATGGCGAATAGAAAACGTCCAACGACGTCAAGGCACGATGTCACTTACACTGCCCACACACGGGGGGCTTTCTCGACAATACGAAGCTATTGAGGTTCAATACAATGCCATCCAACAACAGTACGGTGCTATGAGTCCGTATAAAGCTAAGATCTCATTGCCAATGGCATATCACTACAATCTACGCCCTGTGAGCATTATACGATGTCATGAAACTCGATAACATTTCCTTAAGAGGGAGTGACACATCCTACATCACGGCTACAACTCAGAAGAAGCCATTCGAGTGATACGCAGAGGCTTCAAGTTCCCGTGATGAACTTGGCTCCAAAGTCAGTTTAGCTCTAAAGAAAAAAGAGTTCGTCTTATCCTCCCTGTTCCAAGCTCAAGTCTCAAAAATAGGTAAAATGTCCTTTAATTCTACTATATTCAAGTTGAAGCGTGAAAGATGTTTATACTGGTATTTAATATCACAACTTTAACTCATTGTTTTTTGTAAAACTCACAGAAGCAAACAGCTATTGCCCTTCAAAACTATGTACCTTCCTCCAGGGCACACTAAACTCTGGAGACTTTGTCATATCATGAAAGATACAATTTCTCAGGTATTTACATACATGTATATACATGTGTGTGTGTTCTCCAGTTGTACGGGATCATTCATAGTTGAGAGATATCAACACCAGATTAGTACTGAAACAGCAGTCAGAAAGAAATATGGCATGATAAAAAAGAGGCCAAATCTGAAAATTTGCGCAAATCAAAGATCGAAATCAGGCCAAGCCTAATGTTCCATCAACCTGAAACTACTTTACTACACAACATCATGATCACGGATAACTGTCCATCGTTTGCTCCTATCAATCAGTTGAGATGCCACCACTAATACCCTAAAAGAATAGATCGAAAGGAAAAGAGACCACCAATAATATCATCCTCATCAAGTTTCCATTCCGCCCCACGAACCCCTCCCCTATTCCTCGTCCTCGTCCATGTCCATTCACTCACAAAAGTGCCATAATGATAACATTAAACCAGAAGGAAAGAAAGTGAAAAATTCATTCAATACACTTAACACTCATACACACACACACACACACATCCTTTCCTTTTCCTTCCATTTCATTATATTTATATCCCGCCCCTTCTTCCTAATCTTATAACCTAACCTCCCCGCCGTCCTCCTTCCTCAGCCCTTCCACAACGACGCTCCCCCTCTCCTTCGGCCTCCCGTCCTCCATCCGCGCGACCGTCTTCTCGACATAAAACCCCGGGTCCGGCCTCCTCTCGCTGTACACCTCGTACTTTGACAGCTTCTTCTCCACCTCGTCCACCCTGACCAGCTCCTTCACCTTCATGATCATACCGGCAAACTGCGCCTCGACCGGGTGGTAGACCACCTGCGACCGCTTGTGCAGCCCCAGGGCGGCCAAAACGCCGCGAGTGCGCTTGGGCAGCCCGATCGCGCTGCGGTGGAGGGTGATTCTGAAGAACGACATTTTGTTGCGCACGAAATTTACTTGTTGAAGGAGGAGGAGGAGCGCAGGGAGAGCTGTTGAGCCAGGTAGAGGGGGATAGGCTTGCCGTTTTTGGCGGCGGTGGCGGTGGTGATGGAGTTGGTGAGAGGAGAAGGCGTAGCGCCGTTAAGCTGCGGGAGGAAGTTCCTCTTGGCTTGGTGGTTCGTAGCTACCGATATGGAGCGGAGGGGGAGGAGGTTGACGGCGGTTGCGGTTGATCTTGAGGGGAGGGACATTGTACGTTAGTTTGATATGTTGTGTTATAGATAAGAGCGTTTTTTCTTTCTTGGCCGGGATGGTGATGATGTAGGGAATAGTTGCAAGAAAGAATATATCTACAGCTTACAATAGCAAGAAGGATATGAACGAAGAGAAGGAGGGATGAGGGGGGATGGGTGTGACACGGACTTACCAATACCAACCGGGCGAAACAGAGGGACACGGAGATAGGGACCAGGTGACCACACTCGTTCAAGGCTATCCAAGATTGGCCTTATCGGTTGCGTGGGTGAGAGAGATTGTGAGGCTGGCGCAGGCGGTCTGGGGCTGGTCGTTGTGTCGCAGTTGGCGTTCAACAACAGCAAATTATCAATCGACCTATCTCGCGCTATCGAGATGTCCTGTGCGCTAGCTTTGGCGTGGGACAGAGAAAAAAGAGTGGAGCCCACCCTCAAAACCCCTCGAGAACCCCAAATTCCAAAGCCAATCGCCCAGGGGAGCTTACAATAAGCTCACATATTCTGCCAGTATTCTCCGCCTTCCTTCGGCTACTTCCAAAAATGGTCATGCTGCTTTGCATGCCATGCAACACATGCAGTGACGGGGCGGAACGGCTTTTGTTGTTGTTGGAACTTGGGAATCATCGGGATTTTCCCCGGTCATTGTTGACTTTCTGACTTTATTTCTCTCTCCGTGCCACATGAACATTCTCCGAAGCATAGGTATACAACTCAAACATAATCCCCGATAAATCCCGATGGGGACCGACCGCGCATTAACACCCCCACGGAGACCGAGGGATACAAAATTCCAAGGGTAAATAGAAGGACAGGAATGTGCATCCTTTCCGAGACCCGGAACACCTTATCTCCGTGTCCTCTCTCTGTTCGTCAAGCTTGCAAGCTGCAGCTGCAACTGCTACTGTAACCGATCCTTCAAGCGACCTCACTATCTATGGAATCTCCCGAGGGGCATGTCGGGCGGCCCCTCCCAACCCTTTATCTTTTCCCGATCGGTAGCTACCCGAGCCCGCCATGGCATCCAATTCAATTCGCGATCTGCCATTCCCGTCATAGTTGTATACTCTTCCGAGTCAGTCAAGAAATTCCCAATACATCATTCAACCAAGTTTCACGTGTACCTGATCAAGTATAAGCCATACACCTTTCTCAGAAGCTATCGCCAACTTCCACCACCACCAAACCAAACCATCTAATACAACACATTTTGACAAACTTATGAAAGTAAAGTTTATTCTGAATCCCATCCCATCCTAGTAAAAAAAAAATAAGTCATCCAACGGTCGCCGAGAAATTTCTCTCGGTACCCGCAGGTAAGGAAGGAAATCTCGAAAAAGGATGACAAAACAATAAGGCTTATTAGGTTAAGCCGTTTTATCTCCAAACAAAAGACTCGTGGCATAAGTCTGCAGTAATATACAAAGTACCAGTACACAATCTTACATAACCCCCTGCAAACATGCTTCTTCAAATCTACCGCTCCTGTAAGGTAAATTCTGTCGTGCAGAAATTAGCTTTGTATGTACATGTACCTGGACTTGTAAACACAAGACCCCTGAGGGAGGGTTCCAGGTTCCTCGAATAGATCTAGGCAAAGATGGGTTTAACCTCAAGCAAGAGATCTCATTGTACACTAGAAAGAACTTAAAAATGTGTGGACCTTCCGAAGCATCAACCAGGGGTCCTTGCCCATGTCAAAAATCGCATAGTACCTATTTCGAACAACACAAGAGACCATGACCATATAAGTCATCCCAGATACCATGGCTGATGAACTGAGAGTTTGGCGAACAAGAACGAAGCCTGTGGCAAGTGGACACTATGGTTTGTCATTTTAACATCTTTCATTAAACTGCGTAACTAAGTGGCTAGTAATCCTTCACCCAGCCTAACAACCCTTTCAACATAGTCTAGGCAAAGGTAGATATCTGCGTTCCATGCTGTATTTCGTCGCGAAAAAGCAAAAAGAAACAATTCGTCAAAATCATTGGCCCCATATTTCCCACCTCCCAGATCCATTTTATACTACGCCCTACTGGAGGAGCAGTTGGATTCTTGCGCGCCTTGCTTTTGATCTAAAGATCTAAAAAGAAAAAGAAACAACCCTCCACTTTACTTCATCTGCACCTCAACACGGCCCTCAGCTCCTGGTTGGGTGAGAGAAGGAAGAAGGTAGGTGATATCATCCCAAGGATGGCGGTAGAGGCCGGTGCGGAGTCTCTTCTGATCGAGGTAATGGGCAATCAGACCAATGCTGCGACCCAAGACGAACAGACCGTTGAGGACACCCATGCTGAGGTAGTCCTCGGCCTCCTCGGCGCTGAAGGCACCGCAGTTGCGGACAAGGTCAACGAAGCAGACGGCAATGCAACCATCGACGTTGAGAATGAGGTTGTCCTTCTTGGAAGTGGTGACTGTCTCGACGGCAAGAGCGAAGTCGAGCAGCTTGGTGCTGGGGAACTTGGCCTTGACGTACTCCTTGACGAGCTCGACACGGAGATCGGGGTTGTTCCGTGACTTGACACGGTGACCGATACCGGGAATGAGCTTGTTCTGCTTGCGCATGCTGTCGACGAACTCACGGGGGCTGAGGCCCTTGTCGAAGGCCTTGGTGAACTCCTCGGCAGCACCGTCAAGAGCACCACCGAAACGAGAGCCGATGGTAAGGAGACCAGAAACAAGGGCGCTGATGAGATCCTTGCCGGCACGGGTGGTAATAATGGTGTTCATGGCACCGGACACGGCAGGACCGTGATCGGCAGTAAGCATGAGAACCATCTCGAGGAACTTGGAGGCGTAAGGAGGGAGACGGCGACGGAACCAAAGGAGGGACATGACACCACCGATGCCAATGTTCTCCCTGAAGACGTCGGAGATGGGCATGCCGGCGTAGAGAAGCTCCTGGCCACGATCATCGGAAATGGTGGAGATGAAAGCAGCGGGCTTACGGACGAGGCCGAGCTCCTGAGCCCAAGAGTAATCAATGGGGATCTTGGGAACGACGGGCTCGGGCTGGGGCTTAATGGTGCCCTCCTTGACGAGCTTGTCATAAACCTGCTTGAGGAGAGCGGGCATGTCCTCGAAGGTCTCGGGGACGTAGAAGCCAGCGTCCCTCATGCTCTTGTTCTTGACGGCAGCGGTCTCAAGCTGGGAGTTGGCGAACGAACCGGCGTGACCGAACTGAACCTCGGTCTTGAACATGCTGGCGCAGGTACCAATGGCCCATGCGACAATGGGCTTGTTGATGATTCCCTTCTTGACGGCATCGATAACCTTGTACTCCTCAACACCACCAACCTCACCAAGGAGCACAAGAATCTTGCACTCTGGGTCGGCCTGGTAGCGCAGCATGTGGTCGATGAAAGTGGTACCGGGGTACCTGTCACCACCAATTGCAACACCCTCGTACACACCATCGGTGTTGTTGGAAATAATATTGTTGAGCTCGTTGGACATGCCACCGGACTTGGAGACGTAACCAACGGAACCCTTGCGGTAGAGCTTAGAAGCAACAATGTTGTCCATCATACCACCAGTATTTCCGATCTTGAAGCAGCCGGGCTTGATGCCACCGACGGTGGCGGGGCCGATAATGGTAACGCCCTTCTTCTTGGCGATGTGGTTGATCTCACGAGTACGCTGTCGAGCACGAGAACGGTCAGCTCCTTGTCACTGTCCAATTGGACTCGGAAACACAGCAAACTTACACGCTCGGGAACACCCTCGGCGATAATGGCAATGGTCTTGATTTGGGGGTTTTCCATAAGCTCGATGGTCGAGCTGAAGACACTACGGGAAGAAGCGAAGTTGACGACAACGTCGACATCTGGGTGCTTGGCAATGGCCTTGGACACATCCTGGTACACGGGGAGAAGAGTCTCGCTGGTGCCCCAGTACATCTTGCTGACGAACTGGCCGCCGAATGTGTAGATAATGCCGGCAACGGAGGGGGTCGCCCGCTTGCAGATGAAGTCGAAATCGAGCATGCCCTGGACGGCGCGGGGCTGCAGGCCGTAGACCAAGCATCTCGTCTTGTCATTGAAGAGGGCGTGGGCAGGAAGAGGGGTCAATGGCCTGCTGGGAGCAGCGAAGCGACGGATGTTGTCGTTCGCAGACAGACCGCCAGTCGGGTTGGAGGAGGTGCCAGTCGCACCATTGGTGCCGTTTGATGCTGCGGCGGGAGCCATGGCGGGAAGATGTGTATGTGTTGTGTAAGTGGGAGGGAAGGAGAGAAGGAAGAAGGTCGAATCGACTCTTTGTCGCCCGCCGGGAGTTCAAGTGATAAAAGAAAAAAAGACAATGACCGGGAGGGGTAGTCTTGGTCTTGGACGACGAGGGAGTGGAATGGGCAGGAGTCAGGAGTTGAGGGTCCGGGGAAAGAGAGGGATGGAGAGGAGAACTGGTGGGATCTCTGAAATGCGAAGGGGGTGGGTGGGTTGGATTTTGGGTGGGAGGTTTTTTGTCGGTGCTACTCGTCAGATTCGTCGGGATTGAGGAGGCACCACCGACACAGACAAGGTGCCCAGATGCATGTTCCCACCACACAAGCTCCGCAGGTACCGCTAGCTATGTCCACACCGTCGATGCATTCACCAAGTATCCCGAGCTCCCAGATGTCAGAAATGTTGCGTGCGCTAATTGGCCGGCATTGAGGTCAACCATCCAACAAAACACTTACATTTGCGGTCCATTGCCCCAACTCTTTTCGCACCCTTGTCCGATCGCCTAGCGGACTTTCACCAATTCCAACCAAGCGTGAACTTTTTTTTGAGAGGTGGTGACAGCGGGGTCCACACCCTGTCTCTTGGAGGGGCCTTGGCCCGCCATGTACTGGTACCTGGACGACCCGGACCAACGCGTCGTCCGATGATCGCTTTGGAGAGAGACAAGCCACGACCTTCGACAGTGTTCTTCGAGCGAGCAAGGGTATGGTATCTCCGGAAATGGAAATCACCGGCAATACCTCTTGCCCCTATTTGCCCTCGAGACCTCTTTGAGAGGGTGTCGTCTTGTAGCACATAAATTGGCTTTCTGGTAAAAATAAAATACAGAATGAGCCAGAGCGCACAGAACAAGGGGAGCCTGGGAACGATGCGCCATCCGCAATGATTTTCGATGATTTCCCATCGCGGGGTATCTGACATCCCACTCCGGCGATGGAGACCGGGAGTTGATCGGCAACCACCGTGGGGCCCCGGATGTAGTGAAATCACGGAGAGGGAAAATTCACTTTTGACCACTCGGCCGACCCTTCGGGGCAGGGCAAAGCCGTTAAAAAACAGATGGGATTTGCTTGCATCGGCGAACTCTGCTGATGTGAGGAATATTGAGGGAAAAAAAGATAGAAACCGATCCTTTTGAGCAGGCGTCGCACAATCCCAATCAGAGACCTGCGTTGAGGTTCGAGGTCAAAGGCGGCAAATCACCGCTCGGCCCGGGACCTCCCCCAAACCCCATCCGCCTCCTTGCGGACATTTCGTAGAGAATGACTAGCATGAAGAAAAGAGAAAAAAGACAAATTTCATCGGGCACCGCCGTCGAAATAGGGCGCTCATGGGAATACCCACGTGTCGACGCACACGCACGAGTTAGTGCCACTGCAGTAGCATTCAGGTAGCTCTGCGGTGTTTGCTTTCGCTGCGCTGTCCACGACGTGAGGGATCTGAGGAGTCCACGACTCTCCACAACAGACAACGGTGTGGATTGAGGATGGAGTGAGGAAACATGCCAGTACACCAGCATACCCTGCATACGGTGCTCGGTCGGGCCCCTCGGGTCCCAGTTTCGAGGGAGACGGGAGGTACCAAGTACCGGTACCTCGGGTTCCTGACCGCCCCTAGCACAGAGTGCCCCGCTTGGGTCACCCCCAATGGTTTTGGCTGGCGGGACAGTGGGACGAAGAGCGGTACCTTTTTTCTTGCCCTCCCCCCAACCCAAAGACCCAAAGAAAAGTGACCGTCTCTTGCGTTTGCTGCTGTCTGCTTCCAGGTGTTTGCCAGAGCCCGGCCTTTTCTGAATTGTTTTTCTGAATTGGACAGTTCGGATTCCGAGCATTCCTCCTTTCAACATCTCGAGTCAACCCCCTCCATCCCTCCTTTCCACCATCATCCTACTTCCTTCCCACCACCTCCTACTTCCTCTCTCTCAGCTCTGCATTTTGCGAAATCCCTAGCTTCACGGCGTTTTGTGATTCGCGTGTTGCTTGCTGCTACCCCTCGCTTGAGAGATTCTTGTAAGATGCCCCTCATCTGCTGCTCTCCTGCCGCATTGCACTTGCTCGCAGCTCGGTGCATGCATCCCCAAAGCTCCTCAAAATAATAACTGACATTGAAAATCAACAGAAAAAACAAATCAGACTTACTTTTACAAAATGTCTGCCAAGAGCATTCTCGAGGCCGATGGCAAGGCCATCATCAACTACCACCTCACTCGGGCTCCCGTCATCAAGCCCTCTCCTCTCCCAACCCCGACCAAGCACAACCCTCCTCCCAGACTCGCCTCCCTCTATTTCCCTGAGGATGCCGATGTCAACGCCGTCCTCGACCAGGCCGAGATCACATACCCATGGCTCCTTCACGAGGGCGCCCGCTTCGTTGCAAAGCCCGATCAGCTCATCAAGCGCCGTGGTAAGAGCGGCCTGCTTGCTCTGAACAAGCCCTGGGCTGAGGCCAAGGCGTGGGTTGCTGAGCGTGCCGGCAAGCTGCAGAAGGTCGAGCACACCGAGGGTGTTCTCCGACAATTCCTCGTCGAGCCCTTCGTGCCTCACCCTTCCAACACCGAATACTACATCAACGTAAGTTTTGCGTGGCCCAATCGTCTTCTTCCAGTCGTAATATTGGCGCTAACATTTCCCTTTAGATTAACTCCGTCCGCGATGTAAGTGTTGACTCTCAATTGAGCTTCTTGAAACAAGACGGACTTGCATGGTCCAAGACAAACTCCACTCGCAAGTGCGGTGTCCAAAGGGGATGGCGTGTGTGACGAAAAGACATTGGTGATGCAAAAAAAAAAAGGGACAAAGACAATCGCATTGATGGCAGCGGGAATTGGCCAGTTTTTATGCTGGGTGAATGCCTCCCTGCCTCAAGCGATTGCTTCCAAACCGGATTTGGAGGTCCGGGCCGCCTGAAATGAGGGCCACTGAGCCGGGTGAGCGGAAGACTAAACCACTTTACGCAGTGGACCTAAGACCCTTATCACAGCGTTGCACGTGGTATACTGGGGGTTCATGCGACGGGTTGCAGGGCTTCAAAATAAGCTTAAATGATGGCTTGCATGGATATGGCTAACAATTTCGACTTATAGGGCGACTGGATTCTCTTCACCCACGAGGGTGGTGTTGATGTTGGTGATGTCGATGCCAAGGCTGAGAAGATCCTCATTCCCGTGGACCTCTCAGAGTTCCCCTCCAACGAAGAGCTCGCTGCTGCTCTCTTGTCCAAGGTCCCCAAGGGCATCCACAATGTTCTCCTCGACTTCAGTAAGCTTGTTTCGACATTTTCTGGATGCGTGAACGTTTTCTAACAGCTCTTCAAAGTCGTTCGTCTGTACGCCGTCTATGTTGACTGCCAGTTCACTTATATGGAGATCAACCCCTTGGTCGTCATTCCCAACGAGGATGCTACCTCTGCTTCCGTTCACTTCCTCGATCTTGCTGCCAAGCTTGATCAAACTGCCGATTTCGAGTGCGGTGTGAAGTGGGCTATTGCCAGGTCACCAGCAGCTCTCGGCATTGTTGCCTCCGCAAACGCAAACGGCGCCGTCAACATTGATGCCGGTCCCCCAATTGAGTTCCCTGCTCCATTCGGCCGTGAGCTTACCAAGGAGGAGGCTTACATTGCTGAGCTTGATGCCAAGACTGGTGCTTCGCTCAAGCTTACTGTCCTCAACGCCAACGGCAGAATCTGGACTCTTGTTGCCGGTGGTGGTGCCTCAGTCGTTTACGCTGATGCCATCGCCTCGTCTGGTTTCGCCGATGAGCTTGCCAACTATGGCGAGTACTCTGGTGCTCCCACCGAGTCGCAGACTTACCACTATGCCCGCACAGTCCTTGACCTTATGCTCCGGGCCCCAATGAACCCCAAGGGCAAGGTTCTCTTCATTGGTGGTGGCATTGCCAACTTCACCAACGTTGCCAGCACATTCAAGGGTGTCATCAAGGCTCTCAGGGAGTACGCCGTTACTCTCAACGAGCACAACGTACAGATCTGGGTCCGCCGTGCCGGCCCCAACTACCAGGAGGGCCTCAAGAACATGAAGTCCGCAACGCAGGAGCTCGGCCTCAATGCCAAGATCTTTGGTCCCGAGATGCATGTCAGCGGTATCGTGCCCCTTGCTCTCATCCCCGGCAAGTGGGAGGAGGCTGGAATTCAGGAGTTCCAGGCTTAAACAAAAACCAAAAACCATGAGTTAAGAAGTGGGAACGGGAGGACATGAAATATGATATCACGAATACAGTTGCGATGTTACAAAAAGAGGTTTTCGCATCTGCCTTCAAAGAAAGCTAGTGTTCTTTTTAATAAGGCGACAAAAACCATATCTTTTGTGAGCTTTGTTTTTTCTTTTTCTTTTTAAACATTGGGAAGGGAGATGGGACGGGCGGGATCGGGACCCGGATGGGTTGTGTGCTGTTGTGGTTGAGGAAAAGATAGGTTCCCTCTTCTGTATCTCTGACTTTTCTGTCAGTTTCTCTCTCCCGGAATAGAACGTATAATTGAACAAGACACAAACGTGGCCGAGGCGTGACCTTTGACAAGGAATGTAAAATCGGAACGAGGGTAAAGTGAGTATTTGTCCATACGGGCGGCCACACCAATGGCTTGAAGTTGCTTCTGAGTTTGACAAAATGGTTCCCTTTTCCGGGTCAAGGACCGCAGCTCTTGCTACCTAGGCACATACTCAAAACAAAACACAACGGAGCCTTTATACCCAAGATAAGTGGTAGCAGGGGGGCGGGGTTGTTTGAAGGGCATCGAGAGGATGTAGTAGGGACTGCATTTGAAAAATTACAAAAGACTACTACGACTACTATATATGAATGATAAACGAGATTGAAAGTGCATATTTGATAGAACTGATGAGGGCAAACCGGCTATTAATCTAAACATTTTGTCTTTTCAAAACCAAAAAATAGAAATAAAAAGCCAATGCCATACCATACACACATCACATCGTCCACTATTTCAACTCCATATATAAACCTAACAAGCATAAGAAGAAGAAAAAAAAACAAAGGGTATCATATTCATTTTTAGACCCATTCCCAAGTTTCCCTTTTTACCTTACCCAAGAACAACGCTCTCATAAGCCTCTTCACCAAGGTACTTGCCCAACACACCCTGCAAGGCAGCTTTCCCTTTACCAATCTCACCCGCCAGCCCATCAATCTGACCCAAATTCCCCTTCATACTTTCCATGTGACTAGCAATCTGCTTCGCCAACAGCTCAATATCTTCATCACCTCCCTCCTCATCATTTTCATCATGATTCGCCGCTTTAAAAAACACGGCCCCAAAGTTGGCTTTGGAATTATCTCTCTTGATCACCTCCACCTTCAACCCCATTCTTTCCTCCTCTCCCAACCTCTCCATCACTTCATCCTCATCATCATCATTCCGTTCAAGAGGAACCAACTGATGCCTCCTCCCCTTGCCCAACTTCTCCCTCCACCCACCCCTCTGAGCCCTGGCATTGTCCTCGAGCTCTTTCAACGCTTTGTATTCCGCTTCTAACTTGGACTCTTCCTTTTCCTTTTCGACCTTCAACAGAGCAACGGAATGTAGTAACGGGTCCAGCTGTTTCTCCAACGCCTGGATGGCGTCAAGCGTCTTCTCAAAATCTAATTGTTCATCTAGAGATGCTTGAGCTTGACCTCCTCCGGCGGAAGGAGGAAACGGCATCCCTTTGGCTAGCTTTGTGTTTAGTCTGTTCGAGAAAATTCGAAGGATGGTGGAAGCGTGCTCTTGCCGGCTTGTAGATTCCCGGAGCCTTAAAAGGACGGGACGGGCAGAGTCTGAGATCAGGGATTGAACTTGTGAGATTGAGGTTGCAGGGAGGGGAGCCCATTTTGAGGAGATTGTTGAGCGCGGGATTGAGCGGGTCAAGGTTGTCAGGACTGGGTAGTGGGGAGGATCCTTCGGTCGTTCTTTTTGTTGCGGGGGCTGGAATGATGCAGATGGTGAGTTGGTGGTGGTCTCAGGGGACGGTCGGCCTGGACCCCTTTTTTTCTTGGTTTGGGTGTTGGTGTCGGTGATGTCTTCTTCTGGCGGGGGGACCGACTTGTTCTGTGCTTTGGAGATAGGGACTTCTGCTAAACTTGGACGACCGCGTTTAGATTTCTTGGGTCGTGTTTGGGCCGAATTTCCGTTCTCCGTAGACTTTTCGGTCTGACTTGCTGAAGATGCATTCTCATCTGCTGATTGCCGGTCTAGTTCTGGTTGCCTAGGTGGCCGTCCGGCCTTCTTCTTGCTCGCCCCTCCTTGTTTGCTGGCTCCGTCTTGCGCTTCCTCAATCGGCTCCTCCACATTTGCAGGGCGCCCTCTCCTCCTAGGTTGGCTTACACCCTCTGTTGCCTCTTGACTTTCCGACACATGTGCTTCTTTCGATGCGTTGCTTCTTTTGCCCGTTTTTGTCCTTGAATTCGGATCTACTTCTTGACTTTTGACTGCTTCTGCTTCCACATTTCCCCTTGTCCTCTTTCGTGGCCTTGTCTCTGCCGGTTCGACTTCCTCTGGTTCAGGATCCTGATTTTTTGCTGGCCGTCCCCTTTTCTTTGTTGCTAACTCTGGTGATTGTGCGGTTTCATTGGATTGCTTATTTATGGATTCAACCTCCCCCGGCTCGGTTTCTTGATTTCTGGGTGGTCGTCCTCGTTTCTTCGGCGCCATATCCACGGGCTGCGCGGTCTCATTCGATTGCTTCTCTGGAAGTCTAACCTCATCCGCCGCAGCATCTTGATTCTTCTTTCCCGGCCGACCTGTCCTTTTGGGTGCCGTATCTGGGGACTGTGCGATCGCGCTGGGCTGATTCTTTGCTGGCGGCGGCGCTTGCTCCTCTCCTACCGACTCGTCACCTTTCCGGGGTCGTCTACGTCTTATGACCGTCGATGATGATGAGTCGTGGTGCACTACCTCTTGGGATTCGCGATCCGACGCGGTGTCTGCATTCGTAGACGCGACTGCGGCACGACCGCGTTTCCCCTTCTGATTGGGCTCATCCGGCGCCTGGTGCGATTGGTTAGTTTTGGTAGTTTTCTCTTCTTAATAGACATCTTCACATACCATGGTGACAGTTTCTATGCATGAGCAGCCAGATTTGGCTCAGTTGTGTGGTGGTGATGATTGGGATGACTTCAATGCCCCTCGAAGTGGTTGAGCCACACGAGACGCGACGCACTGTGACGAATATGATGCCCCACAATGTGGCTGATGTCACTCCAAAATGGTGAACGCCACAATGATACCAGAACACAACCTGGAAGGCGTTGCTTGGTTGACCTCCACTCTGTTTAACCGAAAATGAAATGGCTTTTGCCGGATCCCTGATCAAGAACCCCCAGTTGCCCCAACACCAGGACTGAGGAGAACCCCGAAGCACTGGAGCTTTGAGCTACCCCTAGTCTCCCGTTTCAAGTGCAACAAAGAAAAAAATCCATAAATAAATAATCAAAAAAATACAACGTGGTCGAGCCCCAGGCGCGTCGCTTGCTCACCAATTTGTTGTTGATCATCTCTCCATCTCCAATCAATCTTCCGTTCTGTTCCCTGAACTTTGAAGCATGATTGTGGTTTAGCTCCTGCCATCTTCATCCCATTCTACATCCCATTCTACATCCCATTTTACCTCCCTCCACAGGACAGCTGCACACACACACTCCAGGCAGCTCCTGCACGCCAGACCCCTCACTCCTTACATCATCCCCATCACTTTTTAGTTGTGCTTTTGGTGGGAACCTAGCAACCTCGTACAGCTGCATCGCATTCTGTCCACTTCTGCCATTTCGTCCACTCATACACCATTTTCTCTGAGTCGATCTCCTATCCGTTCCCACGCAACAAGCTTTACGGATAGCCGGTCAACATCAACCAATAATACGCATACGCGATCGAATCAAAACACAACAACATACACACACGCACACACAAGTCATAATGCGTTTTTCATCCGCTACCATGCTGGCGCTGCCGCTTCTCGCGGCGGCAGCTGAAAGCCCCTTCGAGCAGTACAAGGCGAAGTTCCAGAACTTCCTCAGCAGTTTCGGCGCCACGGCGCCAACTGCCGACACTACCAAGGAGGTGCCCATCGTCTCTAATACCGGCAAGAAGTCCAAGAAGGTGGTAGAACCCAAGCCAATCGAGACTCTCACGCTCGAGGGGTGGAAGGACAGCCTCCTTGCGCCCGTCAAGGCTGATGCCACCAAGCCTGAGGAGTGGTTGGTGTTGATCAGCGGCGGAAACAGCACTTGCTTCGGTGTGTTTTAATTCCCTTGTCCGAATTGGACAATTGCATTGTGCTAACTCATTGTTCCCCTTAAATAGGCCACTGCGACAAGGTCGAGGCCGCATACCGCGACGCATCTTTCAAGTTTGCTCAGCTCCCATCATCCCCCCATCTCGGATACCTAAACTGCGACGACCAGGCTGTGCTCTGCAACAGCTGGTCGGCCTCCACCGGTGTCTTCTGGGCTATCGATGCCCTGCCTGCTCCTGCCCAGACCGACATCCTCGTCAAGAGCCTCAATCTTACTACTGTTACCGGCCAAGACATTGTTGATGCGTACAAGACCCGCAGCGCGGACACCTGGCGCAAGATTGACAATGACGGCTGGTTCCACCCCTTCCATGGCAAGCTTGCCAACTATGGCGTCGCTGTTCCTCTCGGTTACTTCTTCTGGGCTCTCAACATCATTCCCTCGTGGGCTATGATGATTGGTGTCTCTTTCCTTAGCAGGTCTTTGATGTAAGTTTGGGAGGGTTGAGTGTGAATTTGTTGACAGCATACTGATCTCTTGGTTTTTAGGAACAAGCAAACTGGCATGAACCGCCCTGCTGCCCCTGCTGGCGCTGGCGCTGGCGCTCCTCGCGCTGCTGCTCCTGCTTCATGAGCTACTTGTATGTTGTAGCAGAGGGGTATAACTTAAGGGTGGACGAAGGGGGGAATTTCATGATATTAGTAGTAGTATAATCTATCTGGCCGGGTAGCAGGTCGTTATCTGTTGTTTTTGGTTTCTGTTTTCGTATTGTTCTATCTTGAATGGGAAAGGAAATAAGGAACGGTCATCGGCGCCGCGTAAAGGAGTTGTTGGAACTACTACAGGGAAAGAGAGATTACTTGATGTCAGAGACAGGACCCGGGAGTTATCAATTAAGCGCAGGTTACATGGTAAGGGACAATGCGCTCGTTATTAAGAGAGAGATAAATATCTGCTTCAAGTCAATTTACTTCTCCCTGCACGTTTCTTGTAGATCTGCGAGTCCCTCGAGTATTTGATCTGGTAACTTGGGGTTGGCAAGTCTTCCGTATCGGAGGTCACTCATGCCGCCCACAGTCTGCTTCACGGAAGCTAAAAGGGAAGCCTCTTCTTCCTTGTGCAGCTGGAGTTGGCTTTCGAGCTCGTTGATTGCGTCTTCCAGACCGGATATTATTGAGTGGAGGTCGTGTTTTGGTGTTTGGTTTTTTGGGACTGATCCAAGCTATTGTTTTTTTCGTAAAAGACATCATTAATATTCGAGAGTCGAACTCACAGGGGCTGATTGAAGCGCTTGTGAGAATACTAACCATTCGTTCAATTTCTAACTCATCATCATCATCAACTTCGTCTTGATTATTTTCTTGAGAATGTCTTGTTTTTAGAGAGAGAATATGACGACGGAGTGCCTTGCCCCGCTGTTTGGACTCGACTTGTATTTCCTGCGCGACGGCGTCGATTGTTTTGTTTCGCTGAGATTGGAGGTCTCGGTACAAGGTTCGGATTTGCGGGGAGGAGTGTAATGATTTGGGGAAAAGGGCAGTGAATTCGGACAGGGAGATTATGGAGGGGAGTTGGGAGGGGATTAGGAGGTAGTCTGTTAGGATTTTTTGTTCGGAGGGGGGTTGTGGTGGTTGTGGTGGTGGGGGTGGCATTTTGATGTTTTTTTTTTTTTTTTTTTTTTTTTTTTTTTTTTTTTGTTTTTTTGTTTTTAATGGGTGGGTTATTTTATTATTGTATGGGTGTGGTTCCAAGGTTTTGTGG